>JAKSZT010049049.1:0-22077 GCA_026826555.1 Tolypeutes matacus | reverse complement strand
TGTCAATGTACTCAATGTCACAGAATTGCGCACCTAAAGAGTTTCAATGATTTTTATGGTATGTAGATTTTACCACAATAAAAAAAAGAGAATTGTTGATTAGAGAAGCTAAATTTATATTTGACAAATTGTATTGGAAAAACTAATTTTTAAGTCCTTTCAAGTAATTATCAGTGGTAACCTATTTCTCAGAAGAAAGCATTAACAGCTAATAAAGGAAACTTTTCGGAGGCATCACAAATATTTTGTCAGTGTGGACGTTGCAATGCCTCAAAGTGAGGCATTTTAACTACCAAAATTAAATATTAAAATTTACCTAGGAAAAAACACCAATCATCTAGAAACATAGTTGTGAACAGACATTTAACTACTACAGAAATTACTGGCAAAGGATACTTTTCCTGGAAAAACATATTTAAACTTTTATAGCTGGTAATTTTAAGGGTTTTTAAATGTTAAAAGTTATTAAAACTTTAAGCATGTCAAATGTAAGTTTAATATTTTATACTAGGGAGAGGGTTGTTTTTTATAACTTCCTGAAAATGTAAGAAATCTAGTAAATAGCTCTTACAGTTACATAGCACTTGCCCCATCTTCTCCAGAACGTCACAAGTATTAGACAATTTTATGTTCCACGACCCCGATGAGGCAGATGCTATTGCCCTCATTTTATAGACAGGATTTCTGAGAGGTTTAAACATGACTTGCCCAGTTTCTGGTTTCTGCAACCAGAAGTAGAAACCCCACTGATTTTCTCTATGACTGCTCATCTCTTCATCTAAAATAGGAAGGTATTAGACTAGGTAGGTCACTTGCAGCTCTAAAACTCTAGAACAAAAATATGTTGACATGTTGTTACTAACCGTTTCAATAAGAGTGGAAATAAGAATGACGATTGCTGCATTTAATTTTTGCTGATCATGCCAAAAAAAGAAGGATTTATATATTCTATGGGCAGATCTTTCTCAGTCTTTCCCAATATCATATACATTGCACTATCATTTGCTAAAATCGTCACAGGTCTCATGTTTGCTGCCATTCAGCATTTCTTCATTTAGCAAATATCTGAGCTCCTACTACGTGGCACTGACAGATTCTCTACAGAATGAGGTAACAAGGTTGGGATTTCTTGGTGTAGCATCATGTTGACCCGGGGACTGCAGGGAAGGTCAAAATGTCTGACCATCAATAACGGAGGAAGGGAAGAAAAAGCACAATGAAAACCTTCCTTGGACTGAGTATAAAGAGCAGTTCCCACGACACCAAGCATGGAGCCATTGCCCCTCCCAGCTGGGGTTCCTCATCTGACCCACAGAACACAGATAACGGTTTGAGGGGTGATTTTTTCTATTCTCCCAAGGATGGTACATCTAGAGGCAAAGGAGAGCGTTGATTCACTGCCATGAAGCAGATGTTCTGAGACTGCCAGCTCCTCTGAGGGCAGAGACCGTCTCTGCACACTGGAAAAAAGAAATGGTAAACACACAGCTTTAACTAGCCCTTGCAGTTTTAAGGGGGGAAATGCCATCATTTTGAGTAAGAGGCGTTTCACCTCTTACATATTCTATAAGCCTCCACTACAGCTTCCCCAGCAGCATCCCACTTGCATCCATTTTTAAATGAACTGCTTTTCTCTTACTAAAACCGTCACTTGCTGTAGTTCAGGTACTCCACTAGCTGGGTGGGTTAGGTGTGTGGAGAAAGAATAAACACAGTTCCAGTTCCATCTACAGGGAAAGCACTGTCGCGTCTGCCCCACCCTCTCCTCCCAGCACCCAGCACCATAAAGGGTTCCTCCTGCCTTTATTGGCACTCATCTGTTGAGCTTCTACTGTGTGCAAGTCCTGCACTGGGTACTAGCAATAAAATAGTGGGGGTGGGCAAGTTCCTGCCCTCTGGGAGCTGACATCCCTAGGGTGGGGATGAGGACAGTTGCACAAATAATTCCTGGTTGCCCTGAGTGCAAAGACTCAAACGGAAGACGTGACAGAGGGACTTCAGGGAAACAACAGAGCTAGCACAGAAATGATGTGCCTCCCGGCACAAGATCTACCTTCCCAAAAACTCAGCTTCCCCATTGGTTGAAACCAGGGCAAAACTGTTCCTGCCCCAGGGGCTGTCAAAAGATAAAAGAAGAACACGCCCACCAGGGCCTGGGACCATTAAAGGGTCCTTTAACTTCAGTGCTAACCCGCTCCCCAGGGAGATGGCGGACCCCGGAGGCAGCACCCTGAGCAAGCCACCCCGGGGTTCGGCGCTCCATTTACTGGCCCCGGAGGTTGCTGCGAGTTCTGAGGGGGGTAATAAGCCCGCAGGGGCTTGCCCAGGCGCAGGGGGGTGTCCAGACGCAGGGGCCCCGAGTCCCAGCGGAAGACACCTAGGTGCAGGGGGGTGTCCAAGCGCAGGGGACCCCGAGTCCCATCGGGAGCCACCTAAGTGCAGGGTGTCCAAGCGCAGTGGGCCCCGAGACCTGCAGGGGGTGTCCAGGCGCAGGGGCCCCGAGTTCCACAGGGGGCTGTCCAGGCGCAGGGGCCCCGAGTCTTCCCGGGGGACATCTAGGTGCAGGGGGCTGTCCAGCGCAGGGGCCCGAGACCCTGGAAGAGACGCCCAGGCGCAGGGGCCCCGCCGCCACGCCACGCCACGCCCTGCCCCGGCCGCTCCGGCCGCCTCCGCCCTCCGAGACCCCGGGCAGCCCGCCCAGGCCAGAGGGGACCCGCCCGGCCCCAAACCGCTACGCGCCCGCCCACCGCGGCTCACCGCCGTCAGGTCCGGCAGCCGGTCCCGCATCCCCGCGGGCCGCTAGGCTGCCCGGCGCCGCTCCCGGCCAGGCCGCGGGCTCTCGGGTCGCCTCGTCGCCGCCTCGGCTCCGCCGCGGTCGCCGGTCCGCGCCCGCCGCGCCCTCCCAGCCCGGCCGGCGCTGCCACGGCAACCGCGACCCGCCCGCTCTGCGCATGCCCGGCCGCCGCCGCGCTCCCCGCCGGGACCAGCGGCCGGAGGCTTCCAGCTCCAGGCTGCGCGCTCGAGGGGCGGGGCCTGGGCGGGGCCTGTGAGGGGCGGGGCCCGACCGGGCCGGCGGGGCGGGGCCAGGCCGCCACTTGCCCTGGTCCCCAGGATACGCCCTTTGCTCTTTCTTGTTTTGTGTTTTATTTTTTAACCTCCAAAAGTAAATATTTATTCACAAGGAGAAAAAAAATCACAGCAAATTATAAGTGTATTTGCAAGTTTTCTAGAAAATGTATGACCATATAAACACATCGTCAGACCCCTTTGGCTCTTGGAAAGGACTTGTGCAAATGAGAGGCTTTGAAACAAACTTTATCACCTATGATAAATCTGCTTCTGCATATATGTAAAAACCCTTAGAAGAGGAGTTCTATAGAAAAGTTTGCTGTTTTTAATTTATTTTTATCATGTAATATAATCCAATTGTATGTTTAAAGTGCAACGTTTTAATCTGTTTTATTTTGGGAGCTATTTTTCCCAAAAACTTATTTTTAAAAACACTGCTGCTATAACTATCGCTGCACCATATTTCATGGTAGGTATGCACAAGAGTACGTGTATATATTTAGTAATGATATGGCTGAGTTGTAGGATACATTTATGTTCCACTTTTTTTTACAAGCTGGTTTTACCTATTTTTTTCTTCCACTCCAAGCTTATGAGTTTCCATTGCTCTATATTAGAGCCAACACTTAGGATTATACAATTTTTTAGATTTTGCAAATCTAACATTTATTTTGAAAGTAACTTCATTGTTGCAGTACATTGAATTTCAATAACTAGTATTCCACATGTATAGGAACCATTCATGTTTCCTTTCCCAAAAAACATCTGTTCACATCTTCCTCACTTTTCTATTAAGTTTTTTATCTTTTGTTTTTCCCTTGGTCAATTATACTCAGTGATTTTCATTGCCTAGTTTGTGACATGTATTTTCATTGTCTTTATAAGTTTTTATAAATAAGAATTAATTTTGGCATAGTTTACTAATCATTTCTTATTTTCATTTAGCCTCTTAATTTTAAAAGTCATCCAATATCCAAATGTCTGAGATCATACAGATGTTTTCCTATATTTTCTTATAAAATATTTAAAGATTTGTCTTTCACATACATGAACTTTATCCTCTGGCCTGGATTTTTGTGTATACTGTGAGATAGAAACCCAGTTTAAATTCTTCTATGTGGTTTTTTTTTTTTTTTTTAATAAACGGGCAGTGTTAGTTGTACTCACTACAGAGTGTTCTCGTTACCATCGCATCATTTGCTCTTTCTTGATTCTTCTGCTTTCGTCATGTCTTAGTTTCCTAGGGCTGCAAAGTACCACTATGGCTTAAACCAGCGGGAATTTGTCTCCCAGTCTGGAAGGCAGCTCCAAAGTCAAGGCAGGACGTCTCTGCTGGCGCCTGGCTCCTCTCCAAGCTCCCTGCAGTCTCTGCACCCTCCGCGCTGCTGGGGGTCTCTGTGCCCGCAGGCTCCCCTTCTTATGAGGCAAAGGACCTAGGGCGTCCTCATCTGGATTGGACTCAGTGCGAAGACCCTATTTCCAGGTAAGGTCCCTTCCTGAGGTTTGGGGTCGACAGGAATTGGGGGGGGGGGGACAGTATTCAGCCCAGTACAGCCCCCTGAGTTTATTTATAAAAAGTGGGTCATTTAATGAAGTGTGACAATTTAGCGAAGCTATGAACCTGAGCTGGGCGCACCACACCCAGGCATTGGTGTGAACTAAAAAAGCGGTGCGCCAAATGCACCCGAATAAAGGAGCAGACTGAAAGGGGTGGGTGGAGGGGTGGGCAGCGCCCAGGCCCGAGAGGACGAGGCCACCCTGGACGTCGCCTCCGACCTGAGGGCCCCCCGCAGCCTCTGGGCCCGCTAAGCGCGCCCTCCTCCCGGGTCCCGGAAAGCTGAGGGCCGCAGCCCTGTTTTTGTCTAAGGTGCACGCCCGGGCCCTGGCCCCTGCCCCGGGCAGGCCTGCCCCGACCCAGCCCACTGCGTGGACACGTGTATGTGCAGCACGCACGTGCGGGTCCCTTGTTAAGTTTTCTAACAGAAGCAAAGACGAGTCAACCGTTTGCTGCTGCAGGGCCAGGCAGGGTCTGGGAGGAGGAGAGGGCGCAGGGCTGGCCCGGGGCGCTCGGGTGAAGGGGGGCGGCTACCGGCGCCGCCCGGGCCCTGGGGGGCGCCCCCCGCCGGCGTCAAGGCCGCAGCCGGCGGAAGCCCCCAAAGGCCCGCCTGGGCCTGGGCCTCGGCCCGCAGGCGCACCCGGGCGCCGGGAGGCCAGCACCCAGGCGGCCGCAGCCCCCTCCCGCCGCGCCCCCTTGCACCCCCGCGTTTTCTGTTCACGTTTAGCAGAGTCGCCAAGGAGAGAAGTCAGCAAGGGGGGTGGTTTGGGGCTTCGTTTTTGTTTAACAATTTGTCAAGTGACCTTCCTCCTCCTCCTTGACACTTCTCAGCTCCTATTTAACCTGTTTGGAAAATGATGGTTGTATTGGTACTCTTTTTTTCTTTTTTGCCTCTTAATAACAAAAATAAACGGCCGACTCTTTGTTAAAAATTTAAAAAGCGAAAAGGACACGGGGTGGTGAGGGGAAGAGCGCCTGCAGGTGCCCTGGGCTAGTTCTGGGTCTGAAGCAGACAGCTAACCAAGCCAAGGAGACCCGGAAGGCCTAGAGAACGGGAGGGGCCTTCACGGCCAGGGCCAGGGAAGGCGGGAAACCGGCTGCCACAGTCCCCACGGACCCCGGAGGGGGCCTGAGCCAGGCCCGGCCGAGGTGAGACCCAGGGCAGAAATCAGCGCCCAGGAAGCCCAGGCCCCACGCCGCTGCAAGGGAGCCCACCCACGGAGGAACCGGTTCTTTCCCGCGGACCTTTTACAACCAAGATCTTATTCACGGATCGTTTTCTTCACAAATATTAACATTTGTTCATCAGTGCATCTGGCGATGGAGGGTTTTTGTGTGGACTGTGAACGTGTGCAGGTCCATGTGTGTGAATTATCTTTACCAAGCACAATTTCTCCAGGCAACATTTTGCACATCTACTGTTTGTTAAGATTTGATTCTTTAGCTGAATATAGACTTGCCTGTGACCCTGCAATACCACTACTGGGTATATACCCAGAAGAACTGAGAGCAGTGACACGAACAGACATCTGCACACCCATGTTCATAGCCACATTATTCACCATTGCCAAAAGCTGGAAACAACCCAGGTGTCCATCAACAGACGAATGGATAAACAAACTGTGGTCTAGTCACACGATGGAATATTATGCAGCTGTAAGAAGAAATGAAGTCATGAAGCCTATGACAGCATAGATGAAAATGGTGGACATTATGTTGAGTGAAGCAAGCCAGACACAAAAGGACAAATATCACATGAATGCATTACTATGAACCAAATATATTGTGTAACATATTGTATGCTTCAAAAAAAATGTATAGGTATCCAGTACATTTGAGAAATGTATGTTTTTATCCAACTGTGTTTTCTTTTTAGTTTTTAATTGTTTATATTTTCAATTATTAAATGTACAAAATTAAAAAAAATATTTTAAGTAAAAACAATTTTGTCGCATGCATTTTTAGACATAATTTTATTTTACTGACTGCTTCCCCCAAGCCTAACTTTCCAGGGGAAACAATTTTCCTGTTTTCACTGCTACTAACCGGATAGGCTTTTTCAATCCATTTTTAAAAGTTTGCACCAATTCTGCCACGTGCGGTTCAGCTGGCTATTTATTGAAAGCTAATTATTTCTGGGAGTAATACTCATGGATTGAAGACTGGTGACTCGGCTTTACTATTTGCAGTAAAGCGCTTAGGGCGCCAAGCCACAGCCCTGGAGACGCAGCAGGGTGGGCATGGGAAGGCGCCGTCATCACCACGCGCACAGGAAACGAGGCGCGGGCGGTCAAGGGCAGCGCTGGGAGGCCAGGCCAGCCCCGCGCATGCGTTCTTGTGCTCGGTCACTACCGGGCGCCTGCAACGTGCCCGCGGCGGAAGCCCCGAGGCCCTGCTCTCGCCGCCCAAACTGCCTACGTCGTTGTTCGCACTCCGTTCAGGGTGCCGTGGTGTCTTTTGTGTGTGTGCTTTTTTTTTTTTTTTTTTAATTAGAGAAGTTGTCGTTTTACAGAAAAATCATGCAGAAAATACAAAATTCCCCTATAACTCCCCCCTCCCGCCATTGTTAACACCTTGGGTTGGGGCGGCGTCTTTGTGACAATTGGCTGGAGAATCTCATTACTTGTCCTAGTAACTGCAGCCCGTGCTTTGCGTTAGGGCTCGTTGTTTTGTGTTGTGCAGCCCTGTGGTTGTGGGTGTTCATTTTCATTCTAGTAACATAACTACAACCTAAAGTTTCCCCTTTCACAATATTGTGCTACCATCACCACCGTCCAAGGAAACTCCAAATAGACTGTACAATTTCAGCCTTAACCCCTCATCCCTCCCCCTCCCCGGCCCCTGCTATCCTGTATTTTTGTTTCTGTCTCTGTGAAATTGCTTAATCTAATTATTTTCCATCAGAGAAATTATACAATATTTGTCCTCTTGTGTCTGGCTGATTTCACTCAACACAGTGTCCTCAAGGTGTATCATGGCTTCGCTGTCACTCTAGGTGACAAAACCAAAAAGGGTATCTCTGCGTCACAAAAGCCCTGGGCTGCGCTGGTTTCAGGCCCCGTGGACCAGGGCCTCAAATGCTGTGCTGAGCTTCACGTGGTCCGCCCGCTTTCTCTCAGTTTTATTTCCTTTATATTAATTCCATTTTAGACAAGCTCTGCTACAAGTGCACCCCCTACCTCATTTTTGTAGCTTAGTTTGTTTTGTTTTGTTTTGAGGTACTGGGGATTGAACCCAGGACCTCGTACATGGGAAGCAGGTGCTCAACCACTGAGCTACATCCGCTCCCCTGTGGCTTCATTTTTTATTTTGGTTTAAAATATGAAAAACTTATCAAAGTCCTGAGTTAAGAGGGGGCTGGCCCACCCCGCGTCCTCCCCAATCCGTGTCAGTCTCAGCCTCTCGGGCCTCGCTGCCTCCCCTGCTCTCCCACCATGACTCAAAGCACACCTAGAACCAAACCCCGAGCTTCCTGGTTTTTTTTCCTGCCAAGGATGTTCTCAGCTCAGCTCAAAGCTCACAAGGCACCCAAAGCAGGGCTTCTCTGTAGCAAAGAATTTGACCTTGCCCCCAGAAAGGTCTGTCCTTTGCCCTCGTCTCCTGGGAGGCAGTCTGTTCGCCTGGGGACCTTGGGCTAGCCAGACAGTGACCAACAGACGGGGGTGGGGTCTTTGGGTCACATCACGCTGTAGAATCTGTCTTTGACCTACCTCATGAGCAAACGGTCACACCTACGGGGAGGATTCCCAGTAAAAACGCAGGACGCGAGGCTCGGGCGTGCCCCGCTGGCTGGCGATAGCCAGAGACTGGGCCTTTAGATGCCATATCCAGAAGGTGAGCAGGGAGGACATGGGATCCTCTGTGGAAAGTCAATGTGCTGGACAAAAGTAAATGGGCTCCTACAAGGTGAAGTATGGTCCATGCTCAACAACAGTGCCCCGGAATGCGTGTATCAATTGCAGCGAATGTGCCACAGTAATGAAGGAGGCTGTTCATGTGAGAGGGTGGGAGGGGTGGGGAGCGGGGCATATGGGAATCCCTATATTTTTTGTGTAACATTTATGTAATCTAAGTATCTTTAAAAAAATAAAAATATATATTGGGGAAAAAAAAGTATAAATGGGCTCCAGGTAGCAAAAATCACCATCACAGTAGCCCCCCTAAAAGCAATGAAAATAAATTCATGAAAGTAAAAATGAGGAAGGACAAAGTTGGGATCTTTTAATTACATTGGTTAGAAAACTAATTAGGGCAGTAAATTACCCTAATAAAGTCTCATCTAGAAAATACTTTCCTAATGAAAGCTCATTGATGTCAGTGCAATTCTGATGAAACGTCATTAGCCATGCGTGTTGCTTGAACCCCGAAGAGAAGCTGGACACGGCACTAAAGGCCCAATCTCTGTGGTATCTCACATGCAGAGAGACAGCCCAACAGACAGAACCAACGCCAAGGGGTTCCCGTTTGTATTGAGGTCTCCTAAAGGGTATTCCAAGCTATACTTAAACCCAAGCACCCAAACCCTCTTTCTACAGCTCTCTAGCTTTCCATACCTTAGAAAACCCACTTTCTCTCCACACCACACCCCAAACTTCACCAAAGTGCCCCCTCCTGGACACCCCCACTAGGCCTGCACTTTCCTCTCAGCCCCTTTTCCTCCCTCAGCCCCCATCATTTCATTATCTCTCCCTGTAAGTATTGGCCTCCATCTGGTTTCTCCTTCTCCCCACACTGATTATTCCAAAATATATAATAACTGGAGAATAGGAAAATATTGAGTTGGCTACCAGAACTTTCCTGTCCTGCCAGATGGAGCGTGAGCGGTGAGCACTAGTCCACAGTTCTTCATCTTTGTCTGCGTTACACACACATCAATCAAGAGGTCTTTGGGGTCAAAACAGCGGCCAGGTCACAGGGTGGATTCAGAACACTGCAGGAGCTGCCACAGGAGGGGACCCAAGGAGAGCCGCAGCCCCAAGAGGACGCTGCAGGAGCTGCCACGGGAGGGGACCCAAGGAGAGCTGCATTCCCAAGGAGAGAATCTGATTGTCCCACTGGCTCAGCAGAGTCTTCCGCTGCTCCAGGCAACTGGCCAGGGCATTCAGGACATGGTGCACACATGGCTGCTGGGCCCACCGTGGTGGATGGGGACCGTTCTCAAAGAAAGGGGGTCATTCCGAGTTGGACTTGGCACTCAGAAAGTGTTCTTCCCTGCAGTAGAACATCTAGAAAGGATGTTGTGGGCAGAATAATCCTCCCCTCACCCAAAATGCCCAAGCCCTAATCTTGGAGCCTGGGCGCACGTTACTTTGTGCGGTAGGAGGGCTTTGAGGTCAGGGGCCCTCCTAGATAATTGGGGGTGGGCCACATCTCATCACCTGAGCCCCCAAAGCAGAGAACTTTCTCCAGCTGGAAGCAGACGCGGCGAGGCAGAGGCGGAAGACTGGGCCCACCTTGCTGGCTCTGGGACGCAGGCCCCACATCCTGGCCCGAGGGTGGCCCCTGCAGATGGCCACCCAGGAAGTGGGGACCTCAGCCCCGTGCCTGCCAACCCCTGAATGAGCTGGGAAGCAGGTTCTTCCTAGAATGTCCCGGTAAGAGCCCAGCTGGTCTACACCCCAGGAAACCAGCTGAGCCGGCCTCCATTTCTGACCTACAGGGCTGTGAAGTCATAAATCTGAGCCGTTTTAAGCTGCTGTGTTTTGGGTAATGTGTTATAGCAGCAACAGAAAATGAATACACAGCAGTCATTTACTAAAAATTAGGTTTTTAGCTCTGGGAGAATAAGCATATATCCTACATAGCGTATGTGTCCCTTTTAAGGAATGTGTGGTTGAATGAAGGAGGCAAGGATGGCGATCTCCACCCACACGTCGTGCGTTGGGTTGACTTGAACTGAATAATCATAGTGCAGCCCCCAAGGACACAGAAGCAGCCCTGGACAGCGAGCACAGAGCTAATCCCTCCAGAAATGATAGCGGAACACAGGTGTGCAAACCCAGGGGCCAGAGACTCGCCATAAGGGCTACACACGCATCTCTTGTTAACCCCAACGCGCTGCCTGCCACTGTCTCCTGTGCAGCCTAGAAGTTTCCTCCAGACCAAGGGCTTGCGCCTTCCTACTCGGCCCACCCTCCCAAGGATGGCTTGCCCACCCCCTGCCACATCACAGGGGTGGACTCAGTGCCTGGGGCTGTGATGACACATCACCCCACCTGCCTGGCTGGAAACCTCGGGGATGTATTTCCACACATTCTGGAGGCCGGGGTCCAAATCGGTGCAGGGAGCGGCCTCCGGGCCCTGCTGGCTTCGGGGGCCCAGGCATCCCGTGGCTCGTGGCCGCTTCACTCCAGTCTCTGCCCCCGTCTTCACAGGGCCTTCTCCCTGCGTGACTCCCGTCTCGGCCCTCCCTCTCCCTTCTCTTGTAAGGACACCTGCCGGTGGATTTAGGGCTCACTCTCAACGCAGGGTGAGCGCACCTGGAGGTCCCTAACTGAAGTGCATCTGCCAAGACCCATCTTTTGGGGCCACTCTCGTCCGCTACCAGGGGAAGATGTCCTTGGCTGGGTGCCGGAAAACATGGCGCGAGTGTGAGCAAGGCCCCAAATCCTCAATCTCCTTCCAGCCGCTGCTCGAGGCTCCTGCCACTTCACATCACTGGGCACTGTGTCCAGAGAACAGGTTTTCAGTGGTCAGTTCGGGCCTGTCTGGGCCAGCACCGTCCCCCACCCCCTTCCTCTCTAGTTTCCCGCTCCAGCGAGCTGGGAGGGTGGGGAGGTAGCAGGAGAAGGGGCGATGCTCGCCGGCCCCTGGGCCCAGGCCTCTACCCCAGCCTGCTCTCGTCCCTATAAAAGTACAGATCCTGCTTCAGGAGCACACAAGCCGAGTCTGCAACGAGACGGAGCAGAAAGGCCGAAGCCGCCCCTTCCTCTCTTCCATGATGGCCTGGCCTTCCCCAGCAGGAGGAGGGGCCCTCAGCGGGAGACCCCCATCCGAGGGGTCACGTCACCCACCGTCGAGGCTTCAGGAGAGGCAGATGGTGGGGCCGACTCCACCAAGGCAGTCGGCCTACACGTCCCTGCACTGAAATCTTCTCTCTGTGGCCCCCTGGCCCCACGTGGTGGCCTGGTCCCTGACAACACTCAGTCTGGCCCTTCATCCTTCTCAGACCTTCCCCTGCAGCCTAGCTCGATCGTTTCCAAGACACAACGGCTTCTACCTTCTCTTTACCTTGCCTGATAGTAAGAGGGACATTTTACATTTGACCCTGTCCATACACATCCACATGCACAGACCCAACTGAAAGAGAAGATTCGTGGACGATGGCACAGTGGGGGCGGGGCTCTGGTGGCTTCTAGTCTTTTCTACTCTAAGTCTCTTTTTTCAGTTCTGGCTCTGACCCTTTAAACTTCCTTCGCTGCCCCCTGACGGTTTGCCAAGCCCCGCCTGAAGGCAGGACTCAGAGTGCTCGCTGAGAAGGCCCCCTGCGTGCTGGGCAGACCCTCCCCGCTGCCCACTCAGGCCTGCCCAGCCCCTAGCAGGGCGCTTCAACCTTCACGGAGTGAGCGAATCAACGAGTGAACAAGCTAGGCTTCCCAATCGGCGTCGATCCCTTCAAAAGTAAACTCTAACACCATGGTGTATGAGGTAGAGCAAATGACAAGTCAGGGAGTCTCACGTTCTCCACGGGCGGGTGACGGGTCCAGGTAGTGCCAAAGGCTGGCTTTGGGCCAGCGCTGGCCTGGGGCCTCCGAGGCGCCAATGCGTTTGGCCTTAGTCAACGCCAGGAGGGCAGCGGCCAGTGCAGCTGGAGAGCTGGGGCCGAGAGTACGTGTGAGGTCAGCAGCAGACTCTGGGTTTCAACCTACAAGGTTCCCGCCTCTTTTAAGATTCTGTGATTCTAAACTCATTTATTTTACTGGATTTCATGTAATAATAGGAGAATTTTTTTTAAAATCCTTTAAAATTCACAACTCTAAAGAATTGAGAATTTTTTAAAAATCCGTTCAAATTCAGAACTCTAAAGAATTGAGAATATATTGTCAGTTGACAACAGGAGTATCCACCCTGATTGCAGTTGAATGCTAGGTTGGGATTCACTTTGTCTTCTCTTAATTTAAAAGACTATGAAGCTGCGAATACTCTCACTGTCCTGATTCTGTGATAATCAGGGCAGGCTAAACATTTGCTATATTAGAAACCATGCATGTGTCCCAAGCCCTAGTTTTTCTCCCCAGGTCTGGTTTTTAAATGCTGGTGATAAACTACGCCTGATTTATTATATGATCATCCTGTATGGGAAAAAAACTAACTTTGGGTATCTTTGGTCGACCTTGAGAGATATAGCAGGGGGACGGATGAGGCTCGGGTGGTTGGGCATCCGTCTCCCATATGGAGGGACCTGGGTTCAATCCCTGGGACCTCCCCATAAAAATTAAAAAAAGAAAAATATAGGTGCATGGGCCACCAGGCCCCGTGCATGGGTGTGCCTCCAGGCCCTGCTAGTGGGTGAGCCACCAGGTCCCGCAAGCCACGCAGCAAGATGACGACGTAACAGGAGAGTGACACAAGGGAGAGCCAAGACGAGACCGAAAAACCAGGAACTAAGGTAGCACAGGCAGTAGGACGCCTCTCTCCCACATCGGAGATTCCTAGAATCGAATCCCAGTGAAGACAGGAGGAGAAGGATGAGAAGAGAGGGCAGAAAATGGACACAGAGTTGCCCAGTGAATGGACACAGAAACAGCAAAAATGGGGGCGGTGGTAAAAATGGATAAAAATAAATAAATCCTTAAAAAAAATGTATAGGGAAGGAAGATATGGATTATAGTCAGTGGTAATACTTTGACGATGCTCTTTCATGATTTGTTAACAAATGTTTCACAGCAATGCAGGGTGTTTGCGGGGGGGGGGACATGTGGGAGCCCTGCATGATGTTATGCATATTTGTTTTATAAGATCACGATGTTTACTGAACAGTTATAGTTTATGTATATTCCTGTATGAATGAATCAATAAATTGTTTAAAATAAATAAATAAAAGACTATGAGGTTGGGAAGCAGATGTGGCTCAAGCCATTGGGCTCCCGCCTACCACATGGGAGGTACGTGGTTCGGTTCCCGGTGCCTCCTAAAGAAGACAGTGAGCTGGCACGACAGGCAGGCACAGCAAGGTGACACAACAAGATGATGCAACAAGAGACACAAGACAGAAAACATACTGAGAGACACAACAAAGCAGGGAATGGAGGTGGCTTAAAAGATTAGGTGCCTCCTTCCCACATCAGAGGTCCTGGGTTCGGTTTCCGGTGCCTCCTAAAGAAACAAAGAAGATGAACAGACACAGCAAGTGCAGGCAACAAGGGGGTGGGGAGAAATAAAATAAATCTTAAAAAAAAAAAAAAAAAAGGCTGTGAAGGGGGAAGTGGATGTAGCTCAAGCAGTTTGGCACCCGCCTTCCACAATGGGAGGTCCCGGGTTTGGGCCCGGATGCCTGCTAAAAAAAAAGATGAGCAGACACAGCACACAAAGAAAAGAGACAGCGAGCAGACAGTGAGCACAGACAACGTGGCAGGGGGCGGGTAGAGATAAAATAGTTTCTAAAAGACTATGAAGGGAGTGGATATAGCTCATGGTTGAGCACCTGCTTCCCATGTACAAGGTCCTGGGTTCAATTCCTGATACCGCCTAAAAACAAACAAACTCTCATTGGGGAGCGAATATAGCTCAGTGGTTGAGGGCCTGCTTCCCATGTTCGAGGTCCCCGGTACCTCCTAAAAAAAAAAAAGACCATGAAGATTTTATAGTACTTGAAAATACAATGTTAAATCTATCAGTTTGCTAAATTTAGAAATTGACTGCCTTTTTAATAGTTAGCTGGAAAAGGCGGCCACATACTGTATTAGTTTCCTTTTGCTGCTGAAACCTTAGCACACAGGGGCTTAAAACAACACAAACGTGTTCCCTGCCAGTTCTGGAGGCCACGAGTCCAACGCAGGTCTTGCTGGGTAAAATGGAGGTGTGGCAGGGCTGGTTCCTTCCAGGGGGTCCTCGGCTCCCTGTTCCTGCTCTTCCTCCGACCACAGCTGGGAAAGGTTCTCGACTTTTGAGGACCCCTGTGATTCCCTTGGGCCCACCCAGACACCCTGGGACAATCTCTTCATCCAAACGCACTCACACCTGCAGAGTGCCTTCTGCCACAGGGAGTCACACGTGCACAGGGAGCCCTTGGGGGCCGTGATCCTTCCCCTCGAGGTGTTGGCTCATGTGAAGGAAAAGGAAAGGGGACCTGCAAGCAAGCACCAGCCTTCTCCAAGACAAAGGACGCTGGCAACGCTGCAGCCGGGCCCCTCCTGGGGAGCCGCCGCGGGAGCTGTGGGGCCGACAGGGCACCGGGGGGCGAGGACATCACGTGGCCCTCATAACCAGGGATGGCTGTTCCCCGTCAAGGAAAGCGGGAAGAGAAAAGGCACAGCCAGTTCCTCATAGCTCTTCTCTTAGGAATCCAAAGTACCGGGAACGACAGCCCCGGAGGCCAGCTCACAGGTGTAGGAGGTTTACTGCCACGGCCTTTAATTTTAGCCTATTTTATTTTTTAAGATTTTTTATTTATTTATCCCCTCCCCGTATTTGCGCTCACTATCTGCTCTCTGTGTGTTCTTCTATGCTTTTCTCTTTAGGCAGCACCGGAAACCAATCCTGGGAACTTCTGGAGTGGGAGAGAGGCACTCAATCTCTTGCGCCACCTCAGCTGCTTGGTCTGCTGCGTCTCTCGTTGTCTCTCCTCTGTGTCTCTTTTTGTCGTGTCCTCTTGCTGCGCCAGCGCTCGCACGGGCCAGCACTCCTGCGCGGGCCAGCTCTCCACTCAGGCCAGCTCGCCTCTCACCAGGAGGCCCCAGCAATTGAACCCTGGACCTCCCACGTGGTAGATGGGAGCCCAGTCGCTTGAGCCACATCTGCTCCCCCACATCCTTTTTTTTTTTTTTTACCGGGAGGTCCTGGGGATCGAACCCGGGTCCCTCCCTATGGGAGACGGACGCCCAACCCGTTGAGCCACATCCGTGCCCCCCCCCCACATCCTTTTAGTGGGGACAGCCTAAGCACCCTGAACGGACATTGGGACTCGCTGGCAGAGTGACGTTCCATCAGGCACACGGGGATGTCGGATGGCCCAGCAGACCTGCCGCTCTCCCAGTGTGTTAGCCAAAGGGGTGCCGATGCAAAGTACCAGAAATCCACTGGCTTTTGTAAAGGGTATTTATTTGGGGTAGAAGCTTACAGTTACCAGGCCATAAAGCGTAAGTTACTTCCCTCACCAAAGTCTGTTGTCACGTGTTGGAGCAAGACAGCTGCCGACATCTGCCAGGGTTCAGGCTTCCTGGGCTCTTCTCTTCCCGGGGTTCGATTCTCTCCGGGCTCAGCGCCTCTGCTCTCTCCACAAGGCCAGCTGTAGACCATCTGGCCAATGGCTCCTCTTTTCCCAGGGCCTTCTCTCCTTCCTCACAACCAAGCTCCTCTGTGTGCTTACTTCCCAGGACTCCAGCTCAAAAACTCAGCATCAGAACTCCAACTCTGTCCTTTTCCTTTGCCATGTCTTTTATCTGTGAGCCGCTGCCCACCAAGGGATGGGGACTCAGTGCCCTACTGGCGTGGCCCAATCAAAGCCCTAATCATAATTTAATCACACCCAGGGGAACAGACCGGTTTACAAACATAATCCAATATCTACTTTCGTAATTCATAAATAATGCCAAACTGCTTCACTCGGCCTCAATGCCAACAAGGTAATGCAGCCAGGCTGGCGGGATGGAGAGGAAAACCGACATCACGAGGCCTTGACCCATTCCATCAAAGCATGCTGAGTTCTTAGATTGTCAGTAAACGCTGCAAGTGGTTTATAACTCAGTTACATTGCGTTGACTATTAGTATGTCTAGTAAGAGTTAATTTGTTAAAAGTAGCATTTTAAATGTATTACAATTTTAGAAACCCTGATGTGTGCGAGCATGTATTTTTAAATATAGACTTTAAAAATACATACACTGGAAGTGTCCCCAGGCTTTCTCAACCTGTGTGAAGTCCTGTTACTCACCTATATTTTCCTATGGTATTTTCGGATCCTCCTGTTTTTAGACTAGCCTCTCCAAAACTGCAGTGGGACAGACTGAAAGGTTCTTTCACAGAGAGCCCGCTGTCCTGGGGGGGGCTGTCAACAGCCTGCCTTTAAAGTTCCTCTTGCTCAGAGAAGCAACAGCTGTTCCATATGGGGTCCTCCCGTACCTGACACAAAGCCAAGCCCAAGCCCCTCCTAACCCCTCTGAGGGCGCCTTCTCTTACTCTCTCTGCTGTAGCCTCGCTGGCCTCCAAGCTGCTCCTTGGAAACCCCAGGCAGCCTCTGACCTCAGGGCATTTGCACGAGACAGTCCCCCTGCCTGGACTTCTCTTCCCTCATCTACGCGGCTCCTTCCCTCGCCTGCAGGCTTCTCCTCAGAAATCGCCATAGGAGTGAAGTCCTCTCAGTCAGCTCCCTGCACCACTGCCCTTCCACTGATGCTCTGGATCTTCCTTCACAGCTTCGCTTTTCTCCTCAGCCATCTTTGCATCTGCTGAACCGTGGAGCTTATTTACTAAGCATCGTCCCCGTCTCTGCACTAGCTGTCAGCTCCTTGAGATCACCGCCCCTTACCTAGAGAGAGAGCCTGGCATGGCCGGTGCTCGGTGAACTGAGAGGCCATGTGCTCCATCACCATGCCTCACTAAACCAGCCGTGGTGAGCTCAGACATCTCAGGGCGCAGGCAGAGCAGGCGAGCAGCCGGCGACAGGAGCCAACTGGCTCGGCCTCCCGTCCGAGGTGTGGTGGGGTGGTGGGAGGCATCTGCTCTCTGCGAGGCAGGGCCGGCAGAGGCTGTGGCCTGCAGGAAATCAGGCCCAAGGGCTCTCCGCCTTCTGAGTTTCAAGGACACAACATCTGCATCTGTATGTGAAGTCTCTTAAATGTTTTATATTAGCTACCTCAAAAGTAAAACCATAAACAATTATCTCCCACTATTTCTGGGGGTCAGGAATTTGGGAGTGGCTCAGCGGGGTGGTTCTGACTCAGGGTCTCGAAGGCTCGGTTGGGGCTGGAGGACCCACCCCAGCACGGCTGCCCCAGGACGGCCTGCGTGGCTGTGGGCCGGCAGCCTCAGCTCCTGGCCACGTGGGCGAGACTTCCAGGGCCCACGGCCCACAAAAGACCGTCCTCACTTCCGACACCAGCCGCCCTTAGGTTCGCTCGTCCTCTGGAAAGGCTCCTGGGCTCCTGACGGCTATTGTTGTCCACACACAGTCACGGCTCATCACGGACGAAGGTGCAGGCTAAACCCTGCCAAGGAAGCAGCACATGGGGCAGAGTCCAGGAGTACCAAACACGGGGCTTCCACTGTCCCCGCGGCGTCGACGCGGCACTCCTGGCATGTGCCTGGGCCAGTACGCGTGGAGCACTGCCAGCCAGGGAAGCTCACCCGAGCCCCTCGTGGGGTTTTACTGGGGCCCCACTTTGTAGGGTGCCTGGCTGCCTGCCTGTGACATGGACCTGAGCCTCCAGGTCGGCAGACACTGCTGACCCGGGGCCCCCACCCACCCCACGTCCCGTTGCTGGGCGCTCTGGCCTGGCCGCTCCCCAAGGCCCCGTCCTGAATCTCATGGCTGGACATCCAGCGAGGCCCAAGGCCCCAGGCAAAGAAAGGCACCAGGGATGACCACCCAGCAGCTGAGGCCTCTCTGGGAGCAAGGTCAGATTCATCACTACGCAGTGGAGTCAGGGGCTTGTCCTCACGATATGGCCTGGGCTCCCCAGCGAGTGATCAGAGCACATGGCCCTCTGTGACCTCAGCCCCGGGGTCACAAACTCCTGATTGTGACGCATTCCACGTGCTGGGAGGGCCTCACCAAGTCCAGCCCGTGCCCCAGGCGAGGGGGATTGACTCAACCTTCTGTGGGGGGAGTATCGACAAATGTGTGGACATGTTTCTAAACTGTCACCTTCCCAAATGCTGGCGATAGTTCAGTTTATGGGGCATGTTGTGACAACCCCCAAGCTTGGGTCCCACAACGCCTCTGAGAGCCGGCTTAGTTCACGGGCCACCGATTTGTACCCTCCACGCCGATCTGATCCTTCCGTGAAAGACACTGGTGCTGGAATGACCAATGTCATGGCCATATGAAAACCGGTTCCATTTTCCTTTCAATGAAAATAGTTTTGGTCCAAGTGCAGAGAAGTTGCATGTGATCAGTGCACTGGCGTGCTGCCTGTGCCAAAAACTGAGCGTAAGACACTTGATAAGTTCCAGTCACTAGCTGCACTGATGAATGGATCCCTTCATTAGGAATGTTCAAGAACTGCCTCCTTTCTGGTATGCAAAGTCAACAGAATGTCACACGGGAAAGCTTGGCCCTACAGCTGGTAAATGTATAAGTTCTTGGCTTCTCTCTGACATCAGACGGCGTTATTAAAATCCTCATACGCTTGTGTGACTGATTTAGGTCAGCTGTGAGGTTGGAGGCGCCGTGTCCGAAACCACCCTCACTTCTGACACCAGCCGCGAGTTCAGGGGGTCCCGAAAGCCCCTCAGGTCCAGCCACTTGCTGGAAAGGACCCTCAGGACACACCGAAAGTCACCTGGGGTTACAGTGCATTAGAGGGAAAGGATGCAGATGAAAGCCACCAGGGGAGAGCTGCACAGGGCAGGGCTGGGAAGCACCAGGCGCAGGGCTGCTGCTGCCCTGTTCCTGGGATTCGGGCATGGGACTCTCCCGGGGTCCCCGAGTGGCAGTAGGCAGAGTACTGCCTGCCAGGGAAGCGCACCCGAGCCTCGGGGGCGGGGGTTTTTGTTGGGGCTACTTGAGTAGGTGCAATGGACTGACCGTCCAGCGGCTGAGCTCAGCCTCCAGGAAGACTGGTGGGTGACCCGACATGTTAGCCTTTGGGTGTAGCCAGCCCCCACCCTAAAGCACTTTGTAACTGCCTTGCTGGCCCGAGCCCCTGGGCACAGGAAGACCACCCCCCTACTCCAAGAAGGGCCAGGACAGGCCTCTTTATCGTGGGCTGCTATGTATTCAGATCACTACTGTCCTCACTAGAATATGATGCTAAAAGTGTGGATTGTAGACCCTCCCTAGATTCAAGGGCTTAAGAGTAAGTCGTTCGATAGTCCAACAAGTATTTATGGGGCCCCTATTATGTGCCAGGCACTGTGCTAAAAACTTGGACTATCCTGGCACACAATGGATTTTTCTTATTCTGTTGGGTAAGAAAGAAAATACGCATGCATGTAAATAATGAAGAATATAAACAATGCATATAAATATGTTTTCGGCTACTGGTGAGCGCTTTGAAGGACATGAAACGGGTGCTGAGATGGAGAGTGGCTGGAATGTTGGCACCGCAGGGCGGTCAGGGGCCTCTCCGGGGAGGTGACGTGAGAGCTGAGACCTGAGGATGAGAAGGAAGGAGCCAGACAGGAAGAGCATTTTAGGTCGAGAGTCAGTAGGTACAAAGGCCCAGAGGCAGGGAGAAGTTGGGCTGATAGAAGATCCAGAAAGGCTTGAGTGGCTCTAGCAGAGTTTACAGGGAGAAGGGCCGGAGCTGGGGCAGGCAAGGTGTACAATCCACATGGGATAGACAGAAAACACTGCAGGGTTTTAAGAGGGCACGGGAGGACCTGGCATGTGTTCCGGGATGGCTGTGTGCCTCCTGAGCACACGCTTCTGAGGTCCTCCTGCTGAAACTGTGTGACCTGAATCCAATCACGAGGAAAGAGCAGAACAAGAACAGTAGAATGAGGGGCTTTGTAGGAAATAACAGGCCCACGAGATACCGTGCAAACAGGCAGAGAAAGCCTGAAGGGCTGTTCCAAGTAAGAGGTGAGAGAGAGAAAACTGAATATATCGTGTAATCCCAGGAGATCCTGGACCATAAGGGGCATTAGTGAGACAACCGGCAAGGAAGGCCTGTGAATCTGATGATAGTATTGCAACAACGCTAATTTCCTGATTTTGATAAGTGCACAGTGTTTATGTAACAGAATGTCCTTGATTTCAAGAAATAAACAGGGAAGAGACATTCTGCATATCCAACTTATTCTCGAACATGTCAGGGAAAAAGCATGTGTCTGTATGTGTACATGTGATGATTGCTTTTATCATATATGTGATAAATATATGTGATGTAAATATGAGAGGAGAGAGAGAATGATAAAGACTAATGATAAAGTAAGCAATGTAAATATTTGGGGAAATCATAGGGAAGAGTCTACTACTTTTGCAACTTTTTTTTGTAAATCTGCATGTATTTCTCTGCATACTTGGACCAAAATTTTTTTAGCTAATAGTTAAGCACAGGTTTGGGACCCATGTTCGAAAGCAGAGATAAGCACTTCTGTGTAGTGCAGAGTTTTAGGGGGGAAAGCATTATGTGGGCCAGCTTGAATGTATTTTCCCATTTCTCCCTGTGTTCCTTCAGATGACAATCTTTAGGAGTGCTAGGCTTGGACCAGTTAACCACACCTGCAGCGAAGAGCCAAATCACACCGGAGCTCCCTTTAGAAGGCGCTGGGGCGACTAGTCCTCTTGGTTTGACGTATTTCCCCTTAGCTTTGTTGAGGGGAGAAAATTTTTCAAAATGTCAAAATGTACAAACGCTGGTGTTCTCACCACCCAGAATTATACAATGGTTGGTTAGTGTGTTGTCGTATTTGCCTAGATTATTTTTTAAAAAACAGAGCATTCACGAAAGAAATGAACTTTCATGTCCAAGAAGCACACCATACCCCAATGAGAATAAATCCAAATAGATCTACGCCAAGACACATATTATTCAGAATGTCAAATGTAAAAGATAAAGAGAAAATGCTCAGAGCAGCAAGAGAGAAAAACGATCACGTACAAATGACGTCCGGTAAGACTTTGTGCAGATTTCTCTTCAGAAACCATGGAGGCGAGAAGACAGTGGTATGATACAATTAGGAAACTGAAAGAGAAAAACTGCCAGCCAAGAATTCTTTACCAGCAAAACTGTCCTTCAAATATGAAGGTGAGTGTAAAGTATTCACAAACTGGGAAGCGGCTGTGGCTCAATCAGTAGGGCTCCCGTTTACCATATGGGAGGCCACGGGTTCAGTTCCCGGGGCCTCCTGGTGAAGGCAAGCCCACCCGCACGGTGTGGTTGGCTGACCCAGCGAGCTCAAGCACCAAGGGGGGGATAAATGAATAAATAAATAAAATCTTTAAAAAAAAAAAAAAAAGTATTCACAAACAAACAGAAACTAAGAGAGTTTGCAAAAAAGAATCCACCTTTGCAGGAAATATTAAAGGAAGCCTTAGAACCTGAAAGAAAAAGACAGGAGAGAGAGGCTTGGAGGAGAGTAGAGAAGAAAGAAAAGCAGAAAGGATAACCAAAAGAGTAAAAAGAAAGA
>JAKSZT010049048.1:4204-24749 GCA_026826555.1 Tolypeutes matacus | reverse complement strand
CAATAGAGAAAATCAACAAAACCAAAAGCTGGTTCTTTGAGAAGATCAATAAAATTGACAAACCCCTCGCTAGACTAACAAAGAAAAAAAGAGAGAAGACGCAAATAAATACAATCAGAAATGAAAGGGGGGAAATTACAAATGACCTCACAGAAATAAAAAGAATCATAAGAGGATATTATGAGAAACTATATGCCAACAAACTAGACAACCTGGATGAAATGGACAAATTTCTAGAAACTCATAACCAACCTACACTGACACAACAAGAAATACAAGAACTTAACAAACCAATCACAATTAAGGAGATTGAATCCGTCATCAAAAATCTCCCAGCAAAGAAAAGTCCAGGACCAGATGGCTTCACAGGTGAGTTCTACCAAGCATTTCTAAAAGAATTAACACCAATCCTGTTTAAACTCTTCCAAAAAATTGAAGAGGAGGGAAAATTACCCAACACATTTTATGAAGCCAACATCACCCTAATACCAAAGCCAGATAAAGATTCCACAAGAAAAGAAAATTACAGACCAATCTCTCTCATGAACATAGATGCAAAAATTCTCAACAAAATACTTGCAAATTGAATCCAACAGCATATCAAAAGACTTATACATCACGACCAAGTGGGATTTATTCCTGGTATGCAAGGCTGGTTCAACATAAGAAAATCAATCAATGTAATACACCACATTAACAAATTGAAGGAAAAAAACCACATGATCATCTCAATAGATGCAGAAAAGGCATTCGACAAAATCCAACATCCTTTTTTGATAAAAATACTTCAAAAGATAGGAATAAAAGGAAAATTCCTCAATATGATAAAAGGCATATATGAAAAACCCACAGCCAACATCATACTCAATGGGGAAAGGTTGAAAGCTTTCCCCCTAAGATCAGGAACAAGACAATAACTGTCACCATTGTTATTCAACATTGTACTAGAAGTTCTAGCTAGGGCAATTAGACAAGACAAAAAAATTAAAGGCGTCCAAATAGGAAAAGAGGAAGTAGAACTCTCACTGTTTGCGGATGACATGATCCTGTATTTAGAAAATCCTGAAGTATCCACAACAAAGCTACTTGAACTAATAAATGAGTTCAGCAAAGTGGCAGGATATAAGATCAACACGCAAAAATCAGTAATGCTTTTGTACACTAGTACTGAACAATCTGAGGAGGAAATCAGGAGGAAAATTCCATTTTCAATAGCAACAAAAAGACTCAAATACCTAGGAGTTAATTTAACCAAAGAAGTACAGGACCTATATGCAGAAAACTAAAAAACAATGCTAAAAGAAATTTAAAAAGACCTAAACAAATGGAAAGACATTCCGTGTTCATGGATTGGAAGAATAAATATCGTGAAGATGTCAATCTTGCCCAAACTGATTTATAGATTCGATGCAATACCAATCAAAATCCCAACAGCTTACTTTACGGAATTAGAGAAGGCAATTACCAAATTCATCTGGAAGGGTAAGTGCACCCGAATAGCCAAAAGTATTCTAAAAAAGAAGAGCAATGTGGGAGGAATTTCCCTGCCTGACCTTGAAACATATTACAAAGCTACAGTGGTCAAAACAGCATGGTACTGGCATAAAGATAGACACATTGATCAGTGGAATAGAATTGAAAATCCAGAAATATACCCTCACCTATACAGTCATCTGGTTTTTGACAAACCTACCAAGCCCATGCTAATGGGAAAAAACAGTCTCTTCAACAAATGGTGTTGGGAGAACTGGATATCTATAACCAAAAGAATGAAAGAGGACCCCTATCTCACCCCCTATACAAGAATCAACTCAAAATGGATCAAAGATCTAAATATAAAAGCCAGGACCATAAAACTATTAGAAGAAAATGTAGGGAAACATCTTCAAGACCTTGTAGTAGGTGGTGGTTTCTTGGACCTCACACCCAAAGCACGTGCAACCAAAGAAAAAGTAGATAAATGGGACCTCCTCAAAATTAAACACTTTTGCACCTCACAGGACTTTGTTAGAAGGGTGAAAAGGCAGCTAACTCAATGGGAAAAAATATTTGGAAATCACATATCTGATAAGGGTTTAATATCCAGGATATATAAAGAGATGTTATAACTCAACAATAAAAAGACAAACAACCCAATTAAAAAATGGGCCAAGGACTTGAACAGACATTTCTCCGAAAAAAGAAATACAAATGGCAAAAAAAACACATGAAGAAATGCTCAACATCACTCATGATTAGGGAAATGCAAATTAAAACTATAATGAGATCTCATTTCACACCTGTCAGAAAGGCCACTATTAAAAAGACAGAGAACTACAAGTGTTGGAGAGGATGTGGAGAGAAGGGAACACTTCTTCACTGTTGGTGGGAATGCAGGATGGTACAACTACTATGGAGGACTGTTTGGCAGTTCCTAAAGAAGTTGAATATAGACTTGCCACGTGACCCTGCAATACCACTACTGGGTATATACCCAGAAGAACTGAGAGCAGTGACACGAACAGACATCTGCACACCGATGTTCATAGCCACATTATTCACCATCACCAAAAGTTAGAAACAATCCAGGTGTCCATCAACAGATGAATGGATAAACAAACTGTGGTCTATTCACACGATGGAATATTATGCAGCTGTAAGAAGAAATGAAGTCGTAAAGCATATGGCAACATGGATGAACCTGGAGGACATTATGTTGAGTGAAGCAAGCCAGACACAAAAGGACAAATACAGTATGAATGCGTTACTACGAACCAAATATATTGTGTAATATATTGATTAAAAAAAAAGATTTATATGTATCCATTACATTTAATTGAGAAATGTATATATTTATTCATCTGTGTTTACTTTTTAGTTTTTAATTGTTTATGTTTTCAATTATTAAATGTACAGAATAAAGTTTAAAAAAATAATGAAAAAATATTTGAATAATAAACCTTTTAAAAATAAAAAAAAATATAGAGAAAAAGGGAGAAGTTAAGGTGAAGAGGAGGAGCTGGTCAGAGGCCAGGTGCAGACGGGAGACTAGGACGATGGGCTGGCGCTGTCCCAGGATGAGGGGCAGGGCACAGTGGCTGCAGAAGTGGAGGGGCAAGGGGCAAGGGGGCTGGAGGGTGGGGAGCCCAGCAGACCACCCCTCGGAAGAAACAGCTGCTTGCGAGGTGAGGCAGGACCGAGGGAAGGAAGGGGTGAAGGATGGGGCACCGTGAGGCTGGAGCCAAGATACAAACAGTGGGTGGCAGGAAAATGCCCAAGAGACAGGCTCCAGACACAGGCACAGTTTACCCTTTTTTAAAAAGGAGACTCAAACTTCACTTAGAATCAGAAGGGAAGAAGGCCTGAGGGAACAAGATGCTGGCGATAAAGCTCAGTCAACGCACCCCTTTGGTCTGGGGCCATGGTCGACTCCTCTTAAGTGGTAAGGAGGCTCGAGGGCAGGCGCCACCATGAAGGCAAGTTAGGCCTGCGCACAGTGAGGCGAAGATGGCGCGGAGGCTGCCCAAGCCTCGGAGGGGAGCCGCGGTGGGGCTGGGGCTGGGCCCAGAGCTCGCTGACAGGGCTGCTCTGGCCCTGCACAAGGGGAGAAGTCGTTCCCAAGCGTCTTCCAGAGAGAACCTCAGCAGGTGGTGAGACGGCACTGCGGCCCGGGAGGAGGCGTGCCAGGGCCGGGGAGATCCACTCGAGGCTCTGGCCCCCGACCAGGACCACAGGAATGGAAAAGAAGGGCAGATAAAATCTCTGTGGGGTGAATGACACCTAAAACCGGGTGGAAGACGCGCTGTGATTCCTAATCAGGAGGAGCTGGGAAAGCTGCTATTCAGTCATGAAATCACCACCATTCCAAGACAGTAAATCCCAGCCATAATGCTCTCCCAGCGTCCAAAAAATCGAATCCCATCCATGTCAGGGTCCCACAGAGCGGATCCCACATTCAACAAGGGCCCTCTTTGGAAAAAAAAAAAAAAAAAGAGTACAAAACTGGAAAGAGAATAAAGAAAGGGCCAGGCACATGACAAGGCCCTTCCTTCACGAGCCTCCTGGCAAACCCACCTCTGGGGTCTCGTCACTGAAGGTTAAGGAAAGGACCAGGACCCCCAGCCAGGCCCCCCTACCCCAAGTTCCGGGTAAGCTGGCAGATGCGAGCCCAGCAGCACCTGGGGCGCCTGTGCTCTCAGCTCCGGGCATATCCTGGGTCCCAAGATTGCAGCAATTCCCAGAAATCTCCCTGTTCACAGGCGCTGTTCTGACTGCCCAGCCAGCGCCCCGGCAGGGAGGAGACCCGGGAGCTGGGGACCCGGGCTGGGGGCCCATTACTGGGTGGGGAGAACAGCTGCGCTGTGCTTTTTAAAGACCAGTAAGTAAGCAGGGGGCCACTGCTTCCTAGGGTTTGGTTCATAGTCTCTTGTGAAACAAACACAAGACAAAAACCAATCGTTTTACTTACAGCTCCAGAAGGGCTATGGTGCAACATTAAGAGCTCTAAATTTACTCAAACAATAGTTAGATCTGCTTTTACTTGGCAGCAAAAGTTTTTTTTAATTAGCTTATCAATTAAAAAAAAAAAAAAAACACAGATATTCACTCAAATTCAATTTCCCCAAGAGTTAAGCAAGATGTTCACGGGTGTTACATAAAAAATCTGCAGGCAGATTTGTGAAGCACTAGAGGAGCCGAAGCTGAAGGGGTTTCTTGGAGAACCTTTACCATTCCAATTCCACTGTAACTTTCCTCGAGGGGCTGCGCTCAGTGAGCCTTCAGACGTCTGTGGACCCAGAGCCCTCGTTTCCCAGACCATCACGGTCTAGGAAATGCAAAGCCTTAAAGATGTTTACGATGTTTGAGAACACATGTAAAAGAACATGTGTTCTTTTAAAATTGAATACCCATTTCTTATTTTTTTAACATAAGGCTACTCCAAATAACCTTCTAATGAAACCACCTTTGCTGGGACTGAGACAAGGCTATCCCATGCCCACTTCTTTTCCAGCTGTACTGGAGGTCCTAGCCAGGGCGACGGGTCAATTACACATAAAAAGAACAAGAACTGAGAGGGAAAACTGTCATGACTCTAGAGAATTAGTAAGTAAATTAGGCAAGGTAACAGCTTACAACGATCAATGTACAAAACTCATTTTATTTCTATATAATAGCAACAAGCAAATAGAAAATGAAATTTTAATCAGATAACACTGACAGTAGCATCAACAAACATATACTACTTAGGAATAAGTATAATGAAAGATGAGCCAAGTCTCCACACCAAATCCTACAGACCACTATTGAAAGAAATCAATGAAGATCTACATAAGGCAGAGATACACCGTATTCAGGGATTGAAAGGCTCAATATTGTGAAGCTGTCATTTCTTTCACTCAAAGACGTCTGTATTCAATGAACCCCAAACAAAAGCCCAGCAGATTTTTTGTGTGAAAACTGGCAAGCTGATTATAAAATGCATATGAAAATGCAAAACACCAAGAATAGCTGAAGAAATCTTGAGCAATAATAAAAATAGAAGATTTACACTACCAGACACCAAGACTTACCATAAAGATAGAATAACGAAGACAGTATGTTGGTTGTACAAGGATGGACAAGCCTCCCAATCATTGGTAGACGCTGATTTACACAGAAGCTCCAAACCGAATGAACAGAATAAAGGGGCCAGAAACAGAATCACACAGGAACCATCACTGGACTTATGACCAGCTTGACCCTGCAGTGCAGGGGGGTAAAGGGTGGTCTTTTCAATAAACACTACTGGGTCAATAGGGTCTCTATATGCAAGAAGAAAAGCAAAGGAAAGGGGAAAGGAAAGGAAAATAAAATCCTGATTCCTAACCCAAACTATATCCAAAAATCAATTCTAGATGCATGATAGGTTTAAATGTGAAAAGTAAAATGGTAAGGACTTTAGAATTAAAAAGAGACAGAAAAGCAGGGACAGGGACAGACAGAGAGAAAAGAGCTCCATGACCTTTGGGTAGGGAAAGATTTCTCAAACAGAACAAAAAAGGAAAAAATTGAACAACCTTAAAATTAAGAACTTCCATTTATAAAAAGACACTAGTGAAACTGCAACACCCAGAGTAGGAGAAAATAGCTGCAATTTATATATATCAGAATGTTAAAAAATTTCAATGAATCAGTAAATTAAAAAACAGACAATTCAAAGAAATATGGGCAGAAGAAACTTGGACATTTCACAAAGGGTTATTCAAATATGCAATAAACATTTTAAAAGAGGCTTAAGGGAAGCGGCTATAGCTCAATCAGTGGGGCTCCCGTTTACCATATGGGAGGGCCCGGGTTCGGTTCCCGGGGCCTCCTGGTGAGGGCAAGCCCGCCCGCACGGCGTGGTTAGCTGACCCAGCGAGCACAAGCAGCAAGGGGGGATAAATGAATAAATAAATAAAATCTTAAAAAAAAAAAAAAAAGAGGCTTAACTTTATTGGAAACAGAAAGAGGCAAATTCGAACCAAAGCCTGGCTGCTACGCCAGAAACTGACGACAGCAGGGAGTGGCGAGGAGGACGCCAGCCTGGGACTCCTGCGGGCTGCTGGTGCCACTATGGCAGGAAACCACAGCGCAACATGGACGAACGCTGAAGCACGCACGCTCGGTGACCCAGAAGGTCCCCAGGCCTGCACTCAACAGGAAGGCACAGAGACGCCCCCAGAGAGCCAGAGAAGGCAGGCCACGAGCTCGCAGTGGCCCCTCCAGTGGAGGAGCCAACGCGCCACACCCATGGCGAGCAGAACGGAAAGTAAAGAGTAGCAGAGCCACACAGCAGAATACTTCACAGCTGTCACAAGGACACGTGATGACTCTCACGAGCACGCGCTGAGGGAAGCCCGACGGAAAAGAGCACCTACTGCTTGATTCCGCTTCCGTCAAGCCAAGCGGGGAAGCCGACCCATGGCGCTAGAAGTCGGGCGGGGTGACACCGAGGGCACGCAAGGCAGTCCTCGGGCACTGACGATCTTCTCTTACTGGTTATCTGGCTGTGTTCGATTTGTGGAACTCATAACATCAGATTTGTATGCCTAGCTGCATGTATTTTACACTTCAATAAAAGGTTTAAAATAAAGATTTATTAGCATTCACTTAAAGACAAGCACACGTGTATGGCGGCTTTAACTACATAACGTTGTTCGATACTGATTTTAAAAAGACGCTTCAACCCAAATGATTTCCCTTTTGCTATTTAGAGATGAGAGACAATTGTGAGGGGATAAATGAAAATATCTAAAATACAACTGTAGAATTTTAGAGTGAAAAGCATCTTAGAGATGAGTCCTTGTGAATGGGATTGAATCTAAAGACTGTGTGTGTTCCAATAATTTTATTTATTTTTGTACCAAGACCTTTATTTCTATAAAGTCCACTTAAAATATAGTCTCCCAAAACGCTAATTTTTGAGGTACCAGGACTAGGGATTGAACCCAGGACCGCGTTTGTGGGAAGCCAGCACTCAATCACTGAGCCACATCGGCTCCCTTGAGTTGGCTTTTTCGTTTGTTTGCTTATTGTTTGTTTTTGTTTTTTTTAGGAGGCACCAGGAACCAAACCCAGGACCTCCCATGTGGGAGGCGGGTGCTCAACTGCTTGAGCCACATCCACTCCCAATTTTTTAATTAGGCCTATATTCAATAATACCAACAAAGTGTACATTTCATGAATTTATACCTTTAAATACATGTTAAAATCTAAGGACAAAAATCATTTTAAAAGAACAATGCAAGAGTCCAATTTTATAACGGCTATAAAATTGCCACATGAGATAACTCACTGTTCATATTGGGGGATATCCACATCAACTTTTTTCTTTGTATGTGCACATTGCTCTTTTTCTTCTTTAGAAACACAGGGTTATATGATGCATAATATTTAAGCCTTCACATAAAGCAGTAAAGACTTCACCTTCCTTATAAACTGAGTTTTTCTGCTCATTAATTTCTGTATCGCCCATTTCTACAGCCTGAGGCTGCAGCTGACTGGTGAGCCACGGTCACCACATGCCGTGGCTATTTTGTTTGCTTGTCGCAGGGCCCGTCTGCATTAGATGCCGTGACAGCCCACGAGGGACAGAGGAGGCTCGAGGCCAACAGAGGCCCCACAGCTTGGGAGGGTCCCATGACAGCACAAGACAGGTGGACAGGACTGGACCTAGAATTTGCCTCTAAAGAAAAAGTAAATACAAAATTGCATTCCATGTTAAAACATAAGTAAAGCTTAAACTAAGCTAAAAAGCAGTAATGGATATAATATGAAGCTTTTAAGTTGGCAAGTTTGAGGAATTCGCTGTTCCACAAAAGCAGTATTTTTCACTCCTCATTCCTTAAGCATCGAAAACAATAAATGTCAACCAGTGTAAAGTAAATATTTCACAATGAGTCGCGCCTTTCCTGCGCTGAGCCGCCGCACACCCACGAGTGCCCCTTGGTGCTCAACGGCCCGTCTGTCCCCAGCAGAGGACTCCCGCGGTGGAGCTACGGGTTTGCCTTTTGTCTGTGCTTTTTACACTTTTCTCTTCTTTTGGCTTCTTATCCATTCTCACTTCAGAAACACTATGCAGGTCTAAGAACTACATCTGTGGACCACGTTCCGTTAGAGGGATATCAACTTGTTTGCTGTTTATCCCTCCAGATCGAGGCAACACTTCCCTGCACCCAGCAGCCCCAGGCCCTCGGCTAACTTAACACCGCTTGCATACCGCCTTCCTCAGGAGACACTGAGAACATCATGCTTCTCACGGAAGCCTGGCTCAAGACCTTTTAAATGGCCCCTGGGTCTTTTCTTCACCTTTAAACCTGCTCTACCAGGTACTGTTTTCCAAATCAATCTCTTATTAAAAGTCCTCTGAGGACAAAGTTCTGTCATTTCTGTTTCACTGCTGACATAATACAGACCCGAGGTCGCAGTGCTATGGCCCCAAGCTGCTCACAGCCTTGTGTGTTCTTCTGGATATTACACACCAGTAGTCCTCACTCTGCTGGACTAGAACCTTGCAGGAGCCCCTAAAAGGCCACACTGACGCCGTGGCTCGACCCCAGACCAAACACGGCAGCGTAGCTCCAGGGGCAGCCCCAGCAGGTCAGTCTACTGCACGACCAGAGCTGAGAACCTGTGCCGTAGAGAGCAAGAGAGAGCACAAGGACACGCAGACAGACAGACATCTTTTTTAAGCCAAAAACTTACTTCCTTCTGGATTTGGTGCAGAAAGAATGATGCTGTGGTTTTTCTTTACTTCTTCGACATACTGAGCTATTTTAGCTATACTGTTCCTAATCTCTTCAACCTAGAAGAAATATCAAAAGTCATCACAGTTGTGGAAACTTTCATTACCTAGAAAGGGAATGATAAAGGAGGGAAGTGAACAAAGAGTTACCACATAAAGAAATAAAAGCCTTTTCCCATTCTCACACTGATATTTCATTTAAAAGATAAAGAAAAATGTGCCATATTACAATGCCTGCCTTTACGACTAAGGCGATACCTGCACATTCACCAGCCGAGCCAGCAGGTTGTCAAATCGCACAGTCCAGGCCCAAGTGTCTCCACAGATGATCCCAGCTGGACACATTCTGTCCTCAGACGTACCCCGTAGCATCTGCTGACGGCAGCGTTCCCGTGAGGAGGCATTTAGAGCCTTCCAGGCCCAGCTTTCATAGTCGGTACCTTTGGCTTCTAATGGTCTAAAACCAGCCAGTGTTCATTTCAAAATGTAATATACTCTCTACATTTGTCTAAGTGGATTTGTCTAAGTGGATTTGTGATGTTACCTTCAAAAACATCTGTGGTCCCCTGAGTAATGGCCCCCAAAGATGACCACGTCCCACTTTTTTTTTGCCTAAAAATACTGTTATTTTATTTTTTCCCAATGATGAACTCATATCAAATGTAGGGAAAAAGCTAAACCCTGAGCTACGTCCACACTTGCGCCACATGTGCTCTGACCAATTATCTTGCTCCATGCACTAAGGAAAGGAGGGGACCCTGTTGGCCAAGAGTGGCCAGTTACAGTACGAAGCGCCGGCGCTGAGCAGCCATGCCGGCTTTCAGAGCTGGTCTGCGCGGGGCTGGTGCAGCCCTTGCGCTCCTCTGGGCTTCTGCCCAACAACGCGCCTCCACACACTGACAGCACAAGCCCGTGTTCACGTCGCACACGCTGGGGTGATACACGGAAAGGGTGCCCCTCGCCACGGAGCCAGGCAGCACTCTGCTCTTCACTGAACATTAACGCACAGGGGGACGTTCCCCGTAGAGGCGGCCCCGGGACGCTGCGGGGAGAGTCAGACAGCCGAGGCTCACGTCACAAGAAGGGCTGGATGCTCATCTCCAGGTCAGCTCCAAGCTGGGGGTGGCGTCAGGATGGGGGACCCTGGGCTTCCTGGGGCTCTGGCCCCGGGCAAGGAATTCAGGCCATTGCCCGGGGAAGAAAGCAGGGCCTTCTGATGCTCTGATCACACAGCCCCCTTCTTTTCACCAGCAGGCACGTTTAGCAGCTGCGTAACTCTGTCCAGCAGCCCGCAGATTATCCCAAACCCAGGATTCTTGTAAGAAACAGCACAGAGACACCTGGTGTTTCTTTGCACCTACAACTCTGCTGGAATCTTTTCCAAATCCCAGACCACATTTTGAAAATCCATATTAGAGGATCATTTGACACAACACTCTGCTTTTCCCAGAACAGCAAACGCCATTTCATTAAGCCTGGGTGTCATTTCCACAGCAATTCCTGCAGAACCTCCTGCCCCGCACAAACTCATAGCAGTTTAATTTTATTAACCATGTGAAAATAACACACAAAACGGATTCTTTACATTTCTGCTATTTTATTATTAAAGGTTAAACACAAGTAACAGCATTTCAACTTTAGTATACAGACCTACATCTCAATTTTCCATCTTGAAAGAACCATTTCTAAAATAAATGCAATGGTACACACACATCAGAAAGTAGGAAAAGGGTGAATTTAACCCTTGGAGAGTTCTGCAGTGTAACCACTGATATCTCCATAGCAGAAGCCCCAGTGGGCCTCAGAGGAAAAAGGAAACTGCTGGGCTTCCAGCTTGCCAGCACCAGAGGGAAGCTCTGCAGCAGTGGGGCCAGTGCCTATTGGCAGCTGGGACTGTGACACAGTCTCTCCTGCCTGTCATCAATCACCGCACGGGAAGGGCCTCCCCTGGCCACCTGCTAGAGCACTGCTTCAGTCTTTAACCAAACATCAGTCAGGTGAAAAAGTCTTATCTTTGGAAAAATTCTACATGATATTTAAGATTTGGCTGCCATTTTATAACAAGCATCTGTCGCTTCTCTATTCGCCTAAGAAGTCTCTTCGTAGAGGTCAACTGTAAAGGAAACTGACTACCTAACCAGTGGCAACTTGAGCTTAAAGGAGAACCCCTCAAGCCCTCCTGGCCAAGGAGGAGCCTGCTCCTGTCCACATCCCCAGGCTCCTAGAGCAAGGACGCATCCGCTCTGGATGAACAAGGACCAGCTGATCATCATTCTATAAATACAGTAACAGCACTTAATGCTAGGAGATTCTTTCAAATAAATATGTTTTACAAAGAAGTGGTACGGAAGAGTTAAACACCCAGGTAAAGGGAGTATAAAATCAGAAAAATAATGATTTGGCAACATGGATAGGGAGGCTAGAGGCAATAAAAAGAGTCTCATCTCCAAGGAGTGGTATCAGGAAATCCAGGAACTCAACTCCTTATATGTTAAAGTAAGTTTTCTATCTAACAGTTTAATCCCATGTTTTTTCCATTAGGTAAAAGTAAAAACTAACATAAATACTTTAAATCCAACGATGAGCTTACTCTAGGGCTGCAGCACGTTTTGGATGACTCAGAGGACTGGTACCTTGGCTTGTACTTTAGTAACACAGCACACACGCTCAAGCCACGCATTCCAAGAGTAGCTGAGGCTCTTTTAAGGGCCTAACCTGAAACGGCTAGACTTTGATTCAGCATAAACAAAACCAATCCTGTAAATGAAGTGTTCATCATTAAAAAAAAACATCTTGTGACATGTTACTTTTCTTCATGTTAAATAATATCAAGGCATTCTGTGACTCAATTTCAAAAATTTGAAATTACACAAAATTTGATCAAATCTAACTTAGGTAACAATCCACACCTGATGGAAGCCTGAGCCCAGCCTTGGAGTAGAAGAGAGCGAGCGTGCAAGGAACAGGTCGGAGCCCTGCAACACGGTCCCAGCAACAGAGGCTCCGGCCCTCGGCCCCCAGACAGAGGCCCAGCAGACCAACGACAAGGCGAGACAGAGCCCCCAGCGGACTGACAACGAGCAGAGGCAGAGCCCCCAGGACTACAGATTTGCGCACTAAAAGGAGGCAGATGACTCAGGAGAGAAGCTCTGTCTACCCTAATGGCAACTTTGGAAGTGTGGAAAAGCGCTAAGGAGAGGCATTTAAAGTTCAAAGACTTGAGAAAAGAGACAATCTGAGCTTTCTGAGGCATGCATCGATGTACGCTGGATGGGGACTAACCCCCGTCCGTGGAGGCGGGTGGAGGAAGCAGGTCGGCCACCCTCCATGCCGACCTCTCAGCAGCACCCCCAGCCGAGGAACGTCCACGGCTGCCAGGACATCCACCTTCTCCAGGGCCAAGGCCAAGGAAACCGCGTCTCAGGATGAGAATTTTTAACCCCTACCCAAGAGGGGGCATCTCCGAGAGGTGAGCTGCACGTGGAAGAAAGGCTGCTGCTGCCAGCGAGCTCCAAGTGCTGAGGGGCCCAGCGCACATCCTCGGCAGGGGCGCCCGGTGGGCGTTGCCCTAGCCCACATGCCTCGATGCCCTGGGCGCCACAGACCCAGTTCCACCTTCTCACCCGGCCCCTCCAGGCTGTCACCAGGCACCACAGTGTGCACTGTCTCCAACGGCAACTGTCCTCTGATAGCACTGCAAGTCCAGTGAGCTTAGACAAGCCAACAACAGCTTCTAAAGACGCTGGGGTTAGTGTTATTTCAGATTTTGAGAAATGTACAGCTACAATAATATAACTGTGTTTAAAGGAAAAAGTTTACGACTGGGTTTCATTAACTGACTTACCTGATGGAAGAAATCATCCATAAAATGGTCCTTTTCAACGATAATAGTTGTGTCTCCATCATCATCTTTCCTACACTGAAATGGAAAATAGGAATAAACAGCCAATTCAAAGACAAAAGTAACACAATGCCTACAAGACCTCAAGTAACTCACTGGAGCAGCACATCCTAACAAACTAGCAGTTACTGCTATCCGTGACAATATACTTCTGCCACATTTCCCCCAGGACAGAGGACAGCTAAATGAGTGGAGGCACGGGGGAGGCCTGGAGAACTGCACAACCTCTGCCAGAAAAAAAAAAAAACACAACTGGATTTTTTCAGAACTAAGCAATTTAAATTTAGAATCATTTGCTTTCACTATGTAAGTCAGTAAAGCATGTAATATTTTTATCTTCGAAAAGTGAAAATGCTTGCATTGCATATTTTCTATAAAGATAAATATTGGTACTACATTAATTTTTCTATTGTGCATAATAATTTCCAAAGCACTTTCACATATATTAGCTAGAGTTCATCATTTTTTCCTTAGTACCTACCAGCCATACCCACACGAATTATCAATAATTATGAAGACTTTAATAAGCAAAACCGAGGAAGAAAGTAAAATAACGGTCACTAGAGTGAACCAAAATTATAGATACTATGTTTTAGAAACCAGGTGCTATCCATTTAAGGTACTATCAAGGAACAAAGAACTAGGAGAGACTCTGGACCAGGGGTTCTCAGGCTCACACACAGGAACGGGGAGGGCGGGTCCACACACAGGGTGCTGGGCCCGGCTGCAGAGGCTTGGCCGGGCCGTCTGGGGTCTGGTAAGAGAAGCTGCATCTCTAACCCGGGCCAGGAGGCTGACGCTGCTGGCTCAGGCACCACACTCCACGAGCCCCTTTCTAGGCAGTCAAAACAAGCAGACAGCAAAAGTCTAAATTAGGAAGAAAAAAACTTGTATGTGGAGACAAACTTTTGGAGGAGACACAAAAAATAAGACCCCAGGAAGCTGACACCTAAATTACACAATGTTTATTAAAGACTTGTGATGCACAATCCATTAGTGAGATATTTGAGGCCAGAGAGGAACAGGGAAAACCTCCCCGCAAGCCCAGCTGAGGGGACCATTTGGCACGGTCTCCCCTAGGGCACGCAGATGAGTCGGCTCAATTCTAGCCTGTGAAAGCTGAGCGAGCCGTGCTCAGGAAGTGTCACAATTCTTAGGAAAACCAAAGGACCTTTACCCACCGCAAGTCTGAAGCATGAACTACAACACAGGAATAATTTGGAAACAAAATTCTACTAAAATTTAGTGAAGAAAAACCTGCAAAATATAATAGAAGTGCTAAGAAAGCACTGAGATCCCTCCTCTGTGCCATGAGGACCCACACCAAGGAAGAATCAGTTTGGCCTATAAAACTGTTTGAGTTTCCCGAGCCGCTCAAGCAAGTACCGTGGAAAGCGGCGGTTTAAACAATGGGAGTTGAATGGCTCACAGATTTGAGGCCAGGAAAAAGTCCCAATCAAGGCGTCGTCAAGGTGATGCTTTCTCCCCAAGACTGCGGCATTCTGGGGCCGGCTGCCAACAGCCCTTGGTCCTGGGCTCCTCTGTCACGTGACCATGCACATGGCGGCCTCTCCTGGCCTCTCTTCTCTTCCTATTCCGCTGAATTGCAGCTCTTTACTTCTGTGGCTTTTTCTGTTTGAATTTCACTGCACTTATAAAGGACTCCAGCAATAGGATTAAGACTCATCCTTACTGAAGTGGGTCATGCCTCAACTGAAATAACCTCATCAAGAGGCCCTGCTTGCAATAGGTCCACACCCCCAGGAATGGATTAAGTTTAAGACCCCAAACCACCACAAAAACCTATAATAATCTCTTAATTTCTACTTAGAAGTCTTCAAATGCCATCCTCTTTTAGCTTCTCTGTGGGTAGATATGACAATTCAGTTAGTTAAAGAGTAAAGAAATGTGTTCCTTCAAGACAGAGAAGGGTGACCTCACTTGCAGAGAGGCAGCCTTACCATCAGGGTGATAAGACGCTGGAACAGGCTGCCAAGCAATCCTCAAGGCAGGGCCCAAGCCCCACCCAGCCCGGTGACTTCCGCACTCATTTGGGCACGGTAGGAACCGGGGGCTGCCCCTCAGAGCTGCACGCTTGCATATTCTCTTTAGGTTACCTCCCTGGGGTGTCCATCTTGAGTGGTTTTCCCATTGGCCTCTGAGCTACGTGGAGCCACCACCCTGTTCTCACCTGATGCTATCTGCTGAGAAAGATGCCTGGAAGTCAAGAGTGCTACTGCTGGAAATGTTTTGTCTCTGCTGCATTAGGCCAACCAAGGACCAAACCATGCTGTCATCTGTAACGCGCTGTGCTAATAAATCAAGACTGTTCCGCTCACTCATCCAGGGTGAAAACCGCTCCCTCTAAAAGGAAGCATGTTGTCAGAGGTCAAAGATCTGGATTCTAATCTTAGCAGCAGGATGGGAACTTCCTGGAGCTTGATGTCCTACGAAATGGTGGTCAGACTTGTCCCAGCTCCTTCCGAGATAGGGTTGTGAGGCTAAAATGTCCATCAGTGGTTCACGAGGCGTGAGAGACATACACACACACACGGGTATTATTTTCCTAGGTGGTACATGAACCAGCAAAGGCTTCAAAATCATTTCTGCCCATGCTCTTAATTCCAAGCAATGCAGCCCTTCAAGACAAATGGCAATCCACTAAGAGGCAGCGGCAACTGCTGTCACCAACATACCCACAAGCCTCCCCAGGAAGCCGCAGCACTTACAGCAGAAGAGGAGCTGCTGGTGGTTCCGAGTGCTGAGGGGTTCGTGGCCTTGCACTCCTCACAGCACCCACCAGACGAGGCACGGGCAGGTTCTGTTACGCAAATCAGAGGAAACTACATGGGTGAGGGATGTGCCCGGTCTCACAGCTAAGCAGTGCCAAGGCCAGGATTTGAATCCAGGTCTGTTAGGGGACAAGACCTTAACAATTATGCAATGCTGACATGCAATTGCTGGGCAAGTTCAAAGGGACTTTGCGTACATGTGCCCGCTAATTTTAAACATGCCCATGCCAAGGAGGAGGCGAAACACTGCCTCGTGCAGTGATTGCCTGTGATCACACAGCTAGAAAGCGCCGTGTGGAGGCGGCCTTGTCCACCTGACTCCAGGAGGCCTGCCCTTCAGAATGCACAGGGGTGCCTGCTCTGTGGGGACACTGTACTGCCCATCCTCCCGGTACAGCTCTCCTCACAACTCACCCTGCTGGTTTCAAGCTCCTTGCTGGGGCCCGGGGCCCGGGGCCCACAGCCACAGCCGCCCTTCCTCTGGAGCCTGAGCCCACCACGGTCCCTCCCGCCTCCCCGCACCACTCCTGTGCAGGCTGGCCTCTCTCACTCTAGGGTTTACCCACACACTAACTGGGCACAGTGGTATAATCAACTTCCTGGGACCCGCTGTCTTTTACCCAACCGTGGGGTCCTCGTATGGAGGTCTGAGCCCACAGGGAGTGCAGCCAAATACCTATGGGTGAGCGAGAGGGTGGGCACCTGAACGGGCCGTGGCTAGGAGATGAGTCCAGCAGTGCGGGTGGTCCTGCTCACACGTGGGTACCCAGCGGGGGAGAACCTGTGCCCCCGCAACTCTCCTGGATGGCTCATGCTCTGAAAATAAGCCTAGATTCAGAGGCCGAGCTTCTGGTGGTTTTACTCTTCGTGAGGGAGAACCTCAAACAAACAGAAGTCAAAGGACCCAGGTTCAGCGCTCATCAACCCGCAGCCCCCGCTTCACCTGTGCACCCCACCCCAGCCCGATACACTGGGTCCCCGAGGCAAACCCCAGACAAAGATGCGTGTCCCCAGCTAAGGGGCAGCTGGCCCTGGGTGCTGAGCGGAGATGCCCTCCACCCTCAACACCTCCCTCCACGCCAGACACAATGGGCACCGCATGGTCCATGACTAAAGAAATTAAACTCCTCTTCGAGTCTTTGAAATCCAGATGTCATGCTGCTTTTTTCCTTAACAAAGATATCCACTTGCTAGTAAATAACTCCTGTGTTTCTCTACATGTAGAACACATGTCTAGGAGCACATTTTCTCTGCTATATTACTTTTATCTTATTTTTCAATCCTTTACTTTCTATTTGATATTACAAAATAGACCTAGCAATACTGTGTCTGCATTTCCATTTCTATTCTCTCTCTCTCTCTCTCTCTCTCTCTCTCTCTCTCTCACACACACACACACACACACACACAAAGAGACTGACAACCAATAGCAATCCCACTGCAGTGATATCTTGGCCTCACGCCTCAGCTACATTAGTCTTCACTGAAAGCCCGTTTTGATTTTTCATGCTGAGAGTGTAAGACGGGTGTGATAGCCATGTCTATGAAAGCATACTTATTATAAATCACAAAATGATTTGTGGCAAAACATTTACTAAATGCACTGGGAATACTCTCCAATAGGACGTACTTGATTTCCAAAGTTTCAAAGTGCAGGAGAAACATTCAACTATCAACAATCTGATTCTGTTAAATTTTAAAAGAATTCTCCTTAAAAACAGTATCATAGGAAAAATACAATTTTTCCCATGTGAATAGTGTCATCAGGAACAGGTAAGTAGCTTCCCTGTTTGGAGACGATTTAACATATGAATGTTACTGAAATGCTCCTTATCTAGAATTAAAAGGGCAGAACTACCACAATTAGTAGACTCCAAAGCTGAATGACAAACAGGCTTTTCTCCCTCCATGTTGCTCTCCACAGCCATGTATACTCAGGGCCTTCTATACAAATTATAATTGTGGGGAAATAGATTTAAGAAATTACTACCTTGAAATGTGTACTGTGGCTGTAGTACCTTTGCTGCTAGAATATATTAATTTCCAAAATTAAATTATTACAAGGTATTGGTGATGCGGTGATGTATGGGAGTCCTGCACACTTGTATGCTTGCTTTGTAAATTTACAACCTTAACTATACACTTACTATTTATTTATGTTCATGTATGCATGATGTACTTCAATAAAAAATTTTAAAATGAAAAAAAAAATTTAAATTACTAGGGTAAAAAGAGAAAGTCACACCTGAGATTCAATGCAGAAAAGTGAGACTGTTGGCCCCATAAGTGGCATTCCTTTTCCATATTTTCACGTGATTCATGACACCTTATACCCTACGGTAGACTGTCACCTTTGTTCACGTTTCCCACTCTTATTACTGTCAGTGGGCCGGCTTGCACAGTATCAATGTCCTGGCCGGCGGTTTCGGAGGCTGGAGGGCTGGCTTCCTCCAGGGGCTGGTGGCTTCTGGCTGGCAGCAGTCCTCGGGGTTCCGTGGCTTTTCCACCACACGACAATACACAGGTGGCGTCCTCTCCTCTCTCTTACTTCCGGCTTCTGCTGCGTCCCCTGGCTCCTCCTTGCACACCAGTCCTCTCCTCCTAAGGACTTCAGCACACTGGATGAGGGCCCCTCGTGCAGTCTGGGCACTCATGCCTTCTTGTGGGGCCACGAGTCAATCCTGGCAGATCGTCCTCTGGACCCCCAAGACATATTCTTCCCACATGGAAGACCTTCATTCCCTCACGGCATCATAAAACCCTTAAGCCATTTTAAAACAATGCTAAGTGCAAAGCCTCATCAAAATCAGCTAAGGGTAATTGGATAGGCAGAGGACAGGACAGACAATCCCATTCCACAAGGGAGAAACTGGAAGGAAAACCAGGGTCACGGGCCCCAAACAACCCAAAACCCTGCAATGCAAACTCATTAGATTTCCAGTCCTGGGAGTCATCTATGGATCAGCATTTTGCCCTCCGGGCCTGGTGGCGCAGCAGCCTCATGCCTTCCAAACACTGGCACAGCCGCTGTGCTCTCCCCAAACACCGGGGTTAGGGCCCCTCCAAGGGTAGGGGCAGCCGCTCTCTGGCTGAGATCTCTTTGCTTCCATGGCTTTGCCCAACATCTCTCTTCCTTCAACTTGTCCCTTCCCTGTGCCTTATATTCCAGGATGGCAGTGATTCTGCCCACACAAATTTAACAAAAACCTTGTTGGCTTTGCAAGTAGTTCAAGGAGGTTCAAGCCATCAGGCAAGAGAACTTTCCACAGATCCTTCCTGCAGAGCCGCATTTCCAATCCTGACTTCTACGGAAACGGCTGACTGGACCTGTGTTCAGGAGCAGCCTCTTTAGCAAAGGGCTGTTCAGGCAAGCCCTCACACGAGAGCCCTGTCCTCTGGGGACTCATTTCCCGAGGGCTCTGGGACCCTAACAGAGCCACTTCTGGCCCTAATCTCAGAGAACACTATCTGGATAGGCTCCACATTTTCCAAGCCATTAATTGGCGGGTTGGCTTGTGCTTAACAGTTCAATTCTACTTTTATCTCTTTCCTATCTCATTTCAGAAGCTGCATGGGGAAACCACACTGAGCTTGGAAATCTCTTTAGCTAAATATCCAATTTCATCGCTTTCAACATCAGAACTCAATTTCACCAAGTTTTCTGTCACTTTATAACAAGGATTACCTTTCTTCAAATTTCCAATGACACATTTGTTTTAATTTCCTAAGCTGCTTAAAGCAAATACCATGAAATGGTTCAGCTTAAACAATGGTAATTTATTAGCTCACGGCTTGAGGCTGAAAATATGTCCAAATCAAAACATCCTTAAGGCAATGCTTTCCTCCCAAAGACTGGCTGCTGCCAGCGATCCTGGGCTCCTCTGTCACACGGCAAGGCACATAGTGGCATCTCCTGGTCTCTCCCTTCTCTTCTAGGTTTCAGGTGTCGTTGCTTTCAGCTTCTTGCTTCTGAGGCTTTTTTTCCCTCTCTCTCCCTCCCTCTTCCTCTCTCTCTCTCCATCCTATTTATAAAGGACTCCAGTAAGAGGATTAAGACCCATCCTGAATGAGGTGGGCCACATCTTAGCTGAAGTAGCCTCCTCAAAGGGTCCTAGTTACAACGGGGTCACGCTCACAGGATTGGAGTAGGTCTAAGAACATGTCTTCTGAGATGCATACAGCTTCAAACCACCACCACATTCATCATTTCCTTCTACAACTTTACCAGAAATACCTTTAACATCCATATTTCTACCAACATTCTGTTCAAGATGAATTATCTAAGACAAAACAAACTTTCTCTACGGCTCTCGCTCATTCTTTTTAGGAGGTGCCAGGGACTGAACCGGGGACCTCGTACATGGGAAGCAGGCACTCAACCACTGAGCTACACCTGTTCCCCTGTCACTCATTTCTTTCTTTTTTTTTTTTAAAGATTTTATTTATTTATTCATTCATCCCCCCCTTGCTGCTCGTGCTCCCCGGGTCAGCCAACCACGCCGGGCGGGCGGGCCCGCCCCCACCGGGAGGTCCCGGGAACCGAACCCGGGGCCCCCCACATGGCAAACGGGAGCCCCACTGATTGAGCCACAGCCGCCCCCCCCCCCC
>JAKSZT010049038.1:0-12052 GCA_026826555.1 Tolypeutes matacus | reverse complement strand
ATTATTTCTTTCCTTCTTTTTGCTTTGGGATTGGTTTGCTGTTCTTTCTCTAGTTTCTCAAGTTGTTCAGTTAAATCTTTGAGTTTAGCTCTTTCTTGCTTCTTAATATAGGCATTTAGGGCTCTAAATTTCCCTCTCAAGACTGCCTTTGCTGTATCCCATAAGTTTTGATATGTTGTGTTCTCATTTTCATCTGTCTCAATATATTTACTGATTTCACTTGCAATTTCTTCTTTGACCCACTGAATATTTAGGAGTGTGTTGTTCAGTCTCCACACATTTGCAAATGTCTTTTTTTCCTGTCTGTTATTGATTTCTAGTTTCATTCCATTATGATCTGAGAAGGTGCTTGGTAAATTTCAATCTTTTTATATTTATTGAGAGCTGTATTGTGACCTAACATGTGGTCTATCCTGGAGAAAGATCCATGGACAGTTGAGAAGAATGTATAACCCGCTGAGTTTGGATGCAGTGTTCTGTATATGTCTGTTAGGTCTAACTTGTTTATCATATTGTTCGAGTTCTCTGTTTCCTTGTTGATCTTCTGTCTAGTTGTTCTATCTAATGATGTGAGAGTGGTGTTGAAGTCTCTAACGATTATTGTAGAAATGTCTATTTCTCCCTTCAGTTTTGCCAGAGTTTGTCTCATATATTTTGGGGCACCCTCGTTAGGTGCGTAGATATTTATGACTGTTATGTCTTCCTGGAGGATCGTCTCTTTTATTAACATATAATGGCCTTACACATCTCATCACTTTTTTTGCATTTGAAGTCTGTTTTGTCTGATATTAGTATAGCTACCCCCTGCTCTTTCTGTTTACTATTCGCATGGAGTATCTTTTTTTTTTTCTTAAGATTTTATTTATTTATTCATTTATCCCCCCCCCCTTGCTGCTTGTGCTCGCTGGGTCAGCCAACCACGCCATGCGGGCGGGCTTGCCTTCACCAGGAGGCCCCGGGAACCGAACCCGGGGCCTCCCATATGGTAAACGGGAGCCCTACTGACCGAGCCACAGCCGCTTCCCGCATGGAGTATCTTTTTCCAACCTTTTACTTTCAGCCGGTTTTTAACCCTGGGTCTGAGATGAGTTTCTTGTATGCAGCATATGGATGGCTCATGTTTTTTTTATCCATTCTGTCAGCCTGTATCTTTTTTTTTTTTTTAATAGTTTCATCATTTCCTTTATTTATTTATTTATTTATTTCTATTTTACTGGGAGGTCTCGGGGATTGAACCCAGGTCCCTCCATATGGGAGACGGATGCCCAACCAGTTGAGCCATATCCGCCCCCCACCCTGTATCTTTTGATTGGGGAATTTAATCCATTCACCTTCAATGATATTACTGAAAACACACTATTAATTTCCTCCATTGTATTCTTTGGTTTTCATATATCATCTTATTTTTGTCTCTCTTTTTACTCTTTTGGTTATCCTTTCTGCTTTTCTTTCTTCTATACTCTCCTCCAAGCCTCTCTCTCCTATCTTTTTCTTTTAGGTTCTAAGGCTTCCTTTAATATTTCCTGCAAAGGTGGATTCTTTTTTGCAAACTCTCTTAGTTTCTGTTTGTTTGTGAATACTTTATATTCACCTTCATATTTGAAGGACAGTTTTGCTGGATAAAGAATTCTCGCCTGGCAGTTTTTCTCTTTCAGTTTCCTAATTGTATCATACCACTGTCTTCTCGCCTCCATGGTTTCTGAAGAGAAATCTGCACAAAGTCTTACTGGACGTCCTTTGTACGTGATTGTTTGCTTCTCTCTTGCTGCTCTGAGAATTTTCTCTTTATCTTTTACATTTGACATTCTGAATAATATGTGTCTTGGCGTAGGTCTATTTGGATTTATTCTTATTGGGATACGGTGTGCTTCTTGGACATGTAAGTTCATTTCTTTTGTGAGAGTTGGGAAATTTTCAGCTATTATTTCCTCAAATACTCTTTCTGCCCCTTTTCCTTTCTCTTCTTCTGGAACTCCCATGACACGTATGTTGTTGCGTTTTGTGTTGTCATTCAACTCTCTGAGCCCCTGCTCAATTTTTTCCATTCTTTTCTCTCTCTGTTCTTTTCTTGCTTCAATTTTAGCTGCTCTGTCTTTATATCACTTATTCTTTCTTCTATCATTTCGAGTCTGCTGTTGTATGCTTCAAATGTATTTTTGACTTCACCTATTTTGTCTTTCATTCCCACGAACTCTGTTACTTTTCTGTTCAGGATTTCAAATTCTTCTTTGCTTTCACTCAATGACTTCTTTTTTTTTTTTTTTTTTTTTTTTTAATTTTACCGGGAGGTCCCGGGGATCAAACCCAGGTCCCTCCATATGGCAGACGGACACCCAACCATTTGAGCCACATCCGTCCCCTCAATGACTTCTTGATGTCATTGATCTCTTTAACTATATTCTCTTTCATCTCACTAACTTGATTTTGGAAATTTGTGCTCATCTCACTGATTAGTTCTCTCAAATCTCAAATTCTGCATCTCTTCTGGGACTTTGCTGTATTCCTTTTCTTGGGCCATGTCTTCTATTTTCTTAGTATGGCTCGTAATTTTTTGCTGGTGCTTAGGCATCTGGTTTGTTTGAATATTACTTAGATGCTCTATCTCTTTCTCTTTTATGGGGTTTTAGTGGCAGGAGGCTGTGAGTTACCACAGCTTTTTGATTTTTGGCTCAACCTTGATTGTTAGGATTGTTCTGCTGGTTGCTCAAAACTGGGCACTGGACCCAGTAATTGGTTGTAGAGTTGTTTCCTAGGGCCTTGGGCAGAGAGGCTAGAGAGGCCAGGAAAAGCCTCTCATTAATTTTCTTATGTGCACTTCCTTGGTCTGCCAGGAGATGGCGTTTGTTGGCAGCTCTCAATTCAATGCCTGTTCGGAACATATTTGTTGTGACATAGACCAGATCAATGTGATAGAGCCTTCTATCTGGGGGCTAAGAGCCCTGTGATTCAAACTTTCTGAGACAGTTCTCCAGACTTCTCTCTCGTAGCGCCCCCCTTTTCCCAGCTAGGAAATATTTCCACTCCCTTCTGAATCCTCAACAATCAGTCCCTGTTAGTAGAGGAGGAGATTGGGAGGTTTGTATATCTTTAGCCCCTTGCAGGCTCCAAGGCAAACAATGGCGCAGCCACACCCGGCCTGGTAGGGCTCTTGGGACAGGGCAGACCAAACCTGGGAGTCAAAAGCAGGGTCAGCCCCAGGCTCTCTCTCCCCTCTCCTGTGGAGTCCTCAACAATTAGTCCAGGCTAGAAGAGAGGGAGGTTGCAAGGGTCGGATTTCTCCAGTACTTTCTAGGCTCCCAGGGCAAACCACTGTGTGGAAGGGTCTGTGGGGCTCCGCAGCCCAAATTTACAGGTCAGAACCTGAGTCAGCCTAAGGCTGTGTCCCTCTCTCTCCCCTTCCAGGAGTGGTAGATCCCTGGAGCCCCCTTTGTCTGTGGTCACAGGCCCAGAGGCCCGAGAATTCTGAAGAGTGTGGGGGAGGGTGCCGGCAGCAGCAGAAGCTACTACTTCCAACTCATGGTTCCGTTGTCACGATTTCCCTCTTCTGTTCCTCTCTACTCTGGGTGGTGTGCTGCCTTCACCTGCTGTCCTAAACCCTACAAGATCTATTTTGGGGCTGTTTCAGCTTGTCCTCTACCTATTTTTCTGGAGAAGAGATTCCCATGTCTTACTAGTATTCCATCTTTCCAGAAGTCTCTCTTGATATACAGTTTTGAGTTTTGAAAATGTATAGTCATGTAACCACCAATACAATCAAGACCTAGAACAGTTCACATCACTTCATATTGCCCCTTTGTAATCAACCCTTCCCCTAGTCCCTGGCAACCCCAAATCTGTTTTCTATTCCTAAATTGTAACTTTTCCAGGGGTTCCTGTAAATGGAATAATATAGTGTGCAACCTTTTAAGTTTGGCTGTTTTTACGTGGCGTAATGCATTGAGATTCATTCATATTGTTGCACATACAGTAGTTCCTTCCTGTTTAACGCTGAGCAGTGTGCCATTGTAGGGCTGTCCCACAGCCAGTGTAGGGCTGTTCACAAGCTGAACAACATTTGGGTTGATTCCAGTTTGGGACAGTTATAAAGCCGCTATAAACATTCACATACAAGTTTTTGTGTAAACATAAGTTTTCGTTTCTCTTGGCTAAATAGGAATGGAATCAATGGGTTATGAGGTAAGAGTATGTTTGACTTTATTAGAAGCTTCTAAGCTACTTTCTGAAGTAGTTGTAACATTTTGCATTTCCAGCAGCAGTGTATGGGAGTTCCAGTTGCTCTGCCTCCTTGCCAGCATTTGGTGTGGTCAGTTTTTTCATGTTTCTTTGTTTTCCATTCTAATGGGTATGTATGAAAAAAGTTTTAAAATTTGCTTAAAATCATACTGATAGTAAGTGGCAGAGCTGATATTTAATTGAAAATTAATTGATATTTAATTGAAATTTATCTCCAAAATTCATTCTCTTTCTATAACACATACTGCCATTCAATGCGTTTACTCTGCCTTAACTCAGAGCACAGTGCTGGGTAGTGGTGTCAGTCAGGATAGCTCATGTTACGTTGGTAACAACAACAAAGCCCAAATCTCAGTGCTTAAAATAAAAGGTTTATTTCTCATTTACTCTGCATGGCTATCGTGGGTCAGGTAGGACCTCTGCTCCATGTTCTCACTCGAGAACTTAGGCTGATGGTACAGTTATGGTCTGGAACACTGTCAGTTGCTGTGGCCAGGAAAAGAGAGCTTTGAAGGTCTCACGCAGGCAATTAAATGCTCCAGCCTGGAAGTGATACTATCAAATCCACTTACATCTCATTGGCTTTACTAGTCCTATGGCTGCACCCAATCACGAGTGACCAGGGACCAGGGTGTGCAACCCTAACATGAGGCCAGAAGACAGAGAGGAGGGAAATTTTGGTGAACAGCTTTCATGTCTACCATACGCATTACAAATACTTGTTGGTTATTTAGAAGGTACAGGGCAATGCTAAATGAAATGGGGTCCCAATAAAGCATTGCATTATTCCAAAGACTAGTTCTGCCCAGGATTTTTTAACATCCTCTTCACTCCAAGCTTTGGCTGGATGCAGAGGCCCAGCAACTACACAGACAGCCCCCCCCCACACACAACTGCCCTTTTCCTAGATTCAAGAAGTGCTCACATAGGAAGTCAAGGCTTAACTGATGCAGAGTTTCTGTTTGGGGCTAGGGGATAGATTTGGTAATGGATGGAGCTGATGGGAGCCCAACATTGTGAATGTAATGAACACCATTGATTGTATACAGTACTTGAAAGTGGTTAAAATGGGAAATTTCATGTTCTATATGTTATCATAGCAAAAATTACCGCCCCTTCCCCCCCAAAAAAAATAAATAAAAGTGCCCACATGGCTTATAAAGGGAGATCCCATTACGGTCCAGCAACTAGCTGAAAATCCAGACCCTTACTCCCTTCCTTGGATTCATATTCTTATTCAACCCTCCCCTGATTACCTTTGATTTGTGACTATGGACAAAGCCTTTCACCTCTGTGAGTAAGTGCCAGGTACTCCCTGAGCCTCAGGGGCATAAAGGCATAGGGCAGCTCATGGGGTCAGGGAATTTAGGAATCCATCACTTCTGGAAAGGCACTGCTACACAGCCTTGCCTGAGGCCTTGGACTAGAGCTCCATAAACCAAAGCTATGGGGACTAGCACAGGTGGGTAGAACAGTGAATGGCCATGAGATTAGCAGGCAGAAGGCCTGGCTGCAACCCTTGACTTCTCCATAGCAGCTGAGTGAACATTGGCTGGCATTCTCTGAGTTATTCATCTGAAAAATTAGGATTATAATGACCTCTGTTAACATGCTATGAGGAGCAGCAATTTGTAAATGAAGCACCTGGCACATAGTTGCTTAATAAATGGCAGCTTGCGGGAAGCGGCTGTGGCTCAATCAGTAGGGCTTCCGTTTACCATATGGGAGGCCCTGGGTTCGGTTCCCGGGGCCTCCTGGTGAAGGCAAGCCCGCCCGCACGGCGTGATTAGCTGACCCAGCGAGCACAAGCAGCAAGGGGGGGATAAAGGAATAAATAAATAAAATCTTAAAAAAAAATAAATAAATAAATAAATGGCAGCTTGGGAGTGGAGGTGGCTCAAGCGACGATTGTTGCCTCCCTCCCACATGGGAGGTCCCAGTGCCTCCTAAACAGATGAACAGAGAGAGTAGACAGCGAGCACAAACAAGGAGAGCAGTGGGGTGGGGTTGGGATAAAATAAAAATCTTGAAAAAAAAAAAAGAAGAATAAATGGCAGTTAATAGTCATGATACTTGCAGCTAAATAGAAGCCCATGCATTTTCACACAGACTCTGCAGACTATGGTTTGGGGGTCTTGGACTTGATTTCCCTTGACCTTGGGTTGTGTTCAGATGAAATATATTGCTAATGGTTAAACTTGCGCTTTCTCTCCTAACTATTGAAATAACTATTTCATTATTATTGTTTTTCATTACACATGCATGCCGAATTTGCATGGCTTAAATATTAGCCTAACATGCATACAGATTTAACCATCAAAAGTCAAAATGGTGATTAAAGAAAACAAAAGACTTAGCTAAAATCTTCCTTCAAACCAACTTTGCAAATAAAGATTAGTTTTAATTTCGTTAACACTTTTTATACTGTGGTTCTGGCTTTAAACTTTTTTTTTTAAGTTTAATTTCCATTTTATTTTTTTTCCAGAAACCAGTTTTTCTTCAGACTTTAAGGACTCAGCTCCTTACATGGGCTTTGCAGAGGTGGTGGGGCAGCACCCACAGGTCTAAGTTTGGGGGGGTGGGGTTCTGTTCTGCTGTGCTTCATAGAATGGTTTTGACTCCCTTGCTGTGAATGGCACAACTCACGCAGTACTGTAGTGTCACATACAGCTTAGGAAGCACCTTCTTTGTAAATGTCCATCACAGTTCTGGCCTCCTCTGTGTTTCAATAACTAACTTTTTTTTTTTTTTTTTTTTTAATTTTTTTTTTTATTTTTTATTTTTACCGGGAAGTTCCAGGGATCGAACCCAGGTCCTCCATATGGGAGATGGATGCCCAACCATTTGAGCCACATCTGCCCCCCATGACTAACTTCTTAATGGTCTTACCCTTGGGCATTGCAGCGGGCACAGTTTGTGCTACAAATAGGCTGCACGTGGCCACGGCCATTTTGGGCATGACCATTGTTCCTTCTTTTCTTTGTCATCCTGGAAGTGATCTCTGGAGAGTGTGGCTTTAATCTTGAGTTTTATAATTATGTATCATGGTACAGTGGTCAATAAAGGTAAATAAAATCTTATAAACATTCACTTAAAATTTTTTAGAACAAATGGGCTTGGATGGCTATACTCAAACCCATGTCCAGGGCTGAGACGAGGCTGCCCTCCTCTGGGATTTTCCAGTACTGCACTGACCCCAGAGGCAGGGAGGCTGTTGACCTTCCTTGACTAGGACCCAGCAAGGGATAAATGGGTGTATCGCTTTCCATCTTCTCAGTCTTGAGTGAGTCTTTCTGTGGTGCATGGACCAGCAGAGGGAAGTGGCCTTTAAGTGTTCTGAGTATGGAGAAGACTTTCTGGTTTATATTGGTATAGTACAATACAGTTTAAAAATCAGTTTCACACACATTATTTCATGCATCACAATAACCCTACGAGTTAAGACTGGACACAAATTATTACACTTCTTTTACATAGAAGAATGCAGGTTAAGAGAAAGTGATTTGCCCAAGAGCACACAGCCACTAAATGGGAAAGAAGTTTTAGAAACTAGGTCTTTGGATAGCTAGGTTTGTGTTCTTTATGCCTAACCATAATACAATTAAATATAAATATAAATATAAATATAAATATAAATATAAATATCCTATTTACTATACGCTAAGTCAGTGATTCTCAATCCTGGCTGCACTTTATGAAGAAAATCTCTCAGAGGTGCCTCAGGTTTCTTGCCTGGAGCAGTTGAATTGGAGTCCACCTTTAAATTCATTTAAATAACCATTTATAACCATATATGTTGCTCCTGGGTTTCCAGGTTCTCGGCTACGTTGCAGAAAGGAATTTAAGGACATTCCATATTTTAAGCAAGCAAGTAAAGAGTTTATTGTAAAGCAGAAAAAAGAGAAAACATACAGATTAGACAGGGGTGCGGGCGTGCTCAAGGGCGCGTGCTGCAGCCTTACTTAAGGCTGGCCTTCCCCACCCCCCTTCCCTCCTCCATGTAAATGAAGGCTGGTGAGTTACAACATTCTCATTGGTTCTGAGTATGCAGGAGGATTGGAAACTAAACATTTTTATTGGTTCTAAGTGTCTGCCCGCCTGATTGGGGGCCAGGGGAAGGGGTACAAACTGGGCTTCCTGTTATCTATTGTCTTCAGACATTCAGACTTGTGCGGTTGACTCCTCGCTGTTTGTGGGATTTCCCTTTGTCAGGTGCAGGCAAAGATGGGCGCCCATGAGCAGGAATTTTACACAGAACTGACTGTTTTGCCCTTATCACCCTAGTGCCTTCCTATGGCACCCTTTTTTCCCCTCAGGTCCCTGTTCTAGCCTGCCTCATACAGACTAGTTATTTTACCTTCAGACAAATTTCACCTTTAAATAAGCTATTGAATTGCAGTCAGCAACAAACAAAATTTATTTCCACAACCCTTCTACAACTTTCCATATGCATTCAAGTCTTGCTCTACATATTTCCATCCTGATTTTATGAAAACCAGCCATCTTATTTTAGGACAAAACACACTTTCTTAAACAAGCTTTCACAAACCTCCTATTTCTTTCCATATCCATTTGTCTTGTCTTACATCCCTCATTCTGTTCCGTGAAAAACTCGTAATTTCACATTAGGCAAAACAATTATTTTTAACAGATGTTTTGTAAAAATAATAATTTGATTAATTAAAAAATTACAATTTTATCTTAAAGATTTAACAGACTTAATGTTAACTTACTTATTAGTATCCATAAAACTCAGGGAGATTAATGACATTATATTCAAGAGAGCTCCTTGAAGGCTATTTCTGATCATTCTAATTCGTACTGTGGCCACACAGTTTTGCACAAAAATATCATTCTTTTTAGTCACTGGCTTAAAACCAAATTGTTACCAATTCTTTAAAATACAATCTACAACATTTTCCTTTACTTCAGAGCTCTGCTTATTTCCCATTTCAACTTTCAGATGGAGCTTGGATGAGTAAAACCAATTCCAGTATATTTCCTTTAAGCTCGGGCTAATGGTGAGGTCTCCCATACCCAGGGGCTGCTCCTGTTGGATGGCTATGGGTCCCTGGGGGGGGACTCCAACCTGCAGTCCTTAGACCCATTCCATCCCCAAAACTAGAAACCTACAAGCCTAGAAACCAAGTGCGGCTTGCCGCTTACAACTTTGGCAGGAGATTTAAACCATCATCCCCAAACCAAGTTAATCTTATACTCACCAAGGTCATTGAAGTCTCAGGGAAAACTGATTACTCTCGCCACCTGCTGCTTTGAGGCTCTCAACACTCAGGGCAGGGGCTCCCCCCTCCTCAGTCCTCGGAGATAACAGGACTCCCGAAGCGAGGGTTGAGGATTCCACCAGGCAGCCATCTCCTCAGAGGTCGCGGGGTCCCACCTGGGGTGCCAAATTGAAGGAAACCCTGCAGGGGTCCCTCTGGGTTCTTGCCCCAGCAGATGAACTGGAGCCCACATGGGGATGGTCATGAGAGAAAGCAAGTTTATTAACACCAGTAGAAGGACAGGAGATGGGAATGTCCACTAGTTCCCGAACTAGTGGAACAGTTTTTATGGATTCAAATAGGGAAGGGTGGAGTGGTTACCATCAGATGGCAAACAGGGTGAGCTTTGTTCTGAAAAAAAAAAAAAAAACAAAACCATAAACAGAGTAAGTTCAGTTTAGATGATCACAATAGTAAGTATCCACAAGGGTGAGGCTCGGTCTAGAGCAGGGGTTCTTAACCAGGGGTCCGTGAGCTTGAATGGAAAAAAATCAACTTATCTTTATTTTCTCTGACCTCTAACTGAAATCTAGCATTTCCTTCACTGATGAGTGTATGTAATAAATTACAGTAGTATTCATTTCATATCACATTACTGTTGTTGCATTTATCTTGAAAAATCACTAATGCTCATCCATACTTCAAAATTACTGTGGTTGTTAGACTCGATGCTAGTTGAGTGTCATAAAACTACGTGCCGCTACATTCTGAGAAGAATGTGTTTTTCACCTGACTGGCAAAGGGGTCCGTGGAACAAAAAAGGTTAAGAACCCCTGGTCTAGAATAACCATAAAAGGACCTGTTTAGAATGACCATCACAATAGCAGGTTTAGGCTAAATCCAGCTAGTTTCAGCAATTTCAGATATTAACCTTTTGCTATTTTATAATATAAAGGTATCCATATAGTGACTTTTTAATCATAATTTTTAATTCTTATCTATCAGTTACAGTTTCAGGTTTCATTTTTCATTTCAAAACAAACTGGGCACTTTACTAAAACTACTTTAACATTAGGCTATGGAGGCTGGGACTGCCTCAATCAAGACCCGGGTGTTCTCAGATAGCAAGGTGGGGTGGATTTTAATTGCTGTGGTTCACTTAAAGTGTCCTGGGGCACTTAAAAATTAACACCCATGTCTGCCCACCTCCCTCCAACCAATTAAATCAGAATCTCAGTAGGTGGGTCCCAGGCACCGGTGTTTTTAATGAGCTCCCCGAGGTGTACAGCGTTAAAAGCCATTGTGTAGGTGCTTTATAAACACCATCTCATTTAAATCTCATCACAATCATCAGCTAGTTATTATTGTCCACATGTTACTGGCGAGGGAACCAAGGCACAGAAAGGATAAGTAAATTGTCCGACTGACCTTGTATAGGCTCTAATACCAAGGCTCCCAAACTGTGCACCAAGGTGCTCCTGGTCTCCACAGTGAGTCCACAGGAGTTCTGCAGACTATTTGAAAATTTTCAGGAACCACTGCAATATTTCTGTTGGATAGCATGTGAATTACTAGCTCAAAATAATTGCTCAAGGGAGTTTACCTTTTCTACAATAGATGGCGCTGTGTTCCCATCAATGACGTCATATCCAGCAAAGCTGGACTTTTCAGCATGAAAAGAACAGGAAATTAGAAGGGTGGGGTCCAATCTGCTTCCAAAGTTAGAGAAATTGTGCAGTCTAACAAATGCAAATAACCCATTAGTAGGTGATTGAAGAATTAAATATAGTTTTTTTATTTCAATTTATTTGTATTTTTTTTTTTCTTCAAAGGGATAAATTGTTTTTTATTCTTTGGTTGTGTGAGCCTAACTACTTAATAAACAGAGATTTATGATTTATTTTTTTAAAGTCACTGACACACTAAAGATAACACTCTAATGCCAAGGTCACACAGTAAAAGGGCAGAAGTAGGATTTGAATTTGGTCAGTCTGACCCCAGAACCTGAATGCTTAACCACTTCTCTGAAATGGGCTCAATCGGTGCTTTTCTTGTGTGTCGGATCCTAGATGCCAAACCCTAAATTTTGAGTTGAGAGTCAACTTACAAATGATAGAGCAGACATAAATTAATTACTTTTCAGTTCCAAAAATTATTACAATATCCTTTGGCAACTTACATAATGTCTCTGAGTTTCAGTTTCCTCATCTGTAAAATGGGGATAGCACATTCTACATACACTACAGGGGTGTCACTAGGATTAACTGAGATGAAAATAGTAAAGCATCTGGTATAGAAAAGATACTCAATAAGTGTTCCTTCTCTTCCTTCCTTCCCTCATTATTTTCATGACAGAACCTGGTGGCATAGGGACACACCAGTTCCCACAGATATGTGAAACACATGACCATCTGGGTATGCCCAGTCTTCTACCTCAAGCATATTATTTATACATACATACATACATACATATATACATATGATCACAGTATTTTGGCTGATTAAATTAGTGCAAAATAAATTGACAGACTAATGATGCAAATTATTCTCAGACTTACTCTCCTTTCTGCACATATCTTCCATGAACAGCTACTGCT
>JAKSZT010049037.1:0-87973 GCA_026826555.1 Tolypeutes matacus | reverse complement strand
TATCTTTGGGCCTGGAGGCTGTTTTAGTTTCCTAGCTGCTAAAACAAATACTATACAATGTTGGTTTAAACAATGGGAATTTATTGGCTCAAGGTTTTGAGGCTAGGAGAAGTCCAAAATCGAGGTGTCAGCAAGACAATGCTTTCTCCCAAAAGACTGTGGCATTCTGAGGCTGGCTGCGGTGATCCTTGGTCCTTAGCTTTTCTGTCACATGGCAATGCACATGGCAGCATCTTCTCCTTTCCTCTCTGGATTCTGTTGACCTTCAGCTTCTAGCTGCTCCTCGTGGCTCCTCTCTGGCTTTCACTTTGCTTATAAAGGACTCCAGTAATTCAGATTAAAACTCAACCTGTTCTTTCCCATCTTGCAAGATGGCGGGTGAAAAGGCTGAGAAGCTGGCAGTCACTAAGGAGAAGAAACCTGAAGCCAAGAAGGCTGATGCCAGTGGCAGGGTTGAGAAGGGTAGCCTCAAGACCAAAAGCTCAAGAAAGGGAAGCCTCACTGCAGCCGAAATCCGGTCCTGGTCAGAGGAATTGGCAGATATTCCAGAAAGGCCATGTACAAGAGGAAGTATTCAGCAGCTAAATCCAGGATTGAAAAGAAAAAGAAAGAGATGGTTCTTGCTACTATCACAAAACCCGTCGGTGGTGACAAAAATGGAGGTATCCGAGTGGTTAAACTTCACAAAATGCCTAGATATTATCCTATTGAAGATGTCCCTCAAAAGCTGTTGAGCCATGGCAAAAAACCCTTCAGTCAGCACGTGAGAAAGCTGTGATCTAGCATCACTCCCGGGACCGTTCTGATCATCCTCACTAGTTGCCACAGGGGCAAGAGAGTGGTTTTCCTGAAGCAGCTGAACAGTGGCTTGTTACTTGTGACTGGACCCCTGGTCCTCAATCAAGTTCCTCTGCGTAGAACACTCCAGAAATTTGTCATTGCCACCTCCATCAAAATTGACATAAATTGTGTGAAAATTCCAAAGCATCTCACTGATGCTTACTTCAAGAAGAAGCTGCGCAAGCCCAGACACCAGGAGGGTGAGATTTTCGACACAGAGAAAGAGAAATATGAACTTACAGAGCAGCGCAAGATTGATCAGAAAGCTGTGGACTCACAACTTATGTCAAAAATCAAAACTGTTCCTCAGCTCCAAGGTTATCTGTGTTCTGTGTTCTCACTCACAAATTGGTGTTCTAAACTTGCAAAGAACCTAATTAAGTAACTGGTACATTAAAAAACAAAACAAAACAAAACAAAAAACTCAACCTGATGCATGCGACAACATGGATGAACCTTGAGGATAATATACTGCGTGAAATAAGCCAGAAACAAAAGTACAACTATTGTAGTTCACTGATATGAACTAATTATAATAAGCAAACTCATAGAGTTAGAATCTAGAATATAGGTTGCCAGGGGATAGATCAGGGGTAGAGAATGCAGAATTGATGCTTAATTTATACTGAATTTCTATTTAGGTTTATAGTAAAGATTTGGAAATGGATGATGGTGATGGTAGTACATTATTGTGAGTGTAATAAATCAGTCCTGAATTATGTATGTGAATGTGGTTGAAGGGGGAAGTTTTGGGGCATGTATGCTACTTGAAAGAAAGTTAGAAGATAAAACATGGGACTGTATAACATAGTGAACCTGTTGTGGACTATGGACTAGGGTTAATAGTACAAGTATAAGAATGTATTTCATGAATTATAACAGATGTATGACACTAATACAAGGTATTAATAATAGGGTGGTATTAAGGGAAAAATACAACTAATGTAAACTGTGGACTATAGTTAATAGTACTATTTTAATACTCTTTCATCAATTGTAACAAAGGTACCACACTAATGCAGTGTCATTAACATGGATATATATGGGAATGCTGTAGCTTTTACATGATTTTTCTGTAAATCTACAACATCTCTAATTAAAAAAAATAAGACAGGTGGGAATGCAGAATAGTACAGCCACTGTGGAGGACTGTTTGACAGTTCCTAAAGAAGTTGAATACTGACTTGCCACGTAACCCTGCAATACCACTACTGGGTATATACCCAGAACTGAGAGCAGTGACACGAACAGACATCTGCACACCGATGTTCACAGCAACATTATTCCCCATTGCCAAAAGTTAGAAACAACCCAGGTGTCCATCAACAGACGAATGGATAAACAAACTATGGTCCATTCACACGATGAAATATTATGCAGCTGTAAGAAGAAATGAAGTCGTAAAGGATATGACAACATGGATGAACCTGGAGGACATTATGTTGAGTGAAACAAGCCAAACACAAAAGGGCAAAAACTGTATGAATGTGTTACTATGAAACAAATATATTGTGTAACATATTGTTTGATTTCAAAAAAATTTATATGTATCCATTACATTTAATTGAGAAATGTATATATTTATTCATCTGTGTTTACTTTTTAGTTTTTAATTGTTTATATTTTCAATTATTAAATGTAAAGTAAAAAAAAAATAAGACATATTACACAGGCCTGTGTATTGGGTGATTTTTTATTTATTTTTATTATTATTATTTTTTGTATTTTTTAGGAGGTACCAGGGATTGAATCCAGGACCTCTTACATGCAAAGCAGGTGCTCAACCACTGAGCTACACCCAATTCCTATGTATTGTGTTTTAAATGATGTAATCTATGTAAATTGCTTCACACCATGCCTAGAACATAGAATCTCTCAATAAATGCTGTCTACTACTGTTTTTTTTTTTTTTTTTAAAGATTTTATTTATTTATTCATTTATCCCCCCCTTGCTGCTTATGCTCGCTGGGCCAGCCAACCACACCGCGCAGGCGGGCCTGCCCTCACCAGGAGGCCCCGGGAACCAAACCCGGGGCCTCCCATATGGTAAACGGGAGCCCCACTGATTGAGCCACAGCCGCTTCCCTGTCTACTACTGTTAAAAAAAGTATAGTTATTTTTTTAAAAGTGCTACCATCAATAATAACAAATGTTCCACACCAATCCAAGGTGTTAATGGCTGGTGTGTTCGTCAGCTAAAAGGGGTACTGAAGCAAAGTACCAGAAATCTGTTGGTTTTTATAAAGGGTATTTATTTGGGGTGAAAGCTTACAGTTACAAGGCTCTAAAGAGTACAACTGAAGGTTATTTCCTCACCCAAAGTCAGTTGCCACGTGTTGAAGCAAGATGGTGGGCGATGTCTTTGAAGGTTCAGCCTTCCTCTTTCCACTTAAGGCTCTGTGGTCCCAGCTCCTTCTGATCTCAGCTGTAGGCTGGAGGGCTTATCTCTCTTCCTGGGGCTTTCTCAGTGCTGCAAACTATCAGGTGAATGGCTCATCTCTGTCATGTCTATGGAGCTGTCTCTCTTCCTCTGTGTATCATCTCCTGTCTTCTTGACTGAGTATTCATATATATAGCTCATGAAGGGGGCAGGGACTCAAACTGAGTTGCACTAAGGATGTGATCGAATCAAAGCCCTAATCTTGATTTAATCAAGTAAATGTAAAGCCTTTGAATTTAAATCAGTCAAAGGGTATCATGCCCAGAGGAACAGACCAGTTTACAAAAATAATATCTCTTTTTGGAATTCATAAATAATATCAAACTGCCACAGTTAGTGTATGGGAATCCTGTATTTTATGCATGATCATCCTGTAAATCCACAACTTCTCTAATAAAAAAAGAGAAAAAAACAACTCAACCTAATGTATAATGGTGCAGTCTCTGTGGAAGACAGTTTGGCAGTTCCTCAGAAAACTAAGTATAGACCTGCCCTATGATCCGGCAATTCCTCTACTAGGAATATATCCAGAAGAACTGAAAACAGTGATGTGAACAGACATTTTCACACTGATGTTCATAGCAGCATTATTCACAAGTGTCAAAAAATGGAAACAACTCAAGTGTCCATCAACCGATGAATGGATAAACAAGATGTAGTATATACATACGATGGAATACTATGCTGCTCTAAGAAGAAATGAAATTGGGACACATATGAAAACATGGATTAACCTTGAGGAATTTATGCTGAGTGAAAAAAGCCAGGCACATAAGGACAAATATTGTATGGTCTTACTAATATGAACTAAATATGAAGAATAAACACATGGAGTTAAAACCTAGAGTATAGGCTACTAGGAGATAGGATGAGGGCTGAGAAGGGGCACTAATGCTTAGTGTATGTAGAATTTTTAATTAGCTTGACTGTAAAAGTGTGGAAATGGATAAAGTTGACGGTAACACATTATAATGAGTATACCAAGATAGCTGGTTTATAAATGTGATTGTGGCTGAAGAGGTAGTCTAGGGATATAAATGTCATTTGAAAGAAAGCTAGAGAATAATCTAGGGACTGAATAACATAGTGAACCTAGAGGTGGATGAGAATTGTGGTTAATATGTCTTTCTATGAACTAGAACAAATGTATGTCACTATTACAAGGTGGTAAGAATATGGTGATGCATGGGAAAAATACAATTAATATAACTTATGGACTATAGTAGCAGCAATATTGTAATATTCTTGCTTCAATGTCAAAGAAGGTACTATATCAACTCTAAGAATCAATAATAGATCTAAATATCTTTTTAAAAATTAATTAATTAATTAAAAAAAGAATCAATAATAGGGGAGCATGGAATTTTTTCTTTTGGACTAAGGAAAACTTTCAGAAATTTACTGAGGCAGTGATTACACAATTCTGTGATGAAAGCGAGAGCCTTTGAGTGTAAAATTTGGATAGATTGTACAACCATGGGACAGTATAATATAGTGAACCATGTGGTGGAAGATGGACTATGGTTAACAGTACAAATATGAGAGTTCTCTCATGAACTATAACAAGTATACAATACTAATACATGGTGTTAAAAATAGGTGTGTTTTGGTTTGCCAAAGGGCTGCCAAAGCAAAGTACCAGAAATGTGTTCGATTTTATGAAGGGGATTTATTTGGGGTAAAAGCTTACAGCTACAAAACTGTGAAAAGTCCAGATCAGTGCACCATAAGTGGTGCTTTCCCACCAAAGTCAGCTGCCACGTGGGGAAGCAAGATGGTTGCTGATCTCTGCTGATGTCTCTGCCTTTCTACAGCTGTAAGCAAAACTGGTGTAGGGCTTGTCTCCTCTTGAGCTTCTCTGTGGGCTCAGCCTCTTGGGGACTTCGTACTTAATCCTCTAGCCCTCTCCAACATGGCCAGATCAAACATGGCAGCTCCCTTTTTCCTGTGTCTGTGTGTGTCTGTTTATATCAGACCCAGCAAGGGGGTAGAGACTCAACCTGAGTCATGCCTCACTGATGTAGTCCAATTAAAAGCCCTAAAGCAATCTTATCACGTGATCTAATCAAAAGCCCCTCAACTGAATTTAATGCAATCAAAGGGTACCACACCCAGAGGAATAGATTAGTTTAAAAACATTATCTTGGGAAGCGGCTGTGGCTCAATCAGTGGGGCTCCCGTTTACCATGTGGGAAGCCCCGGGTTCGGTTCCCAGGGCCTCCTGGTGAGGGCAGGCCCGCCCGCACAGCGTGGTTGGCTGACCCAGCAAGTGCGAGCAGGAAGGGGGGGATAAATGAATAAATAGATAAAATCTTTAAAAAAAAAAAAAAAAATCTTTTTCTTTTTGGGATTCATAAAATAATCTCAAACTACCACAGGGTGTATGGGGAAAATATACCAAATGTAAGCTATGGAGCAGAGTTAGTGGTAATAATCGATACTCTTTCATAACCTGTAACAAATGTTTTACAACAATGTAAAGTGTTGGTAGAGGGGTGATGTATGGGAATTCTCTACATTATGTATGATTGTTTTGTAAGCCCACAACTTTTCTAATAAAAATATACGTATTTAAAAAAAACAAACACCAACCTATCAGTTGGGCCACACCTTAACTGAAGTAGCATCCTGAAGAGATCTTATTTACAATGGCCCACGCCCATAAGAATGCAGACCAAGACCAACAACATGTCTAAATGGGTACACCCTTTAATCCACCACAGGAGTTTTATAAAATAGACCTCTTGCAAGAGGTAAATCTTAAGCTTTAACTGGCATGTGGTTGAACTCCAGGTCATTTTCTGGGGAGGAAGTAGAAGAAGCAGCAGTGTCCTTAACACATTCATCTCATAAATATCTAGTGAGCATCTATGATGTGCTAGGCACAGAGACATGGATATGAATAAGACCCAGACATTGCCCCCAAGGCTTATGGTCTTGTAGCATGAGCAGTAGTATGAGCAAAACAAATTGTACTTGTAACCTAGCAAGCACCTTAGAACAGACATATAGTTTCTAAAGAAAAGCACATAGCCCTGTCGAGTTTAATATTAACCAGACCTTTTGCTTCTCTTTCATTGTAAAGAAAATGTGTGATGTATCTTTGTAATGCTTCACTCATTCCCTATTCTTACCACTATGAGCGTAGAGGCATGAGGCACAATATGTACCTTAAGTACTAACCAGAGCAGAAAACTAGAAAAGCTCCCCAAAGCTCTTTCCAAGGATATCGATCTATGATTAATTTTCTTTGTTTCAAACCATGTCTACGATTAATTCTTTGTTTCAAACCTGTATAAAAACTGTAAGAAAACCCCTTAGTGGGGAGACAGATTTGAGATTGATTAGATCTCCTGTCCTCCTCAGGCCAATAAAGTCTCTTTTCCTTCCCAGACTAGTTAGGTGTGTCTATCTATTTTGAGTGATGAGCCCATGGACGGTTCCGGTATCCTGCGGTCTAAAGAAGGACACTGACTGGGAAACGCAATTACAAATCCCATGTGTGTATGTTACTACAGGAAGGAAATGCAGGTATTATGGCAGCACGTAAGAGAGGCATAGAACCCAGACTTGAAGGGTCAGCAAAGACTTCCTGGAATAAGTGGCATCCAGGCTGAAACTTGAAGAGGAGGGATTAGCCACGTAAAGGAGGTAGGGAGCATGGTGGGCATTAAAACAGGACAGCACAGGTAAAAGTCTAGGTGTGAAAGAACATGCTGTATTCTGGGAATCGTGGATGCACCTCACAATTCTGTGAAGAGTCAGGGCATGCTTATGACCTCTTTCAACTTTTTTCAAGTCCAAAACTTAGCCAAACTTTTTTACTTAACACATGTTTATTGAGCTCCCTCCATGTGTAAAGACCCCTTGCTGGTGTGCGTGTGTGTGAAGAAACACTAGTCTTGCTTGATCTTGCCACATCCGCCATGGTCTTCTTTAGACTCTAGGGATCCCAGGCTAGCTTCCTAATTAGGTGACGGGCCTGGTCTCCATGCTTCCTAGTTGTGGACAACCTTTGGATTCTAGCAGCTTTGGTAAGAAAGTCTGGCCTGTATTAACCCCTCAATTGCCAGAACTGATTCAACACAGCAAGATGGTGCTGTCCCATTCTGAGTTTAAAGAGGCCTGGAGACAACTCATGTGATCATCAGAAACTTAAGGTAGGGAAGGATGGAAAAGATATTTGGTTTTTCGTTGAGGGTTGGATACCAGAATTCTGACTATGGTTGAGGGGATGATTTTGCTCTTAATCCCCTTGGTGCCCCCAGGTTGGGCAAGACAGGTTGGGCAAGAGGTTGGGGTGGATGGTGTTAAAACTGCCAGTCCCAGCATGCTTGCATTTCATGCCTACATGGCAGCTTCTGGGCATGATGTCCCAGGTCAGTCTTTTTTTTTTTTAAGATTTTATTTATTTATTCATCTATCCCCCCCCCTGCTGCCCGTGCTCGCTGGGTCAGCCAATCACACCGTGCGGGCGGGCCCGCCCTCACCAGGAGGCCCCGGAACCCAACCCAGGGCCTCCCACATGGTAAACGGGAGCCCCACTGATTGAGCCACAGCCGCTTCCCTCCCAGGTCAGTCTTGACCCTACTCCTACCTTGGGACCCTGAGCTGCCTAATATAAAACACCAATCCACCTTTAAAAATAATGATCATAAGCAAAATTAGAATAGAAATTGCCCCCCAAGCAGACACTGCTCCAGAGAAGCCACTGAAAAATCAGCTGGCTGCTCAGCTTGACCTGTGTGTGACTTATGCCCTTCTCAGCTTTGGGGAAAGACTCAGTCACTTTGGACCTCCCTACCTAGCCCAGGTTGGTGACCTCATGGGTGTGGGGGAGGCTTGGCTGGGCCAGGACCTTTCACCTCCTTCCTGTACACTCATTTTCCTGTTGCAACCCAGTGCCCCTCACAGGCAGCTGCCTGTCACACACTGACTCTTCTCTGGACAGGGGGGAGTTGGGCTGGACTCTGCCTCCCTAGGGGCATTCACAATTCTGGCCCAGGTTTAGGGATTCCCTAGGGCTCCTCCTCAGGGATTCTCCAGGCCAGACCAGCAGCAACCACAGGATCCTCAGGAAGGCAGAGCAGCTGTCCCACTGAGTTCTGGGATCATCGCCTTCTGGAAGCCCCTCCACGCCAAGGAAAGTCACAGATCTCCAAAGGCACGCGCAGACCCCTCTGCTGAGACCTGAGATACGGATGGCTTCCGAGATGAGTGGGAATCTGTCCCTATCTGTGGGACCGCGCAGACCTGGTATACCTCAAAATCACCTCCCGCCCTCTCCCGGGCCTCCCAAGTGGGGATTCTGGTTCCCACAGTCGGGCCAGTCCTCCCCGCCTCCATGTCTCAGCTCGAGGGTAAAGGTGAGGACTGGCCCCTTCCCGTTATGGGCAGTTCCCGGCCGTGAGCCTGGCAGGGAGAGCGCCGGCCGCTCGCAGCCTCGCCGGCAGGAATTGGAGCGAGGAGCCGGCGGGAGCAGAGAGGGCTGCTCTGGTCCCCACTCGGGATTGCCGGGCGCCAGGCCCGTGAAGCAGGAGAAAGCTCTGCAGGACCCCAGCAAGGCAGAGTGCCTCGCTTAGATTTACTTTCTTCTTGAGGCAAACTTAGTATCATCCAGACACATGCAGTAAAAGTCCCTGACAGAACAAAGAAAATAATAAAAATTAAAAAAATAAAAGTCCCTGGCTCAGGACTTTCTTAGTAAAATACTTATTGCTAAGAGGAAGGAATCGTTTGCCACGAAGGTGTTCTTCTACCCTGAAGAAGCGCCCTGAAAGGATATATACATACAAGGCTAAAGTAGGCGAAAGAATACATACCAGGAAGGCATAAATAAGAGGAGGATGGGAAACGGCTGTGGCTCAAGAGGTTCGGCGTCGTCTACCATATGGAGAGACCGGGTTCGATCCCCGGTACCTCCAGGTAAAAAAAAAGAGGAGGAGTATGAGGAACAGTTAAGAGCATGGATTTTAGTGTCTATAACTTGGATTTGAGTCCCAAGTTTACCAGTTTTTGAGCTAGGTGCATTACATTATTTCTCAGAGATGTTTCCTTATCTCTAAAATGTACAACTATTATTTTTGCCTCTGTTTCTTAAATTAAATGAAACAAATATGGAAAGTCCTTAGCACTGTGCCTAGCACATACTGTGTGCTCAATACATGGTATTAACAGGTGTCTTTTGTAGGACAACACTATCCCAAATGATGGGGATTCCACAAAAAGGGAAAATATTTTGGGGCAGGCATTTTTGTATTGTTATCCAAATCAGATTCTGTAGACTACAGCAAGCTTCCCATCTACTGTTTCCCTTTCTAATTAAAGGCAAGCTAGGAACTAGGATGCAAAAAGCGCTTCCTAAAACACAAAATGAATCCATTCTCCCATCTCTCACCATCACCTCCCCCTGCCTCCCTCAGGTTCCATCCCAGTGTCCCAGAGCCATAGGCCTGAAGGCAACAGGATGCCTCTATGTTGGCTTCACAAAAAGTCATTGTTTTTTTCTATTTTAAGATTATAGATTCTTCCCTTCTTCTTTATCCTTGTTGCTTTTATCCGAACAAGAGTCAATTTCTGGAAGTACCAAAAAATCTCATCTGAGACTGAAAAGCTGAATAAAAGCCTATCAGATTAAAAAAAAGAAGAAGAACAGGTCATTTCAAGTGTTGGGAACAGCACTGGCAAGTTTCAGAGAATTCACACAACATGGTGCTCTGTTCTATGGAACAACATGCGTGTGTTGGAACCTAGTTCTGAGCTGAGGCACTATGGTATAAAAGCTTAGCACATGAACTCAGGGGCCAGACTCCCCGGGTTTGAACTCCAGATCCAGCACTAATATCAGCTAGTTACATATTTTCTCTGTGTCTCAATTTCCTCATATGTAAAATGGGATGATAATAGTACTTCCCATCCCAAGGAGGTCAGGAGGATCAAATAAATTGATATAAGGAGAGAACTTAGAATGGTGCTGGCACATAGTAAGCATTGTGGAATGTTAGCAATTCCTATGTCCAACTTGTGTGTGAGCTTTGGAGCAGCCCACCCCTTTCTTTCACTATTCAACCCCAAGTATTACCCGTACAGGAAGCTTTCTTTGATTAATCTGAAATAACTATCTGTTGTACACCACCCAAATACACTAACCTACACTCATTTCTCTGTATTAATGTTTTGGTGAACTTATTCTCCAGCACTGGCCTGGGGATGGTCACATCAAAATAGAGGGAAGTTTACTGCAGAAAATCTTGTGACTTATGATGACTCAGTTATTCATTCAGTATTTGGTCAGCAAATATTTATTAAGCACTCACTATGTTCCACAGGTGTTCTCCTAGAGTCCTGTGTAGGAGAATTAGGTGATGGTCATGACCTTTACCTCCAATATCACTTCCTGATTCCTGAATAATTCAGCATTGATTTTACTTCCTCCATCCCCTCTTAAAGATGATGGATTCTGATTGGGTAAATGTTCTTGGTTACCCAGAGAGGTCATACAGCTGATATCTAACAGCAATAGGGATTCCATTATCTGATCAAGTCATCTTCTGGAGCATATGGGCCCATAAAGGGCTTCAGGGAGGGTTGGCTGTGAACACTAGAAATCCTGCATTTGTGATTTTTTCCTTGGGAGTTCCATTTCAGACAATATAGGAGGCAGATTTTGGATGCACTTTATTAACCAATTCCTGAGACATCCGGGTTTCAAAGAGAGAGTTTATTTGGTTGTGCATAGCAAAGGAGGTCAGTGGCATAAGGGCCCCAAAATCTGCCTCCTGGAACTGCAGTAATCTTAATAGTTTTATAGTATCCAGGCTTAGCAGTTTATACTAATGAGTAATTGGAGTAGGGCTGGCTCATGTTCCTTCATTAATAAACATTAAGGGGCTGAACAGGATAGGGTGTGGGTACAAAACAGGGCTGAATCACACGGTTGTTCCAACACAAGACAATCATTATCAGAGATCAAGGCCTCTGGAGATAGCAGGTACAGAACAGAGTCAGTTACAAGGTTTTTCTTGTGGATTTCAAACAGGGGAGGGTGGAGTGGTTACCTTTTCAATAGAAATGTTCATATACAAGGGTAAGATCAATCTGAAATAATCATCACAATGTCAGGTTTTTAGTTGGAAATTACCATATACAAAGGGTGAGGTTGGTCTAGCCATTTTCAGTAATTTCAGATATTAACCTTTGACTATTTTATAATATACTGGAAGTGAAAAGGCATCTATATAATGATTCAGTAATCATAATTATTTGTTAATTCTTTTTTTTTTTTTTTTACCGGGAGGTCCCAGGGATAGAACCCGGGTCCCTCCATATGGGAGATGGACGCCCAACCATTTGAGCCACATCCGTTCCCCTATTTGTTAATTCTTAACCCTTGGTTTCAAACATAAGATAAAACATAATAAAAATTACTGGATTGGTGGTTCCTTGAAGAAACTTTGCATAAAGCTTTTCTGGAGGAGCTACATCACAACTCGGACTGCACACAAAAAGTCTGGACAAGTAAAGCTCAGATACCAAAAAATAAAAAGTGAAAACATGGAAACAAGCCTCCATGAGCAAATATGAGCATGCCCAATAACAGCAGCATGAGACCCTTTTCAGGTTCAGATAATAGAATTATTAGATACAGAATAAAAAATGAGAATTTTTAAAAATGTTTAAAGAAAAATAAGAAGAAACTGAAAACATGAGGAAGGGATTATATGCTATCAAAAAAGATGAGGGAGATTTGGAAAACAAATCAAATGAAACATCTAAAAATGAAAACTGCAGTAATCAAAATTTAGTTTCAATGGGCAAATTAAGCAGTAGAATTGAAAATTTAAGTCCATACAAATATCTGTACACCAATGTTCATAGCAGCATTATTCAAAATAACTCTATTGGGTCGGGCTCCTTTCACTTAGCATAACGTTTTCATGTTGTAGCATGTATTGGTATCTCACTTCTTATTATGACTAAATCATATTCTGTTGTATGGATATACCACATTTTGTTTCTCCATTCCTCAATTGATGTACACTTGGGCTGTTTCCACTTTGGAGCAATTATGAATAATGTTCAATTTCATTTTGAGCAGAGGGCCCAAATTCCTGCCCAAAAGTTTGCTTTTTAGCCAATTCTGCAAGGTCCAGTGACTCAAAATTTTCTTCAAAGTTTCCTTGACTGGACACCTCAATTTCAGCAAGCTCATCTGGTGAGAACACCCAAAGGAGCTCTGCATGGAGAAATGTGGCAAGGTGTGCCGTAGTCGCTGCTGCCGTCAGGTGGCTTCTGGCATGTGGAGCAGATGTCAGGGATCTTTCCTTTATTTTATTTTTTTAGGAGGTACCAGGGATTGAACCCAGGACCTCCTACATGGGAAGCAGGAACTCAACCACTTGAGCTACATCCACTCCCTGGGGAGCTTTTTTTTTTTTTTAATATGTATTTATTTATTTCTAAATTCTCCATATTAAAAAGTTAAACAAAGGAGATGTCTAATTGAATTCTGGTTTTGTAGAATCTTCTAGGTATCACAGCTTCTAAGGTTGTTCTATTGACACTTCATTTACTGTGTAGTTCTTAAAAAAGATCATCTGTTTCTCTAATTTACCAGGTTGTTGTCAGGATGGAGTTAGAGTGAAAGTGCTTTCGCAACTGACAGCCCTCTGCATATTTAAGGGACCATTAAAACTCAATGTTCTAAACATGTATAGAGTGCCTGTTATGCTCTTGGGGGGAACAAGAACTAAGTTTTTACCTTCAAGGAATTTACAACCTAAATTTTTCCTTGATTTAAAGTGGTTTTGTTTTAAAAAGCAGGGCAAGAAGGGATGTAACAAGGTCACATGTGTAAACTGGGACTAGCTGGGTTTGGTGCTGGGAAACTCAGTCTCATTTGATCAGGTGTGGGTGTGGTGAGCTGAAGCAGGGTTTTGGGTCCTGGGGGCAGGGAACCAGTCTGTCTTTTTCATTGCTGTATCCCCAGCACTCAGCACAGCCTCTGGTACATAATATAGGGATAATATAATAAAATATAACTGAAATTTGTTGAGCACCTGCATTCCAAACACTATACTAAATGCTTTGCCTACATAATTACATTTGATCTTCAAAACAATCTTTTAGGGTAGGCATCATCAACCCCATTTTACTGACAAGAAAACTGAGCCTTAGGAAGGTTAAGTAGCTTGTCCAAGTTCACTCAGTTAGTAAATAGCAGAGCTGGGCTTCAACCCAGGTCTGTTTGTCTTGGAAGACACTCCTTTTAATCAGGATGCCCTGAAATGCCAACCTGAGAAATCCAGTGCCCTTGGCACATCTTTTCTTGCAGGAGCCGTGAAGACTACTGGCTGGTGGAGCTTGGAGATGCTCACCTCCCAGCTCCCCCAGCTCAGAATCTATTGCTCCAAACTACCTTCTATGTATATTGGGTCCCCAAGTGGACTTTTGTACAGAGGAGAGAAATCCCTCATTGACCATTCAGCACAAAGCATGTCAGGTTTATTTCTCACTGTGATTAAATAAGTGGAAGTTAGTTAATAAATGTTTGTCAATTTATTGTGAGTTTTACTAATTTTAAATGAGTTGCCAGAAGCTTATCAACTAAAGTTATGGCTATAATATCAAGCTTCTAGATGTGTAAGTTAAATAATTGGTGGAGGGGGAAGGGAGGAAGAGGCCTAAAGGCAAGTAGCTCTGTCTCCAAAATGCCTTGCCCAGTGCTTATTTGTGGTTCACATTTAATGAATGGTTGTTGAATAAATGAGTGTAAAAAGTCATAAACATCATTAACAATCGTAATCATAAACAAAATTAAAAGCAAGTAGACTGAAATATTTTAATAAATCCAACTGGAAAGGGCTCAATTCCTTAATATGTTGAAAACTCAGAAAATTGATAAGAAAACATGGAGGACTTCCAGGAAGATGGCAGAATAGTAAGACATGGGAATCTCTTCTCCAGAAAAATAGCTGGAGGACAGGCTGAAACAGCCCCGAAAAAAATCTTCTAAGGTTTAGGACAGCAGGTGAAGGCTGCACACCACCCAGAGGAGAGAAGGACAAAAGGGAAATTGTGACGACAGAACCATGAGTTGGAATCAGCAATGGCTGCTGCTGCCGGCACCCTCCCCCACACTCTTTAGGATTCTTGGGCCTCTGGGCCTGCGACTACAGACAAAGGGGGCTCCAGGGATCTACCACTCCAGGAAAGGGGTGAGAGAGGAACACAGTCTAATGCTGACTCAGGTTCTGACCGCAAATTTGGGCTGCGGAGCCCCACAGACCCTTCCACACGGTGGTTTGCCCTGGGAGCCTTGGAAAGACTGGAGAAATTCGACCCTCACAATCTCCCTCTCTTCTAGCCTGGACTAATTGTTGAGGACTCCACAGGAGAGGGGAGAGAGAGCCTGGGGCTGACCCTGCTTTTGACTCCCAGGTTTAGTCTGCCCTGTCCCGAGAGCCCTTCCAGGCCTGGTGGGGCTGAGCCATTGTTTGCCTTGGAGCCTGCAAGGGGCTAAAGATATACAAACCTCCCAATCTCCTCCTCTACTAACTGGGACTGATTGTTGAGGACTCAGAGGGGAGTGGAAATATTTCCTGGCTGGGAAAAGGGAGGGGGCTGCCAGAGAAGACTGGAGAACTGTCTCAGAAAGTTTGAATTACAAGGCTCTTAGCCCCCAGACAGGAAGCTCTATCACATTGATCTGGTCTGTGTCACAACAAATACACTCCAACCAGGCTTTGAATTGAGAGCTGCCAAAGATTGCTATCTCCTGGCAGACCAAGGAAGTGCACATAAGAAAATTAAAAATAAGTAGGAGGGGGCGGATGTGGCTCAAATGGTTGGGCGTCTGTCTCCCATATGGAGGGACCTGGGTTCGATTCCCAGGACCTCCCGGTAAAAATGAAATAAATAAATAAATAAATAAATAAATAAATAAATAAATAAGTAGGAGAGGCTTTTCCTGGCCTCTATAGTCTCCCTGCCCAAGGCCCTAGGAAGCGACTCTACAACCAATTACTGGGTCCAGTGCCCAGTTTTGAGCAACCAGCAGGACAGTCCTAACAATCCAGGTCGAGCCAAAAATCAAAGAGCTGTGGTAACTCACAGCCTCCTGCCACTAAATTCTTATAAAAGAGAAAGAGATTGAGCATCTGAGTAAACTACATCCTAACCAGATACCTAAACACCAGCAAAAAATTACGAGCCATACTAAGAAAATAGAAGACATGGTCCAAGAAAAGGAATACATCAAAATCTCAGAAGAGATGCAGAATTTGAGAGAACTAATCAGCGAGATGAGCACAAATTTCCAAAATCAAATTAATGAGATGAAAGATAGTATAAAGAGATAAGTGACATCAAGAAGACATTGAGGGGGGCGGATGTGGTTCAAGAGGTTGGGCATCCATCTCCCATATGGAGGGACCTGGGTTCAATCCCCAGGACTTCCTGGTAAAATAAAGAAAAATATAGGGAAGCGGCTGTGGCTCAATCAGTGGGGCTCCCGTTTGCCATATGGGAGGCCCTGGGTTCGGTTCCTGGGGCCTCCTGGTGGGGGCGGGCCCGCCCGCACGGCGTGGTTGGCTGACCCAGCGAGCACGAGCAGCAAGGGGGGGATAAATGAATAAATAAATAAAATCTTTAAATAAAAAAAAAAAAAAGAAAAAGAAAAATATAGAAGGCATGCAGGCCACCAGGCCCTGTGAGCGGGTGTGCCACCAGGCCCCTCAAGCAGGTGTGTCAGGCCCCGCCAAGCCATGCAGCAAGATGATGACATAACAGGACAGTGACACAAGGGAGAGCCAAGACGAGACACACTGAAAACCCAGGAACTAAGGTAGCGCAGGTGGCAGAATGCCTCTCTCCCACATCGGATGTTCTCAGGATTGAATCCCAGTGACGACAGGAGAAGGATGAGAAGAGAGGGCAGGAAACAGACACAGAGAATTGCCCAGTGAATGGACATAAAACAGTAAAAACGGGGGTGGGGGGGGTGGGGGCATTAAAATGGATAAAAGTAAATAAATAAATAAATCTTTAAAAAAAAGAAAAAAGGAAGACATTGAGCAAACGCAAAGAAGAATTTGAAATCCTGAACAGAAAAGTAACAGAGTTCATGGGAATGAAAGACACAATAGGTGAGGTCAAAAACATATTTGAGGGGGGCAGATGTGGCTCAAATGGTTGGGTGTCTGTCTCCCATATGGAGGGACTGGGTTCGACAAAAAAAACATTTGAGGCATACAACAGTAGGCTTGAAATGATAGAAGAAAGAATAAGTGATACCGAAGACAGAGCAGCTAAAATTGAAGAGAGAAAAGAACAGAGAGGGAAAAGAATGAAAAAAATTGAGCAGGGGCTCAGAGAGTTGAATGACAAAACAAAATGCAACAACATACATGTCATGGGAGTTCCAGAAGGAGAAGAGAAGGGAACAGGGGCAGAAAGAGTATTTGAGGAAATAATAGCTGAAAATTTCCCAACTCTCATGAAAGAAATGAACTTACTTGTCCAAAAAGCACACTGTCTCCCAATCATAATAAATCCAAATAGACCTATGCCAAGACACATACTACTCAGAATGTCAAATGTCAAAGATAAAGAGAAAATTCCCATAGTAGCAAGAGAGAAGCAAATGATCACATACAACGGACATACAATAAGACAGTACAGATTTCTCTTCAGAAACCATGGAGGCGAGGAGACAGTGGTAATGATACAATTAGGAAACTGAAAGATAAAAAATTCCAGCCGAGAATTCTTTATCCAGCAAAACTGTCCTTCAAATATAAAGGTGAGTATAAAATATTCACAAAAAAACAGAAACTAAGAGAGTTTGCAAAAGAGAATCCACCTTTGCAGGAAATATTAAAGGAAGCCTTAAAACCTGAAAGAAAAAGACAGGAGAAAGAGGCTTGGAGGATAGTATAGAAGAAAGAATAGCAGAAAAGATAACCAAAACAGTAAAAGGAAAGACAAAAACAAGATGACATATGAAAACCAAATAATAAAATGGAGGAAGTAAATGTGCATTTACAGTAATATCATTGAATGTGAATGGATTAAACTCCCAAATCAAAAGATACAGGCTGATAGAGTGGATAAAAAAACACAAGCCATCCATATGCTGCTTACAAGAAACTCACCTTAGACCCAGGGATACATATTGGCTGAAAGTGAAAGGTTGGAAAAAGATACTCCACGTGAATAGTAACCAGAAAAGAGCAGGGGTAGCTATACTAATATCAGACAAAACAGATTTTAAATGCAAAAAAGTGTTAAGAGATAGAGAAGGCCATTATATATTAATAAAAGGAATGATCCACCAGGAAGATATAACAGTCATAAATATCTATGCACCTAACCAGGGTGCCCCAAAATATATGAGAGAAACTCTGGCAAAACTGAAGGGAGAAATAGACATTTCTACAATAATCGTTGGAGACTTCAGCACACCACTCACATCATTAGATAGACTAACTATACAGAAGATCAACAAGAAAACAGAGAACTTGAACAATATGATAAACAAGTTAGACCTAACACATATACAGAACACTGCATCCAAACTCAGCAGGTTATACATTCTTCTCAAGTGCCCGTGGATCTTTCTCCAGGATAGACCACATGTTAGGTCACAATTCAGCTCTCAATAAATATAAAAAGATTGAAATTATACAAAGCACTTTCTCAGATCATAATGGAATGAAACTAGAAATCAATTATAGACAGAAAAAAAGTAAATTTGCAAATGTGTGGAGACTGAACAACACATTCCTAAATAATCGGTGGGTCAAAGAAGAAATTGGAAGTGAAATCAGTAAATATATTGAGAAAAAATGAAAATGAGAACACAACGTATGAAAACTTATGGGATAGGGAGACAGATGTGGCTTATATGGTTGGGCGTCCGTTTCCCATATGGAGGGACCTGGGTTCGATCCCTGGTACCTCCTGGTAAAAAAAAAAAAAAAACAAAGAAAAAAACTTATGGGATACAGTGAAGGCAGTCTTGAGAGGGAAATTTATAGCCCTAAATGCCTATATTAAAAAACAAGAAAGCTAAACTCAAAGATTTAACTGAACTAGAGAAACTAGAAAAAGAACAGCAAACCAATCCCAAAGCAAGCACAAGGAAAGAAATAATAAAGATTATAGCAGAAATAAATGAAAATGAGAACAGGAAAACAATAGAGAAAATCAACAAATCCAAAAGCTGGTTGTTTGAGAAGACCAATAAAATTGACAAACCCCTCACTAGACTAACAAAGAAAAAAAGAGAGAAGATGCAAATAAATACAATCAGAAATGAAAGGGGGGAAATTACAAATGACCTCACAGAAATAAAAAGAATCATAAGAGGATATTATGAGAAACTATATGCCAACAAACTAGACAACCTGGATGAAATGGACAAATTTCTAGAAACACATAACCAACCTACACTAACACAACAAGAAATACAAGAACTTAACAAACCAATCACAAATAAGGAGATTGAATCCGTCATCAAAAATCTCCCAGCAAAGAAAAGTCCAGGACCAGATGGCTTCACAGGTGAATTCTACCAAGATTTCTAAAAGAATTAACGCCAATCCTGTTTAAACTCTTCCAAAAAATTGAAGAGGAGGGGAAATTACCCAACACATTTTATGAAGCCAACATCACCCTAATACCAAAGCCAGATAAAGATTCCACAAGAAAAGAAAATTACAGACCAATCTCTCTAATGAATATAGATGCAAAAATTCTCAACAAAATACTTGCAAATCGAATCCAACAGCATATCAAAAGACTTATACATCACGACCAAGTGGGATTTATTCCTGGTATGCAAGGCTGGTTCAACATAAGAAAATCAATCAACGTAATACACCACATTAACAAACTGAAGGAAAAAAAACACATGATCATCTCAAGAGATGCAGAAAAGGCATTTGACAAAATCTTTTCTGATAAAAACACTTTAAAATATAGGAATAAAAGGAAAAATCCTCAATATGATAAAAGGCATATGTGAAAAACCCACAGCCAACATCATACTCAATGGGGAAAGGTTGAAAGCTTTCCTCCTAAGATCAGGAACAAGACAAGGATGCCCACTGTCACCATTGTTATTCAACATTGTACTAGAAGTTCTAGCTAGGGCAATTAGACAAGAAAAAAAAATTAAAGGCGTCCAAATAGGAAAAGAGGAAGTAAAACTCTCACTGTTTGTGGATGACATGATCCTGTACTTAGAAAATCCTGAAGTATCCACAACTATGCTACTTGAACTAATAAATGAGTTCAGCAAAGTGGCAGGATACAGCATCAACACACAAAAAACAGTAATGCTTTTGTACACTAGTACAGAACAACCTGAGGAATCAGGTGGAAAATTCCATTTTCAATAGCAACAAAAAGACTCAAATACCTAGGAGTTAATTTAACCAAAGAAGTACAGGACCTATATGCAGAAAACTACAAAACAATGCTAAAAGAAATTTAAAAAGACCTAAACAAATGGAAAGACATTCCGTGTTCATGGATTAGAAGAATAAATATCATGAAGATGTCAATCTTGCCCAAACTGATTTATAGATTCAATGTAATACCAATCAAAATCCCAACTGCTTATTTTACAGAATTAGAGAAGGCAATTATCAAATCCATCTGGAAGGGTAAGTGCACCCAAATAGCCAAAAGCATTCTAAAAAAGAGGAGCAATGTGGGAGGAATATCACTACCTGACTTTGAAACATATTACAAAACTATAGTGGTCAAAACAGCATGGTACTGGCATAAAGATAGACACATCGATCAGTGGAATAGAATTGAGAATCCAGAAATATACCCTCACCTATATAGTCAACTGGTTTTCGACAAACCTACCAAGCCCACGCTAATGGGAAAAAACAATTTCTTCAACAGATAGTGTTGGGAGAACTGGATATATCTAACCAAAGGAATGAAAGAGGACCCCTATCTCACCCCCTATACAAAAATCAACTCAAAATGGATCAAAGATCTAAATATAAAAGCCAGGACCATAAAAGTACTAGAAGAAAATGTAGGGAAATATCTTCAAGACCTTGTAGTAAATGGTGGTTTCTTGGACCTTACACCCAAAGCACGTACAACAAAAGAAAAAATAGATAAACAGGACCTCCTCAAAATTCAACACTTTTGCACCTCACAGGACTTTGTCAGAAGGGTGAAAAGGCAGCCAACTCAATGGGAAAAAATATTTGGAAATCACATATCTGATAAGGGTTTAATATCCAGGATACATAAAGAGATGTTACAACTCAACAATAAAAAGACAAACGACCCAATTAAAAAATGGGCAAAAGACTTGAATAGACATTTCTCTGAAGAAGAAATACAAATGGCAAAAAAACACATGAAGAAATGCTCCACATCACTCATGATTAGGGAAATGCAAATCAAAACTACAATGAGATATCATTTCACATCTATCAGAAAGGCTACTATTAAAAAAACAGAGAACTACAAGTGTTGGAGAGGATGTGGGGAGATAGGAACACTTCTTCACTGTTGGTGGGAATGCAGAATGGTACAGCCACTATGGAGGACTGTTTGGCAGTTTCTAAAGAAGTTGGATATACACTTGCCATGTGACCCTGCAATACCACTACTGGGTATATACCCAGAGGAAGTGATAACAGTGACACAAACAGACATCTGCATGTTCATAGCAACATTATTCACCATTATTCACCATTGCCAAAAGTTGGAAACAACCCAGGTGTCCATCAATAGAAGAAAGGATAAACAAACTGTGGTGTTTTCACACGATGGAATATTATGCAGCTGTAAGAAGAAATGAAGTCATAAAGCATATGACAACATGGATGAACCTGAAGGACATTATGTTGAGTGAAGCAAGCCAGACACAAAAGGACAAATACTGTATGAATGCGTTACTATGAACCAAATATATTGTGTAACATATTGTTTGATTTAAAAAAAAATTTATATGTATCCATTACATTTAATTGAGAAATGTATATATTTATTCATCTTTGTTTACTTTTTGGTTTTAATTGTTTATATTTTCAATTATTAAATGTACAAAATAAAGTAAAAACAAACAAACAAACAAAAAGAAAACATGAAGCTTTTAATAGGAAAATGGCAATGCTAAATAAATGCTGAATGAATGAATGAGCAAACAAACAAACAAATCATTGGGTAGGGGCTACTGAAGAGGAGGCCTATCCTGGTCTTAACACATTAATTTTTGTTTTTTGATTTATTGAAATATATCACTCATACATGAACATACATAAACAATAAGTGTATAGTAATAGTTGTGAACGTACAAAACAAACATACATAACATCATACAGGGCTCTCATACCTCACCCCACCAGCAGTACCTTGCATTGTTGTGAAACATTTTTACCTAATGATTAAAGAGCATCCCCAAAATGTTACTACTAACCAAAATATCTTCCCCCAACCCACCTTATTATTATTATTATTATTTTTATATCATTTATATATGAACATACATAAACAATAAGTGTATAGTAAAAGTTGTGAACTTACAAAGCAAACATTCATAACATCACACAGGGGTCCCATACATCAACCCTCCGTCAACATCTTGCATTGTCGTGAGACATTTGTTACAAATTATGAAAGAATATTGTCAAAATCTTACTACTAATTATAGTCCTTATCTTACATTTGGTGTATTTTCCCCCCAACTCACCCTATTATTATTTTTTAAATATATTTTTATGACAGAAGTTGTAAACTTACAAAACAATCATGCACATGTGCAGAATTCCCAGACAACACCCCTCTATCAACACACCACACTGTGATGGAACATTTGTTACAGATTATAATATCAACCGATTATTACCAGTTCCACAGCATACATTTAGCACACATTTTCCATACTCCCCCATTATCAACACAGTACATCATTGGCATAGATGCAAGAATATTACATTATTACTGTTAACCACAGTCTATAGGTCAACCCAGTTGTATTTTTCCCATGCTTCTCCACATTCCCACCACCCTGCAATAGTGACTTACATCTGCTTTAGCTCACAAAGGACACTCTTGCATCTGTAACATCAACCACAATTCTCATCCACCTCTGGGTTTACTGTGCTGTTCAGTCCCTAGATTATTCTCTAGCTTTCTGCCAGTTGGCATTTACATCCCTAGACTACCCTTTACAGCCACATTTCCATTTATAAACCAGCTGTTACTCACTATAATGTGTTATCATAAACTCTGTACATTTCTACACTTTTACAGTAAAGTTAATTAAAACTTCTACATACATTAAATATCAGTAGTCCATCTCAGTCCTCCTCTTATCTCCTTTAAGAATCCACCACCTACCACCAGGTTTTGAAGATATTTTCCTACATTTTCTTCTAGAAGCTTTATAGTTCTTGCTTTTATATTAGGTTTTTGATTCATTTTGAGTTAATTTTTGTAAAGGGTGTGAGATAGGGGTCCTCTTTCCTTCTTTTGCTATGGATATCCAATCTTCTCAGCACCATTTATTGAATGGCCTGTTCTGCCCGAGCTGGGTAGGTTTGACAGGCTAGTCAAAAATCACTTGACCATAGATGTGAGGGTCTGTTTTTTAACCATCAATTCGGTTCCATTGGTCTATGTGTCTGTCTTTATGCCAGTACCATGCTGTTTTACCACTGTGCCTAGGCAGTATGATTTAAAGTCCGGAAATGAGAGTCTTCCAACTTCGCTTTTCCTTTTTAAGATGTTTCTGGCTATTCAGGACCCTTTACCCTTCCAAATAAATTTGATAATCATGTTTTCTATTTATTTTTAAAATACTGATGGAATTTTTCATCGGGATTGCATTGAATTGGTATATCAATTTGAGTAGAATTGACATCTTAATGATATTTAGTCTTTCAATCCATGAGCATGGAATGTTCTTCCAATTATTTAAGTCTTTTTTTAAAAATTTCTTTTAACAATGAGTTGTTGGTTTCTGAATATGAGTGCTTTACATTGTTGGTTAAGTTTATTCCTGAATATTTGGGTTTATCTGTCATATTTTATTTTCACCACTCTTTTGACACTTTTAGTTACTTTTATTGATATAATCTTCATTTCTAGATTCTCTTCCAGGCCTCTCTCTCCTGTCTTTTCTTTTCAGGCTGTAGCACACCCTTTAGTATTTCCTGCAAAGCAGGTCTCCTGGTTACAAACACTCTCAGTTTCTGTTTATCTGTGAATATTCTAAACTCACCCTCATTTTTGAAAGACAATCTTGCCAGAGATAAGATTCTTGGCTGGAAGTTTTTCTCTTGTAGTATCTTAAATATATCATACCACTGTCTTCATGCCTCCATAGTTCCTAGTGAGAAATCAGCATTTAATCTTATTGGGTATCCCTTATATGTTATGCATTGCTTTTCTCTTGCTGCTCTCAGAATTTTCTCTGTCTTTGGCATTTGACATTCTGATTAGTATGTGTCTTGGAGTTGGTCTATTCCGATTTTTTCGGGTGGGAGTACATCGTGCTTCTTGGACATGGATATCTATGTCCTTCAATAGGGTTGGGAAATTTTCTACCATTATTTCTTCAAATATTCCTTCTGTCCCTTTTCCCTTCTCTTCTTCTGGGACCCCCATGACACATACGCTTGCACGTCTCTTGCTGTCCTTTAGTTCCCTGAGACCTTGTTCAAGTTTTCCCAATCTTTTCTTCATCTGTTCTTTTATATGTTCACTTTCAGAGGCCATTTCTTTCAGCTCACCAATCCTTTCTTCTGCCTCCTCAAATCTGCTATTATATGATTCCAGGGTATTTTTAATTTCATTTATTGCACCTTTCATTCCCATAAGATCTGCTGTTTTTCTATGAATGCTTTCAAATTCTTCTTTGTGCTTGTCCAATGTCTTCTTAATATCCTTAATTTCTTTAGCCATCTCATTGAATTTATTAAGGAGATTTGTTTGAACATCTATGATTAGTTGTCTTAACTCCTTTATGTCATCTGGAGGCTTATCTTTTTTTCTTTAAGTGGGTCTATCTTCCTGTTTCTTGGTGTGGATTGTAATTTTTTGTTGGTGTCTTGGCATCTGGCTTACTAGAGTATTTATTCTGGGTGCAGTTTTTCTCTTTAGTTTAGGGCTTCCTGCCCTTTCTCCCTTGCTGGTTATGTAGTAGGAGCCAAGGATGTAGTTGGTACTATAAGCTGTGGAGGCTCAAGCTACCCTCATTGCCCCAAGGACCAATGAAGCTTCTCCCAACTTTCTCCTTTGTTACGGGTAGGGACAGAGTCACAGCTGTGTGGAATAATCCAACTCATGCAGGCCTAGACTGCAGTTGCCCAGAGAGACTGATAAAGCTTCAGGCCCCTTTCTCCCCTGCCTGGGACAGGGATGGAGCTCCAGGTATGAGCAGCAATCTATGCAGTGCAGGTCCAAGATGACCACAGTTGCCCTGGTAGACTTCTGATTATTCACTCTGTGCCAGCTAAATGTACCTGCAGTTACCTGGATAGGCTGGTGCAGGGCCGGTCAGCTTCCTCCCTGTTAGAGGTGGGGCTGAAACCTAGGCTAGGGCTGCAGGCCAATCTGGGTGAAAGAAACCAGTCTCTACCATCACTGATTTTCAGTCAGCCCGGCTTCCCCTCATGCTGGGGGTGGAGTCAAGTCCTTCTGACTTGGAAAGGCTCAAACTTTAGCTGTTCTTAGGGTTATACTTTAGCCAGACGAATTAACTAATCAATAGCTGAAATCAGTGGCCAACCATCTCTTCCTCCCATTTTTGGGAAATGGAGCTTCCAATTCCTGCCACAGAATAGCTCCCGGGAGAGCTGGCGCAGCAAGATGATGCAACAAAGGGAAACAAGCAAACACAGGAAATGCGCAGCAAATGGATGCAGAAAGCAGACAGCGAGCACAAACGGCAAGGGGTGGGGAGATAGATAAATAAGTAAGTAAGTAAGTAAGTAAGTAAGTAAGTAAATAAATAAATCTTTTTTAAAAAGTCATTCTGAGATTTGGAGACAGGGCAAGGGCCAGTAACCAAGCTGAGTAATCACCTTGCAGTTGGTAAGCCCTGGAGTCACATCACCTAATTGACCAAGAAAAAGATATTTTCACAGGCTAGAAGGACTAAGAAGCTGCTATCATTAGAACCCAGGTTTCAACTCCCCCTGCTCCTAAGACTGGGCCACCCTGATCTGTCAGGTCAGGACAGTGCTGGCTCTGCTCCTGAGGAGGATGTTGCTTTTCTCCTTGCTTCAACAATTCAAGCTCATGCCAGAATCTTGAAGCCCTCAGAGAAGAGGCCCACTAACTCCAGTAGGTCCCTGGTGGGAAAGCTGCTGCAGTCCCAGGATGGCTGTCCACATGCCAGAGTTGAGCCCCTTCCCAGTAAAGCCACATTCTGTTTCCAAAGCACAAAGCTCATCAGTATATTCTTTGTCATTTTTCTGGCTGCTTCCCCCAGCTTGGGACATCTGACCATTCTCTCAGGCCATGCAGTAATCCCTCTCCTGCCCTCTTGCTCATCTGAAAAAGACCTCACCCAGCTCTGTTGCTGAGCTCTTTGCATTTTTTTTTAAAAAGATCTGTTTCTCCCCACCCCCTCGTTCTTTGCACTTGCTGTTTCTGTTTGTCTTGTTTCTTTAGGAGGCACCAGGAACCAAACCCAGGACCTCCAGTGTGGGAGGAAAGTACTTAATCCCTTGAACCATCTCCATTTCCTGCTTTGTTGTGTCTCTCATTATGTTTTTCTTCTTGTGTCTCTTGTTGCATCATCTTGTTGCATCTGCAGGCGTGGGCCAGCTTGCCCTCACCAGGAGACCCCGGGAAACAAACCCAGGGCCTCCCATACGGTAGACGGGAGCCTAAAGACTTGAACCACATCCGCTTCCCTCAGAATGACTTTTGACCTTATTTCCTTCCCACTAGGGACCTCTTAAATAAGGCCATATCCTCAGGAGATAAGGGTGACTTTTCACAATGGCCCTGCTTTGTGAGGAGGGGCTGTTCAGCTATGCTGGCCTCTTGAAACAGAGGCGGACTTAGATCCTTTCCTGGGTTGGAAAAAGTAGGGGAGCTGCAGGCAACTCATATTTACTATTTCCTGGGTGATTCACTAATCCAACCATACAACCTTAACTTCCTGCCGTAATGAGCCCAATACACAGTTTTGTGTACACAAAACACCAACAGTCTCATGCCCCTTGACTAAGACACCTGTACCAGGAGGCTATGAAAGGTACATGCCCAGACCCAGGCACTCGGGGTCAAAGGAGCCACCAAGACAAGAAGAACATTAATAGCCCAGAGCCATTGACAGATGCAAAGGTTCTTAGTGTACACACACCTGCCCTAATGCACACATATCTGTCATACTGTATACACTCAGAGCCAATTAAACACCAAGTTCACTGTTTTGGGTAGCCCCATTCTGAGTAAGTCCCAACTACTACCTGTTTTCTCTGCTATCAGTGGAGATTCTCCACATCCCTCTTTTCATTCTCCTAGACTTCTCGCTGTTCTGCAGACAAGAGGCAAGGGGCCATATGAATTTATTCCAGAGGCCTGAGGGATAAATCCATGTGTTGACACTTTGCTCTCTCCTTCCTTCATGGAATCATAAAATTATTGAATGTTAAGATGTAGAGGAGGCTTCCCTCCTTCCTGTCATCTTGTCCTGACGGTCACAGTGGGCTCTGAGGATGCGGAGCCCAGGTCAGCTGTGCACGGGCCAGGCCTGGAGCGAGCTTCCTGCTGCCTGGTGTGGCTGCAGTAGCTGCAGGAGGGTCGGCATCTTGCAGTCCTGGCAGAGAGGTGAATGCTGGGTTAGGGGGATTGGGAAGCAAGGGGTTCCTCCGGGTTTCTGCACTGTTTTCATTCATAATTACCACAGCGACTTCCTCCTCTTCTCTCTGCCCTACCCCACATATGGCTACACATACAGGTTCTATATTTACCCATGTGTGCACATGGGCACATTCCCCCTCTTCCTAGCTGGCTGGCACCTCTCCCCACACACACAGATGCCCAGACATTTCTGCTGCCAGCTGACTAACTCTATGGCTCTGCTCCAAGTTGGCTAGTGCAGGGCAAGGGACGATCCTGCTGCCTCTTTCCTTATCCCAGCCAAGAAGGGCAGAAGCTGCTGAGGGGAAAGGGAGTAAAGAAGGGAAGAGGACAACCGGCTTTTGAGGAGACCCTTACCCTTTTCCTCTTTTCCTGAATGACCCTGCTTTGGCTATAACCAGAGGGCAGGAGAGAAAGGCTGTCCAGCCAGAATCTCTCCCTCCCCTAAGCGATGATGGTCCAATCCCTCCTCAGCCCTGCCCCCACCAAAACCCCAGCCTGACAGACACTGAAAGGCAGTGAACGCTACTTGGTATCTCAGGCTCCTAGTTCTACTGTTTGGCTCTAGAAACCTCCCTAGTCCCCCACCCCTGATTCTTTTGTATATTTGGGTATCACTTGCTGATGTCATAGCATTCCGTGTTTATGCCTCTTTGATAAGCATTTTCTGTCTACAGAACCTCTTGTACTGTTCTTAAACATTATAACAAACATTTTACATATTCATTTATCTCCTCTATTAGATTGCAATCACTTTGAGAAGGATTATTTTAAGATTTTAAAATACATCATCTCCTCATCCTTGCACAGACCAGATGCTCTGTTGACCATTGTCTTGTTACTCAAAAGCACTAAACCTCCTGAGCTAAATAAACTCCTTGCTTTTATGGGGTACTTGCAACCTCCCGTGCACAGCTGACCTGGGCTCCGCATCCTCAGAGCCCACTGTGACCGTCAGGACAAGATGACAGGAAGGAGGGAAGCCTCCTCTACATCTTAACATTCAATAATTTTATGATTTCATGAAGGAAGGAGAGAGCAAAGTGTCAACACATGGATTTATTCTAAATTGTTGGATAGACAAAAACATGATAGACAATGCATATATTAGTTTTCTAGGGCTGCTGTAACAAATCATCACAAACCGGGTGGCTTAAAATGACAGAATTTCATTCTCTCATAGCTCTGGAGGCTAGAAGTCCAAGATGAAGGTGTTGGTAGGCCATGATCCCTCTGAAGGCTCTACGGAAGGAGACTTCCTTGCCTTTTCTTAGCTTTAGGTTGCTGGCAATCCTTGGCATTCCTTAGCTTGTAGTTGCTTCACTCCAATTTCTGTCTCCATCTTCATGTAGCTGTCTTCCCTCTGTGTGTCTGTGTCCCTGTAACCAAATCTCTCTCTTCTTACAAGGATACCAGCTACTGTATTTAGGGTCTGCCTGAATCCAGTATGACCTCATCTTAACTTGGTTACATCTGCAAAGACCCTATTCCCAATAAGGTCACATTCACAGATACCAGTGGCTAAACATATCATTTTTGGGGGATACAATTCAACCCACAACAACACAGAGAGTTACTTTGAGTGAGTTTCCCTTTTTGATTCTTATTACCTACAAAAACTAAGGCCTAGATAGTCCACAAGCCTTAACTGAGATGAGGAAACAAAGATATCTTTACCCCAAATCTTTCCTAAGCTTTTTCATTAACATGCTTTTCTGAAAAACATTCATGGAATGCTGCTTCTTCTTACAATCATAATAAGACATTTGAAACTATAGGAAACTAGAAAACTAATCCATAATCCACCACCCAGACAGAGAAACTTTGAGAACTTCCAAAGGCCTTAGACATATCTACTGTAGGATGCCCCACTTCATATTAATATGCACCCACATCTGTCTTGATAGGTGGAGATCTACACAATAACCAAAAGAATATTGAATTCCCATCCTGGGGAGTTCTGCTACATTCTCTAATAGGACAGCAAGAATCCCCTAATCGCAAGGGCAGTGCCTTGTGAAGGAAGAAGAGCATTACGTCAGGCCCTTGATATTGATGACAGTACTTATGAGCCTTTTCTTGTGAAATTGAAACTTAGCCTAGTATTATATACTGCCTAAGAGTTACCTCCTGAAAGCCTTCTTGATGCTCAAATGTGGCCTCTCTCTAAGTCAAACTCAGCATATAAACACACTACCTTCTCCCCGGCATGGGACATGACTCCTGGGGATAAGCGTCCCTGGCACTGAGGAATTATTACTAAGAGCCAACTAGTAATGCATCTGGAAAAAGACCTTGACCAAAAGGGGGAAATGGTAAATACAAATGAGTGTTTATGGCTAAGAGATTTCATAGTGAGTCGGAGGTCTTTCCAGAGGTTATGCTTATGCAAGTCTCAACAGGATCTCATTGACTGCCACAGTAAACAGTGCCTCAAATAGCAGGGCTCCTGAGGACTCTAGAGACATCCAGAAACTATAAGCAGGGCAGACCGCTCAGGAATTCAGCACCCTGTCAATGGGCCTTACTTTGGAATTTATGCTCCCCAGTGTGACAGAGTTAGACTAATTTATAGGTTCTCTACAAATGGCTCTTCTGCCCCTTTTATTTGAACCTATAATTAGCACTATACTTGAGAAATATATGTCCCAGAGACTTAAATCTTTGATCTGTCCATGTGCCAGTTGAACCTTGAATTTCAGCAGAGTTGCAACACCTACTCTCCAGTTCATTGGACTCACCCAGGACAACTAACAAGAAGATGATGATGGACAATGCCCATCCCAAGGAACAGAGAGTGTCTGCAACTGCAAGCAAGATGGTTCCATCCATCTATCCCATGGGATCTAAGCTCTTTCTCAATTAGAAGCAGAGTGGGCATCACCATCCCCAAATCCTCAAGATTGGGGAATGAACAATGGACTAAAGTAGACATTATTATTCTACTACAGACATTATTATTCTAGTAATGAAAGAAATCTTATCATTGATATAAAGGCAGTGGCCACCAGAAGTTCTGAGGGATGGAAGAGGGAAGAATAGGTATGATATGGGGGCATTTTTGGGACATTGTAGAGACAGATAAAGGCCATTGTATATTTTTTCATAACCTACAAAATTGTGCGGGACAGAGTGTAAACTATAACGTAAACTGTAATCCATGGTTAGTAGCAATGCTTCAATATGTGTTCATCAATTGTAAAAAATGTGCCACACTACTGAGGGATGTTGTTGATGTAGGAAAGTGTGGGAGGGGGAGGGAGTGGGGCATATGAGAATCCCTTATATTTTTTATGTAACATTTATATAATTTAAAGCTTCTTTAAAAATAAAAAAATTAATTAAAAAAAAAAGTTATTGAGGGAGTGCCTGCTTCCCACATGGAAGGTCCCGGGTTTAGTCCCCGGTGCCTCCTAAAAACAAAACAAAAACAAACAATATGCAAACAAACAATAAAATCAACTCAGGGAGCCCATGTGGCTCAGTGGTTGAGAGTTAGCTTCCCATATGTGAGGTCCACGGTTCCATCCCTGACCCAAGTACCTAAAAAAAAAAGTTATTGAGCCAGTTGCAATTCCATAATTTACAGGAAGACATTTTGTAGACCACTGAATAAATGTTTATTAATTTTTTGGCTTTTAAAATATTTTTGGAGCCAATTTATTTTGTTTTACATATCTCAAATATTTTTGAGAGTCCTAGAAAAGTCTGTAGGCCCCAGGCAGTGGGCCTTTTGTGACTAATGAATAAAAGGGACTTATCTAGAAAAAAATGTTAATATTTGATAGTATATCTAGTCTATATATAATAATGAGTCGACTCTCATTATTTGTGGTAGTTCTGTTCTACCACAAACAATTAGTGGATAGTGAACCATTGTTCCATGGAGGACAGGTTGCTGTGAGCCCTTGGTCATAACATTTTCATTAACTAATTAATACATAACCTGTTTTACTTTGTTTTACTTGTATTTCTGTTTAAAGACACTTTATTTAATATATAGTTGATTCAATGACATTGAACTCAAGGCCAACAGCACTATAACTCATGTCTGAACAAAGCTTATCTAACATGTATTTTCTATGTAAGGCCCATTGCAGCCTTCTTGCACTTAAGAACACTAGATAACTCTTCAATACCAAGTCTGCGGGCCATTTTAAAAAGCAAAATCACCAAGAAAAAGCACAAAAAAATGCAAAAAACATGGCAGCAAATATAATGTAAAAAAGAGATTTGTTTATAGTATATGAGTTGGAACAAGAAGGCAGAGTGTGTCCTTGTTCAACCTTAGCTGGACTCAATTTTTTGCTGCTTGGTGCAAGTCTGTGAATGACTGTCAAAGTGCTGCACATAATGATTTTAGGGTTATGAATAAATTTTAGTGAGTAGGCAAATTTGCAAATATGGAATCCACAATAATGAGGATCATCAGTATATGTATTTGTCATGGTCAACTTATACACCACATATAGTTTTAAATACTGTTTTTGTTCTACTCTGCATTGTTCATCAAGTATTTCCCAAATAGGCCTTGGGGACAGAGGACTGTTGTGCCTGCAGGAACCACCCCCCCAGTACTCCCCCCCCCCCCAGAGGAGACATTCTCCCCATGCTACAGCTTCTCAGTGCAGGTTCTGGAACTATACATCTCTGAAGTAGAAAAGGCTTAGACACAGCTTCTCTCCATCAGCCCAGCTTTTCATAGATGGGAACACTGAAGCCTGGAGTAGTGACTGGCCTCAGGTGGATGGTTAATTAGTTCTAGAACAAGACTCAGAATTGAGGCTTCAGGCCCAGGTAAGTGGTGAAGAAGCCACTCTGCCTTGGGTGCCCTTTGCCCATCTTTCAGGCTTGGCCCTACCTTCCATGGGACACCTTTCTCTTATGCCTCACAGTTTCATAGTCCTCCCACTCCACTCCACCTCCTACTAGCTACTCTAAGCTCTGGACCCAATTTCCCCATCCACACTCACTTGGCCATTTTTCCTTCATTGCATATCTGTTGTCACAATGTTGCTCAAGCTATTTACAAAATGTTGGTAAATTTTAATTGTTTTCCCATTGTAAAAGCAATAGGTATACGTGGGAGAAAAGAAAAGAAAAAAGTTCATAGTCCTATCACCCAGTGATGAACATTGTTAAATACAAATAAATAGCACAGCAAATACAAATAAACAGAATCAGTCATTGAGCAGCTGTTCTGTTCTTCAAAAAAATATTTTAGATAAACAAAGAAATGTTATTCATTTAACGAACATTTGTTGAGCACCATGTTGTGTGTCAGTGTTCGAGGTTTAGGTATACCGTAATTGACAAAATAGTCCAAGTCCTTGTCCTGAAGGAGCTACATTCTTTGGGGGGGGGGATAGATAATAAACAAGTAAGTATAAAATAGGCTTGGTGGTGTTGAGTACTACAAAGAAAGAAGCAGCAGAGAAAGGGAGATAGGGAGGATGGGGGGGTGTTACTTTATGTAGGATGATTAGGAAGGACTCCCTGAGAACTGGCATTTGATCAGTGTCCAGAAGGGAGTGAGGGTGTGAGCCATTCATTCATTCATTCATTCAGAAAATATTTATTGAGCATTTAATATGTTTCAGACGCGGATGATACAGAAGTGAATAAAAGAGACATTCTTCTCTGGGCCACTAGTCCTCTGCTTTGCTGCAGACAAATTGCTCTGCCCTACCTAATGGCCTGAAGACTGGCTTGCTCAAGAAATGAAGGGGAAGACAAAGAGCTACTCTTAAATTTTCAGTATGAAGATTTTAAAAGTCTAAAATTAATCAATATCTAACTTCCTCCCAAGTAAAAGGACTTGGTCAACTTTATCCCTGATCATCACTCCCACTTAACTGTTTTTATTTGCCAATTTTTAGTTCATCTTATTATATTTACTTTCCCAAATTAGTCATTGTTATTAAAAATTGTTTTTTATTTTAAATTTATTGTTTTAAAAATGTTTTGAGAGGTCAAAATTTGTTTAGATTTATCCATATATTTTCTAAATGTTTGCTCCCCATTTCTTCTTGCATGTCACTACTTCCTTCTAGGTTCAGTTTTCTTTCTTAAATGGATTCAAAACTTCAAAAGTTTCCTTAGTAAGGGTCTGTGGTAGTTAACTCTGTTTTTGCCACCTGAAGATGTTTTTAATTTGCCTTCACTGTTTTTAAATAAGAGCTTTATCAATATATAATTTATAGCACACAGCTGCATGAAACCAACACCCCTTCAGTAGGCCCTATTTGGGAATATATGTTCATCTATTTCCCCAATAAAAGAATTAGTCATTTATAACTTCCCTACTTGTGATTCTTCTACCCCTTTTATATGAACCTATAATTATCACTATATCCCTTGAATATATATCTCAGAGACTTAGATCCTTGGACTGTTCATATGCCAGTTTAGCCCTGAATCCCAGCAGAGTTGTGGCCAACACTTACTCTCCAGTTCATACTTGCCCAGGACAACTAACAAAATAACAATGAAGGATAAGCCCCATCCCAAAACACAGGGAGAATCTACAACTACAAGCAAAACAGTTCCTTCTATCTGCCCCATAATATCTAAGCCCTCCTCTCAAACCAAAACAGTCAAAGCAGACACCATCCCAAATTTGTCAAGACTGAGTAATTAACAAACATAAGGAGGGTGGGGTAACCATGGACTAATGTAGATTTATTGTTATTGTAGGTATTATCGTGTGGTAATGGAAGAAATTGTAACACTGATATAAAGGTAGCGGTTACCAGAGGTTCAGAGGGGAGGGGGAGGGATGAATAGGTGGAACACAGGGCATTTTCAGGGCTTTGGAATTGTTCTGTATACTGCAATGATAGATACATAAAATTATACATTTGTCAAAGCCTATCAAACTGTACAGCACAAAGTGTAAACCATAAACTATAGACCGTGATTAGTAGCAGAGCTTCAATTTGGTTCGTCAATTTTAACAAATGTACCTCACTAATTTAAGAGGTGAATAATAGGGGGAAATGTGTATGTGAGTAGGGGTAATATGGGAATCCTCTATTTTTTTTTAAAAAAAGATTTTATTTATTTCCCCCTGCCCCCTCGTTGTCTTGCACTCGCTGTCTGCTCTGTGTGTTCTTCTGTGTCTGCTTGTCTTCCCTTTAGGGGGCACCGGGAACCGATCATGAGACCTTCCAGAGTGGAAGAGAGGCGCTCAATCTCTTGTGCCACCTCAGCTCCCTGGTCTGCTGCGCCTCTTATTGTCTCTCCTCTGTGTCTCTTTTTGTCGCGTCATCTTGCTGCACCAGCTCTCAGAGTGGGCCAGAACTCCTGCACAGGCCAGCATTCCATGCGAGCCAGCACTTGGTGTGGGCCAGCTCACCTTTCACCAGGAGACCACGGGAATCGAACCTTGGACCTCCTATATGGTAGACAGGTGCCCAATCACTTGAGCCACATCTGTTTCCCCCTCTATATTTTTTTTCCCTCCTATATTTTGATGCAACTTTTCTGTAATCTAAAACATCTCTAAAAATAAAGTTTAAAATGATTTAAGGAAAAAAATATATAATTTATATACCATAAAATTTACCCCTTTTAAAGTACACAAATTCAATGGTTTACTGTACAGTCACAGAGCTGTGCATCTGTCAACACCATCTAATTTCAGAACATGGGGGGCGGATGTGGCTCAAATGGTTGGGTGTCCATCTCCCATATGGAGGGACCTGGGTTCGATCCCCAGGACCTTCTGGTAAAAAAAAAAAAAAAAAAAAAAAAAAACCTCAACCTCATTAAAAATAATAATAATAATAATAATAATTTCAGAATGCTTTCGTCACTACAAAAAGAAACCCCATACCTGTTAGCAGTCACTCTCCTTTCCCTTCTCCCAGCTTCTGGCAACAACTAATCTACTTTCTGTCTCTACAGATCTGCCTATTTTGGACATTTCATTCATCATAAATAGAATCATAAATATGTTTTGGGTCTGGCTTCTTTCACTAAGCAAATGTTTTTGAGGTTCATCCATGTTGTAGCATGTATCTGTACTTCATTCCTTTTTATGGCAGATAATATTCCATTGTATGGACGTACCACAGTTTATCCATTCATAAGTTGATGGACAATTGGATTTTACCACTTTTTTTGCTATTATGAAATGCTGCTATGAATATTCGTGTACAAGTTTTTGTGTGAATATGTGTTTTTAATTCTCTTGACTTAGAAGTAGAATTGCTGGGTAATACGCTAACTCTACGTTTAACTTTTTGAAGAACTATCAGACTTCTCCACAGCTCCACTATTTTACAATCCCAACAGTAATCTGTTCCATTTTCTTTACATCCTCACCAACACTTGTTATTTTCCATTTTGGTTGTTGTTGTAATTGTTTTTATAGCCATCCTAGTTGATATGAGTGAGATCTTGTGTATATTGTTTTAACACAATGTATAGCATACTATACACACACTAAATGCTGCTTTTTTTCACTTAACATTATATCATGGAGATCATATAGGTATGTACAGAACTGCTTGTTCTTTTTTACTGGCTTTATGGTAATCCATTGTATAAATGTATCATTATTTATTTAACCATTGATAAGCTTTTATGTTTTTTTCCAATCATTTGCTATTACAGTGACTCAATGACTACCTCTGAAAATATTCCATTATTCAATGTAAGAATCTGTCTGTACACAAGATTAATTCCTAGATTTGGAATTCTGGGTCAAAGAATTCTTCTATTCTTATAGATATTGTCAAATTGATTTCCATAGAAGGCATACCAATTTATACTCACCAGCAATGTAGAGATATGTTCTTTAAATGGATACTGAATCCTAAGATCAAATTTGTGAAGAGAACCATACTAAGATAATTTCTTAGTATGGTTCTCATGTGTGCTAACTATGCAATCACTTCTGTGGAAGGATTTGGGGACAAGAGCAGCTTACAAAGAGCTTTTCTTTGTTAGTACTTCCTAAGGAGGAGGTAGTACCTGAAGAGGGTTTGTCTTGGGGCTGTATCTACCCTTCGTTGGTGGTACAATGGGTGCTCAATGAAGGCAAGATAATCATTCGTTCATTTATTCCTTATTTATTGAAAACCTGCTTTGTGGTAGTAGGTGCTAGGGATGGAATGAAAGCAAAATCAGACCCGACACTGCTCTCATTGAAGCTTTCAGGCTTTTGAGGGGAAGCAGACATTAATACATCCAAGGGCAGGGGTTCTTAATCTTTTGTTTCACGGACCCCTTTGCCAGTGAAAACCACGGACCCCTTACCAAGTCCTAATGGTATTAGTTAATAAATATATCACACCCACACCAACACGTCCCCACAAGTATAATGTTTTTTTTGAATTTCAATTCAAGCTCATCTGGACCGCTTGTTAAGAACGACTGCCCAAGGGTAAGATAACAAAGTACAAGAGAAACATAAATCAAGCTATTGGAGCTTGTAACAAGAGTATGAGGGTCAGAAAAGGGTTCCTGGAGGAAACATGCTTGAATTGAGATATGATGATGAGTAAAAGACTAAATGTAGAGAAGTGTATTTCTCCTTTGGTGGAAAGAGTGTGGTTAACAAAGAAGGGAGGTAATAATACCTACCTCACAGGGTTGTTATGAGAATTAAGTAAAGTAACATATATAATGCATTTTTAGAAAAATATTTGGGACATGCCAGTTATTTGGTGAATGTTTATTTTGTTTCCACTTTTCTTTATAACCATGGTGAATGTTAAAATTCCAGATCCCCAAGCAAAACATTGCCACCCTAGTTGTGTCCTTAGTTTGTATCTCTCTACCATCCAGTTCTCTCTCTTCCCCCATTTCTAGGCTCCCAAAAACTGCAGTACATTTATATATTCTACCTTAGGTGCTAATTAGATTAACTGCCATCATTTTTTTGTCTTTAATATAGACTAAAGTACTTAACATGCATTATTTACTTTAATATTCCTAACAATCTTAGTAGGTAAGAGCTATCATTACTTTCATTTTAAAATGATGAAACTGAGGCAAGCAGAGTTAGCTAAATTACACAAGGACAATAGCTGGCAAATTGTAGAGCAAGATTCATATTCAAGTCCTACTAATTTCTAACCACTACCCTACCCTGCCTTGGGCTATTATCTTTTTAGGTCTTCTTTATCCAACCAGGTGAGAAGTTCATTTGAGAACAAAAATCTGCTTTTATATACTGTTTAATATAATAATAGTTACTGTTTATTGAACATCTACTACGTGACACACACTCTACATGCATTATTATTATTATTATTTTAAAGATTTTATTTTATTTATTTATTTATTTATTTCTCCCCCCCTTGCTGCTTGTGCTCGCTGGATCAGCCAACCACGCCGCGCGGGCGGGCTTGCCTTCACCAGGAGGCCCCGGGAACCGAACCCAGGGCCTCCCACATGGTAAACGGGAGCCCTACTGATTGAGCCTCAGCCGCTTCCCATACATGCATTATTTCTAACGCCACAACAACGTTGTATATTATTGTCCCTTTTTTACAGGAAAAGAAACTAAGGTTCAAAGAGGTTAATTAGGGGAGCAAGTGTAGCTCAAGTGGTTGCGTGCCTGCTTCGCAGAAGCATGTAGAGGTCCTGAGTTCAATCGCTCCCCCCACCGCCGCCCCGTACCTCCTAAAAAAAAGGTTAATTAACTTGGCCACGGTGGTGGACACAGAACTAGAATTCTGGTCCATAGGCCCAGTACTTACCCAGAGAAGATAATCAAGAATATTTGTGGGTTGATAGATGGGAAAGCACAGGGCCATGCTCTCCCAAACCCTCATTCTCTCCATCTGGGAAAGGAAACTATTGGAGAGGTGCCCATCCATTCCCTCCAGCTGTGTGAAATATAAATTTGGAGGTCATAATAAGCCGGGCGCAAAGGTTATTGTAGAATTCCTGCACTTGTTTACTAACTATAGACTACATTGAACAAAGCCCCTCAATGAGGCTTTTGTACGGATTGTCCGTAAAGTTTGTTTTTAAAGTGTCTCCCTGCTGTCGGCAGGCATGCCTCCAACCCCTCCTGTCTCCTTTTCCAGCCTCCCCAAACCCTTCCGCGACCGACCACACAGAGCCGGGAAAGTGGGGGAAAGGTCGCAGCGGGAGTCGATTTGGCTCCTCCCTTCCGCCCGGTCCGTCCCTTTTCTGCAGAGCGCGCAGAGCTTTGGGAGCGTCCTGGCTCTCTCCCATCCAGCCCAGGCACTTGGCCGAGGCACGCGGGACCGAGCTCAGTGGGCGTGCCTTGAGTCATCCCTGCCCGCGAGCTTTGGCCCCCTCCCTCCTTCTCCCCAGGAGGAAGGCGTCTGAGTCCCCGACAGCATTCCCTCCCACCGCGGCGTGGACGTTCCCAGGGGCTGCCGCACTCCCGCTATCTCCGCGGGACTCTCGATTCTGAGATCTCACATTGGTAGTGCTCACGACAGGGCATCTTCGGCTGGGGCGGGGCTGGCTCATTAAGGCTTCCTAGCCTCCAAATCTGGGCGGAAGGCCGGACTCTGACTCCCTAGCTCTTTAGTTCAAGCTGAAAAGCATCCTTAAAAATCAACGAGGGCCAATGCTCTCATTTTAGATGCGGAAACTGAGGCCCAGTGAGTGCAAGTGACTAGCCCATATGCCGTTAGCGGCAGACACCAGGGCCAGATGAGTATTTCCCGTTTTCTTGCCATGAAAGATTCACAAGGAGAACTTAAAGACGATGCAAAAGGGCTTCACCATTCCAGAGATATCCATGGCAAATTAAACTTAAGGACTTGAAATTGGGGGTGGCGGTGGAGCGGCTGGAATCTTGGTACCTCAAAGAAGTGAAAAACAAAGCCCGCTCTGATTCCTTTCGGCCCTGAAATGGGGTAAACATGGGTGTGGGGATGGGGGTCTGATGCCCTCTAACAACTGGTACTTCGTTGAAATCTCTGGTGAAGAACCTAGCTTCCTCTGCCCGGACTTCATCCGGTTTGAGGGTCCTTGGACTGGGTCACCTCAGGAATGTGTTTTCCCACCGACATGGTCTGGGGTAAATGTACTTTCCGACTTCTTGAAAAGTTTTCTACAGCAGGAAAAGGCAGTAGAAGTTAATACAAAGGATTAGCACCACTTCAGACCTCAATGACTCAGAACTGCACTACACGTGTCCTCAGAAACAGCTCGGCCGACGCGAGGCCGCGCCACAATCCCCAACCCCTGACCCCTTGCCTGGCCGACTGGGACCGCGTACGTGCTTCAGGGCGCGTGCGCGCCGGTTCCAGCGCGTGCGCTTCTCTCGGGGGCGGGGCAGGGTGTATAAGTAGGCGGCGGGGGGGCGCGGCCTAGGACTGCGTTTTGCCGCGGTCTGGCTTTTGTTCTCTGGGGGAGCGGTGTGCGTTAAGAACCAGCGCTGCGCAGTGGCAAAGTTTTCTTTCCGACTTCTGCGCGACTGCTTGCGGACTACTCCCAGTCCTTCTATCTCGAGGTGAGCGGCCTTGTGGGTTTTCCTGGCTCCTTCCGCCTCCTTCCTGCCCCCAAACCCCCGGGCTGAAGTCCAGCCCGGAGCCCCAACCCAATTATTTCCAGGGGTGTCCCTAACGAGGGTTATGAGCCTCTGGGTCCACGTGGCCTGCCCCATCCTCCCCAGTCCTGGGTTGGGTCCGTGCCATGCCTTCGCAAAGCACCCGTAACATCTTCTGTAACAGCCCTTGGTATGCTGTGTTGTGTGATGACTGCTCATTTTCTTGCCTGTCTCGCCCAACACTATAAGCTCCATGAGGGCAGGAGATTTACTGTGTGGCTCAAGTACCTTGCAGGGGGCCCAACACATTATTTAGGGAATATTTGTCGACTGACTGAACTTGATAGATGTGACCCTCTCGGTTATTTTGATTTTCAAAAAATTATGGTTAACTCGAACCCTACTGAGGTGTGGGGAGACTTCTAGGCAGCTTGTTTTTCTAAGGACATGTTCTTATATTTGCCTCCCTTTCTCCCAACAAAAGTATTTGACCTATACACCAGGAAGATTATTTGTCCCTGGACTGTAGTGCAGGGACTGTGCATTTTTCCTGGCAGGAACAAAGTCTTCACAAATAAATTAAGAAGTGCTTGTGAATTAATCCAAGAAACAGGGCTGGCCCTGCAGCCATGGGGTTTTACAGTGTAAATACACTTGGAGATTCTGGTGTGGAAGAACGTCCACTTGGTCCCTGTCTTCTGGCTAGCTCCTTGGAGAGAGAAGGGTAAGGGTCAGATTTTAGCGTATCCCAAAAGGCTATAGATCACCCTCTCCTCTCTTTTCTCAGGATCCAGAGTCCTCCAGAAGCAGAAGGCAGCTCTACCCTCTCTGCAGAGGAGTGGGATCCTTTCAGCCATGAAGCATATGTTGAACCTCTACCTCTTGGGTGTGGTGCTGACCTTGCTCTCCATCTTCTTTAGACTGATGGAGTCACTGGGAAGTTTACTGGAGGGTCCGTCGCCTGGGAGCTCTTGGACTACCAGAGGTCAACTAGTCGTCACTGAACCCCCCAAGGGTCTTCCAGACCACCAATCTCAGCCCAGAGGGGTGCGATAAGACCTCCGTCCACCAGAACTTTGGAACACTGGTTTAATATGTCCAGCCAGGTGTCCTAGTCCCTAAGCAGACAAGCTTAGAGCACCAGTGTTATCAGAGAACTGACTGTTACTGGGCCCTTGAAGGTCCTCTCCTTGATGCTCCTTGCCCTAGACAAAGAGCCTGTTTAACCCACAGGTGTGAATGGGTTGCCTATGACTGTGGGATGGTATGCTCTCAGTCTTTTCCCTAGGATCTGTTGTGTGCTTTGCTGTCTTGGACAGTGTGGTTCTGCCTTCTCTCTGAGGGGGCCTTTGCTGCAATTTCCACTGTTGGGAAATGGTGATGTTATTGATTCTACTCCTTAAATGTCTTGCAAAGCTGCCTTTGGACTCGAGTGTCTTAATAGTTAATTTGGTGTTTGGGCTCTCTTCCATGAGATCTTCTCTGGGTTTATATAACAGTCAAAGAGGTGTGGGGGTTGGTGGTGGGGAAGGGGGAGGGTGCAATATTTGATGTCCGCTTCTTGAGGATTTTCATTTCTAAGTCTTTCCTCCAACCTAGTGTATATTGTGTGTGCGTGTGTGTATTGGTCTGAAGTGGGAACAAAGCCTACTCAGGACCTAGGCATGATGGCCACCATGTGGCTTAAAAGAGTTTTTCTAATACAATAAAGTTGAATATATGTTTCTACCATGTGTCATGTTGACTTTTGCCCTTGGAATTAGTGCTAGGGAATGGTCTTCATTCCTAGATCTGACTTTTAACATCTTAAAACTTTGAAATAGGAAAGTGCTTAAAGCACTTTGTTTAAAACATAAGGTTAATAAACCTCTGGATTTGGAGGCAGGTTCACTTGGGTCTGCTCAACTGTCTGAGCCAAGGCCAATATTAGTACTGTCCTCTCTTGGACTTTATCCATCTCTAAAGAAGAAAAATGGTATCTGAGCCAACCTTCTCATTTCAAGTCCCAGGACAGGAAAAGGACTGTTCAGTAGGCCTTTGGCATTTTTCTTTTGTACTCTAAAATGTCTTATTTATCCAACAGAATGATTGCTTAATTCTGATTGTTACCAAGGTCAGCTGGTAAAATGTCCACACATCACCAATGATTATTTCTGCTCTTCTCCCCCAGATTTAAGCAGCTTGGCCTTACATACTGAGAAATGGAGGGTTTTTTCTTCAATCTACACGCCTCCATTCCCTACCCAATGTGCAATTGTATTCACTTCTCCGTTTACATTTTCGTCTTGGTGTGTGTGTCATCTTATGTATGATAAGTTAGATATACTTTTGCCAAAGGGTAAGAGTGGAGTGTGATATTTCTGCTGAGGTCGTTCCTGTGTGTTCTAAAACTTAAGTGTCACAAATCTAGCCCTAGAAGTGCATTGTTTGTTTATCATACTGTGGAAGTCATTAGCACCTTTTTACCAAGTACTTCCAGCTTCCCAGCTTTGAGCATATGGTAAAATTGTACTCCTTGGTCCCTTTGTGGCCGGCTGCGCCTCTGAATTGGCTGTCATTCTAAACGTTTTCCATTTTATCTATTATCAGTTAGAGATGAGAAGCCTTTGCTCCAGTCAATCCTGCAAGCCTATGCATTTCTGTAGTCTCTAGATCCCTTATGCCTGTTTGCAGGCCGGCCGGTTTTCTGAGCTCATCTCTGCTTGTGGTACTTTGCCAATGACAACCAACAATAACGAATTCATGCTCATAAAATTCTGTTCTTTGACTGCTTCTAGATCTACAGACTTATTAAAGCATCTGTCTTCTAAGTTACTGAAGGCAACAGTTTCACCAGATATTTTGCTACTGCATAATGTGGGCTGCCATCCTTCTATCTTCCAAAAAGTTCTTTTTGCTGCCCTCCACCTGCTAATGTCACATATATTAGGGTTTTGGTTTTTTTTGATATGCAACATCCCTTCTAGTTTCCAATTTCTGTATCAATAAGAATACTTTTGGTTAGGTTATGCTGCAGTAACTACCCTAACATCTCAGTAGCTTAGAAGAGATATATTAATTCATGTTACATATCCATCATGGGTCAGCTGGGGATTCTGCTCCTAGTTGTCTTCACCCTGGGGCCCAAGGTAATGTGGTTTTGACTAAAAAGAGACTTAAGGACCCCTGATTCTCTGGGCAGAAAAGGGACCAAAGGAAGTCAAATGCCCAGTTTATTATTAAGGAAGGTTGTGGAATATGAACCTGATGATATGGCTGAATGGAATTCTTGGGTTGTCTCCTTGGAGAGTGTATTCCATCTACGGGTAGGATAGTGAGCCGAATGATTATTGACTAACTACAGGGTTCATTAGTGGAGTCATTAATGTTCTCCAAATATTTCTGCTCCCCTACCTTCCAGGCACAGGACAGAATTGTTCTAATACCCTTGTGGTTGGATGAGGCCATGTAATTAATTCTGGCCAATGAGTTGTGAATGAAAGTGACTTTGTGTCAAGTCTAATTGGATTATTTAAGTGTTGGTTCAAGAACCTCCAAAGCTGTCTTTCCCTGTGTGTGCTACAGTGACCAGCTGTGCCCCAGAAGAAACTGTTCCATTAGTGTAGGTCCTATAACGAGGATACCATGGAACAGAGCTCCCAACCAAACCTTGATGAACATTAAGTGTAAATGAGAAATAAATCTTTGTTATATTAAGCTACTGAGGGTTTGTGTTTTTTTTTTTTGTTTTTTTTTTTTACCGGGAGGTCCCGGGGATCGAACCCAGGTCCCTCCATATGGGAGACGGACGCCCAACCACCCGAGCCACTTCTGTCCCGCTGAGGGTTTTTTAAAATTGTCACTGAAGCATAACTTAGCCTGTTTTGACTGATATATTACACACAACAATGCCCATTGTCACCACTGCTATTCAACATTATACTGGGAGTTCTAGCCAGAGCAATTAGGCTATGAAAAGAAATAAAAGGCATACAAATTGGAAAGGAAGAAGTAAAACTATATTTGCAGATGACATGATTTCATATTAGAAAATCCAGAGACTCCACAAGAAAGCTACTAGAGCTAATAAATTCAGCAAAATTTCAGGGTACAAGATCAACATGCAAAAATCAGCTGTGTTTCTCTACACCAGCAATGAACAATCCAAAAAAGGAATTAAGAAAAATTCCATTTACAATAGCATTAAAAAGAATAAAATACATAAGAATAAATTTAATTAGGGAGGTGGAAACCTGTGTACTGAAAATTGTAAAACATTGCTGAAAGAAATTAAAGAAGACAAATAAATGGAAAGACATCCTATGCTCATGGATTGGAAGACTTACTACTGTTATATTAATTGTTAATATAGTTGTGTGCCGGTAGCATAGTTATTACCCTTTCACTCCCTCTTCACCAGAAGTCTGTCTTGACTGACTTCTTTTCAAAGTGGGTGATGTTTTAGTCAGACTTGGATTTTATTTGCATGTGACCATATGCTGAGACTGGTCTATAAGCAGTCCAGTTTTACTCAGATTATGATACATTGAGACTACTTAGAGCAAGAAAAGTGAAAAGAGTTTCCCAAAATGTTTTTGCAGAATATCACCAAATGTTAATAGGTGCTAAAGTAAATTTAGGGACCTCTATATCTCCCACTTGGAGATTTACAATGGATAGTAACATTCTAGTCAAGGTTCTGGAAAATAGATTAAAAAAAAAAAAAAAAAAAAAAAGAGCCTATTTTTACTTTAATCTAGCATCTCCCAAATATAATTAGTATAGAACTCATTTTTCATGGATGGTACTTTGGGAACCCTGGAACGAAGGATGACAGTAAAACCCAGTGTTATTGTTTGGTGAGCATTGAGAGGACACTGAATATTATTACTGGAAAATGACATATCTCTGTTCATGAGGAAAATATTTTTTAAGCAGTTATATTGAGATATATTCACATACCATACAATCCATCCAAGGTGTACAGTCAGTGGCTTTTAGATAAGCACAGAGTTTTACATTCATCACTACAATTTTAGAATATTTTCATTCTCCCAAAAAGAAAAACCCCATACCCCTTAGCAGTCACCTCTTAATCCCTCTATCATTCCCCAGCCCTACTTAATGACTAATCTAATTTTGTCTCTATAGATTTATTTAAATTTCTATTTTATACAAATGGAATTATATGTAGTTCTTTGTGCCTGGTTTATTTCACTTAGCATGTTTTTCATAAGGAAAGTATTTTAACTTCACCTTCCAACTAGGAAGAACTCTTACTATGAAAGAGACATGAAAAAGATAAAAAGAAAGGTGGGAGTTGGGGAGAACAATCTGCCATGGCCACAGAGAGTAAGAGAATGCTAAACTTGCAGAAAAAAGCAGAAAAGAGCTAAAGATGTAGGACTCTTGACTTATTGGAGAGACAAAAAAACATTGCACAGACAGAGCCTGTAGTTGCAGAGCATATTAGAGGGCAGCCTTCCAAAAAATCAATAGAGAAAAACTCAATACTCAAAAGACTGCATAAGCAAAGGCTAGAAACTTAGTAATAAGGCCTTGAAACAGGAAAAGGCTAGGACAAGGTGATTCGTACAGAACTCAAGACTAGTTTAGAACTAGTCACTTAGGCACTGTGTTAGTCAGGGTTCTCTCGGGAAACAGAATCAACAGGAGATAACTGTCAATAATATGAGATTTTAAAAGAGTCTCTCACGTGACCGTAGGGATACACAAGTACAGGTTCCGCAGGCAGGCTGCAAACCAGGGGCTCCGATGAAAGGTCCTTGATGAGTTTCTGGGAGAAGTTGGCTGTCCAACGACAAGCTGAGAAATTCTCTCTGAATGTTGAAATTACTTCCCCTTTTAAGGCATTCAACTGATTGGATAAAAGTGTCACCCATTGCTGATGCAATCTCCCTGATTGATGCAGATGTAATCAGCCATCCATGCAGTAAATTCCCTGGTGATCGAAATCCATAAATGCTCTTGTATTACAATTAGCCAGTGCTTGCTGGACCACACCTGGACACAATTACCTGGCCAAGTTGATACATTAGTCTAACCATCACAAGCGCACACTAATTAACTGTTATCTCAAGTTCTAAGTGAAGTGGCATTGGAGAGTGATATGAACAACAAGGCTGATCTTGGTACTACTACCTGTCATTATTGTTTATTTTATATAAACTGTTATAGATGAATATGTGAAATAACCTATATATTCATCTCAAAACAAAGTGCTTTCTCAACTTCATCTATTCCTGATATAAATAAACCCACGAATTGAAAATCTGAATAGATCAATAACTATAAAAGAGATTGAAAACAAAGGTATCATTTTACAAATGGCACCTGGCCCAGAAGGTTTTATTCATTGAGTTCTACTGAAAGTTGAAGAAACAGGTAATGTTTGTATGTTTTTGTTTTTGTTTTTAATTTCCCTAGGGGTGGGAGAAATAATATAAAACTCTTCAATTCATTCTACTAGGCTAGTGTAGCAGTTTGATATTATTTATGAATTCCAAAAAAGATATTGATTATGTTTGTAAACTGGTCTGTTCCTCTGGGCATAATCCCCTTTGATTTTATTAGATTCAGCTGAGATGTCTTTGATTAAATTATATTAAGATTAGGGCTTTGATTCGACCATGCTGTCAGTAGAGTGTAACTCAGGGTTGATTCCCTGTCCCTTTGGTGAGCTATATAAATGGACACTCACTAAAGAAGACACACAGAAGAAGATACAGAAGAAGAAGAGAGAACTTTGTCGGTTTTGATCCTGGAGCCAGGGGAGAGATGAGCCATTTGCCTGATAGTTTACAGCTGACTTTGTAAAGAAACCAGAGCAGCTGAGAAGCCCTGAGAGACCGAGCTCTATGCCAGCCTGCAGCTGAGATCGGAAGAAGCTGGGCCCATGTTTTCTTAAGAAGAGGAAAAAAGGAGAGACCAGAAGAGATCACACACTATCTTGCTTCAACATGTGGCAACTGACTGGTGAGAAATCAACCTTGAGTTGAACTCTCTAGGGCTTTGTAACTATAAGCTTTTACCCCAAATAAATACCCTTTGTTAAAGCCAACAGATTTCTGGTACCTTGCATCAGCACCCCTCTTAGCCAAAACAGGATTACAAGGACAGCATGCTTAAAAAAAAAAAAAAAAAAAAAAAAGACGGTATTACCCAAAGTGATTTACAGATTAAACACAACTTTGATAAAAATTCCTACAGCCTTTTTTGCAGATATGGAAAAGCCAACCATCAAATTGATACGGAATGACAAGGGGCTGTAAATGGCAAAAACATCTTGAAAAAACAAAGTTGGAGGACTTATACTTGACAATTTGAAAACTTACTATAAAGCTACAATAATCAAAACAGTGTGGTACTGGCATAAGGACTGACAATTAGACCAGTGGAATTGAATTGAGAGTTCAGAAACAAACTCTCAATTCTATGGCCAGCTGATTTTCAACAAGGGCGCCAGTTCCACTCAGTGCGGAAAGAATTGTCTCTTCAACAAATGGTCCTGAGGAAAATGGATATCTAAATGCAAAAGAATGAAAGTGGACCCCTACATTATATCACAGACAAAAATTACTCAAAATGGATCAATGACCTAAATATAAGGTGTAAAACCATAACATTCTTAGAAGAAAACATAGTTGTAAATCTTCGTGATTTTTGATTGGGCAATGAGTAATTTTTATTTTATTTTATTTTATTGTTTTTTTTAATTAGAGAAGTTGTAGGTTTGTAGAAAAATCATGAAAACATACAGCATTCCCATACACCTTTCCTCGATTATTAATACTTTGCATTAGTGTGTTACCTTTGTTACAACTGATGAAAGAATATTATAATTGTACTATTAACTATAGTCCATAGTTTACATTCGTGTGTATTTTTTTCTCCCCATATGCTACCCTATTATTGTATTAGTGTGGTACATTTGTTATAATTCATGAAAGAATATTTTTATAGCTGTACTATTAACTGTAGTCCATCATTTACAATAGGATTCACTATGTTGTACAGTCTTGTTTTATCTTTTAATATTTATCCTAGTAACAAATATACAACTTAAAATTTCCCTTTTAATCACATCCACATATAATTCAGTGCTATTAATTACACTTACAATGTTGTGCTACCATAACCACCATCCATTTCCAAAACTTTACAATCAACCCAAATAGGAACTCTGTGCAAATTAAGCATTTACTCCCCATTCCGTATGCCCAAATCAACCCCTGGTAACATATGTTCTAGATTCTAACTCTCTGAGTTTCCTTATTCTATTTCATATCAATGAGATCATATAATATTTGTCCTTTCATGTCTCAACATAACATCTTCAAGGTTCATCCATGTTGTCACATAAACCAAAACGTCATTCCTTTTTATAGCTCAATATTCCACTGTATGTACATACCACATTTTGTTCATCCATTCATTGGTTGATGGACATTTGAGTTGCTTCCATCTTTTGGCAATTGTGAATAATATTGCTATGAACATCAGTATGCAAATATCTGCTCAAGTCCCTGAAATACCTGCTTTCCATTCTTTTGGGTATATACTTAGTAGAGGGATTGCTGGGTCATATGGTAATTCTATACTTAGCTTTATGAGGCATTGCCAAACTGTTTTTGACAGTGGCTGCACCATTTTACATTCCCACCAGCAGTGAAAGATTGTTCCTATGTCTCCACATCTTCTCTAACACTTGTAATTTTCTGTTTATTTATTTATTTATTTTTTTTAGGTACTAGGGACTGGAGATTGAATCCCGGACCTTGTATGTAGGAAGCCAGCGCTCAGTCACTAAGCCACATTAGCTTCCCTGAGTTGGTTTTTAAGTTTGTTTTTGCTTGTTGGTTTTTTTTTTTTTTTTTCAGGTGGCACCAGGAACTGAACTTGGGACCTCCCATGTGGAAAGCAGGTTCTCAGCTGCTTGAACCACATCTGCTCCCCCTTTTTCTAAATGGTAGCCATTCTAGTGGGTGTAAAATGGTATCTTGTGGTTTTGATTTGCATTTCCCTAATGGCTAAAGATATTGAGCAGCTTTTCATGTGTTTTTTAGCCATTTGTAGATCCTCTCTGGAGAAATGTGTTTTCAAGTCTTTTGCCCATTTTTGAAATGGGTTGTTTGTCTTTTTATTGTTGCATTATAGGATTTCTTTATAAATTCTGGCTATTAAACCCTTATCGTATGATTTCCAAATATTTTCTCCTATTAGGTTATCTTTTCACTTTCGTGATAAAGTCCTTTGCTACAGAAAAGTTTTTAATTTTCATGAGGTCCCATTTATGTTTTTTCTTTCATTGCTGTGCTGTGGGTGTAAAGTCTAAGAAACCATTGCCTAACACAAGATCTTGAAGATGCTTCCCTACATTTTCTTCTAGTAATTTTATAGTCTTGGTTCTTATATTAAGGTCTTTGATCCATTTTGAGTTAATTTTTGTATATGGTGTGAGTAGGGTTCCTCTTTCATTCTTTTGCATATGGATATCCCAGCACCATTTGTTGAAGAGACTAGTTGGCAACAGTGAAGGAGGATGGACCATTGATAGGCCCTTAATAGTGATGACTGTACTTATGAACCTTTACTTTTGAAATTGAAACCTAGCCTAGTATTATATAGGGTGCCTAAGAGTTACCTCCTGAGAGCCTCCTTGTTGCTCAGATGTGGCCTCTCTTTAAGCCAAACTCAACATATAAATGCATTACCTTCCCCCCAGCGTGGGGCATGACTCCCAGGGATGAGCCTCCCTGGCACCAAGGGATTACTACCAAGTACCAACTAGCAATGCAACTGGAAAAGACCTTGACCAAAAGGGGGAAAGGGTAAAGACAAATGAGTTTATATGGCTAAGAGACTTCAAAGTGAGTCAGGAGGTTATTTCAGATGTTACGCTTATGCATGTCTCAGCAGGATCTCATTGACTGCCAAAGTAAATATTGCCTCAAATAGCAGGGCTCCTGAGGGCTCTGGAGATACCCAGACACTATAGGCAGGGCAGACAGCTCAGGAGTTTGGCACCTTGCCAGTGGGCCCTACTTTGGAATTTATGCTCCCCAGTGTGACAGAGTTGGACTCAGTTGTGGTTTCCCTACATGTGGCTCTTCTGCCCCTTCTATTTGAACCTACAGTTAGTACTAGAGTGGTAAGAGACTTAAATCTTTGGGTTGTCCATGTGCCAGTTGGGCCCTGAATCTCAACAGCGTTGCAACACCTACTCTCCAGTTCATTGGACTCACCCAGGATACCTAACAAGGAGATGATGATGAACAATGAACATCCCAAGGAACAGAGAGAATCTGCAACTGCAAGCAAGATAGTCCCATCCATCTACCAAAAAAAAAAAAAAAAAATCAATTGGCTGTAGATGTGAAAGTCTATTTCTTTTTTCTTCCCCCCCCCCCCCCGCAGGTTGAAAAGACCTTTTATTTTTTTATTATTTATTTATTTATTTTTAAATTTATTTATTTTTCATTGTGGGTAAAAATCAAAATTTTCACAATACATACCAACATTTGTAAAACGATATATAAATATATATGCATATATCACTTTGATTGCATTGGTTGGTATACCTATTCTTATGCCAGTGACATGCTGTTTTGATTACTGTAGCTTTGTAATGTGCTTTAAAGTCAAGAAATGTGAGTTCCCTAACTTTGCTCTTCCTTTTCAAGATGATTTTGGCTAACTGGGGACCCTTACTCTTCCAAATAAATTTGATAATTGGCATTACTTCTGCAAAGTAGGCTGTTGAAATTTTGCTTGGGATTGCATTGACTCTATAAATCATTTTGGGTGGAATTGATATCTTGATACTATTTAGTCTTCTACTACATGAACACAGAATATCCTTCCATTTATTTAGGTCTTCGTTGATTTAGCAAACTTTTACAGTTTTCTGTGGGTAAGTCCTTTACATCCTTGGTTAAATTTATTTTTATTTTTATTTTTTATTATTATTATTATTTTTAACGGGAGGTCCCAGGGATCGAACCCGGGTCCCTCCATATGGGAGATGGACGCCCAACCAGTTGAGCCACATCCGACCCCCAAATTTATTTTTAGATATTTGATTCTTTTAGTTGCTATTGTAAATTGATTTTTTTTTTCTTGATTTCCTCCTCAGATTGCTCATTACTAATGTATAGAAACATTACTGATTTTTGCTTGTTGAGCTTGTACCCTGCCACTTTGCTGAATTTACTTATTAGCTGTAGTAGCTTTGTTATAGACTTTTCGGGACTTTCTATATATAGAATCATGTCATCTGCCAATAGTGAATGTTTTATTTCTTCATTTCCAGTTTGGGTAACTTTTATTTCTTTTTCTTGCCTAACTGCTCTAGGTAGAACTTCCAGCACAATGTTAATAACAGTTGTGACAGTGGGTATCTTTGTCTCGTTCCAGATCTTAGAAGGAAAGCTTTCAGTCTTTCACCATTGAGTATGTTGTTAGCTGTGGGTTTTTCATATATGCCCTTCATCATGTTGAGGAAGTTTCCTTCTATTCCTATTTTTCTAAGTGTTTATCAAGTAAGGTTGTTGGATTTTGTCAAATGCCTTTTTCTGAGTCAATTGAGATGAACATGTGGTTTTTCCCTTTCATTTTGTTAATGTGGTTGTCTTAGTTTGTCATAGGGCTGCCGAAGCAAAGTACCAGGAATGGATTGGATTTTATAAGGGAAATTTGTTAGGAGTAAAAGCTTACAGTTCTGAGGCTGTGAAATGTCCAAATCAATGCACCATCAGAGATGTTTCCTTACCAAAATCAGCTACTGGTGATCCTGGGGTCCTGCCACGTGGCAAAGATGGCCCCTGATCTCTGCTGAGAATCTCTTCTCTCTTGGAGCTTAGCTGTGGGCAACCAGGCATAGGGCTTGTCTTTTACCAGGTCTGCTCTCAGTCTTGCCTGCTCTGCTTTCTTCCTAAGTTCAGCTGTGAGCTATCAGGCATGTGGCTCATCCCCTAAGCCTTGAGCTGCTCCATAGGCCCAGCTTCTTGGGGGCTTCATGCTTAAGCTTTGGCTGCTAGTGATCCTCGAGTTCTCTCTCACATTGCAGGGTCAAAAACAACAGAGCTACCTTTTTCTCTGTGTGTCTCTCTCTGGGTCTCCATTTATATCAGCTCCAGTAAGAGGGCAGAGACTCAACCTGAGTCATATCTTGTTTTTTTTTCAAGATTTTATTTATTCATTCATCCCCCCCTTGCTGCTTGTGCTCGCTGGGTCAGCCAACCACGCCATGCGGGCGGGCCTGCCTTCACCAGGAGGCCCCGGGAACCGAACCCGGGGCCTCCCGTATGGCAAACGGGAGCGCTACTGATTGAGCCACACCTGCTTCCCATTGAGCCACAGCCACTTCCCCATACCTTGTTAATGTAGTCCAATCAAAAGGGTCTCACGCTCACAGGAATGGATTAGTTAAAAAACATAATCTTTATTTTTGGGGGATTCAAAAAAGAACTTCGGGGAGCAAATGTAGCTCAAGTGATTGAGCACCTGCCTCCCATATATGAGGTCCTGGGTTCAATCCCCAGTACCTCCTAAACAAACAAACAAACAAACAAAACTTCAAATTGTCACAGTGGTGTATTACATTAATTAATTTTCTTATGTTGAATCACTCTTATGTACCTGGAATAAAGCCCACTTGATCATGCTGTATAATTCTTTTGATATGCTGTTGAATTCTATTTGCTAGTATTTTGTGGAAGATTTTTGCATTTATATTCATGAAAGAAATTGGTCTGTAATCTTATTATAGTGTCTTTATCTAGCTTTGGTGTTAGAGTGATCTTGGCCTCATAGAATGACTTAGGTAGTGTTCCCTCCTCTTCAATTTTTTGGAAGAGTTTGAGCAGGATTGGTATTTAATTCTTCTTGGAATGATTGGTAGAATTCTCCTGTGATGCCATCTGGTCCTGCGCCTTTGTTTTTTGGGAGGTTTCGATGACTGATTCAATCTCTACCAGTAATTGGTCTGTTGAGGTCTTCTGTTTCTTCTAGAATCAGTGTAGGTTGTTTGTGTGCTTCTAGGAATTTGTCCATTTCATCTAGGTTGTCTAATTTGTTGGCATACAGTTGTTCATTGTATCCTCTTATGATCTTTTTTATTTTTGTGGGGTCAGTAATAATGTCATTCCTCTCATTTCTGATTTTTATTTATTTGCACCTTCTCTCTCCTTTTCTTTGTCAGTCTAGCTAAGGGTTTGCCAATTATATTGATCTTTTCAAAGAACCAATTTTCAGTTTTGTTCCTTCTATTGTTTTTTTATTCTCAATTTCATTTGTTTCTGCTCTAATTTTTGTTATTTCTTTCCTTCTGCATGCTTTGGGGTTAATTTACTGTTCTTTCTCTAGTTCCTCCAGGTGTACAGTTAGGTCTTTGATTTTAGCTTTCTTTTCTAGTATAAATGTTTTGGGCTATAAATTTCCCTCTCAGCACTGCCTTTGCTTCATCTCATAGTTTTTATATGTTGTGTATGTCTCACTTTCATTTGTCTCAAGATATTTACTTATTTTCCTTATAATTTCTTCTTTGACCCACTGATTGTTTAAGAGTATGTTATCTGGGAAGCGGTTGTGGCTCAATCAGTAGGGCTCCCGTTTACCATATGGGAGGCCCCGGGTTCGGTTCCCGGGGCCTCCTGGTGAGGGCAAGCCCGCCCGCACGGCGTGGTTAGCTGACCCAGCGAGCACAAGCAGCAAGGGGGGGATAAATGAATAAATAAATAAAATCTTTAAAAAAAAGAGTATGTTATCTAACTTCCATATATTTGTGGATTTTCCAGTTTTCTGCCTGTTACTGATTTCCAGCTTCTTTCCATTGTGGTCAGAGAAGATGCATTGTATAATGTCAATCGTTTTAAATTTATTGAGACTTATTTTGTGTCCCAGCATGTCTATCCTGGAGAATGATCCATGTGCTCTTTGAGAAGAATGTATATCCTACTGTTTTGTGGTGCAATATTCTCTATATGTTAGGTCTAGTTCATTTATTATATTATTCAAGTTCTCTGTTTCCTTGTAGATCTTCTGTCTGTATGTTTTATCTATTGGTGATAGTGGTGTATTGAAATTTCCAACTATTATTGTAGAGACATCTATTTCTCCCTTTAATTTTGCTGGTGTTTGCCTCATGTACTTTGGAGCACCGTGGTTAGGTGCATAAATATTTATGATTGTTATTTCTTCTTGGTGGATTTGCCCCTTCTGTTAATATATAGTGTCCTTTGTCTTTTGTCACAACTTTTGACTTAAAGTCTATTTTGTATGATAGTAGTATAGCCATTCCAGCTTGTTTTTGGTTACTGTTTGCGTGGAATATCACTTAGGTCTAAGGTGAGTCTCTTGTAAACAACATGTGGTTGGGTCATACTTTTTTTTATCCGTTCTGCCACTCTGTGTCTTTTGATTGGGAAATTCAATTCATTAATATTCACTGTTATTACTGTAAAGGCAATACTTACTTCAGCCATTTGTCCTTTGGTTTTAATGCATCTTTTCTTTTTTTGTCTCTCTTCCTTTATTACAACTTCCTTTTCTGTATAGTTGATCTTTTGTGATGCATTTGATATATTCCTTTCTCATTTTTGTTTCTGTATATTTTTATTTTTATTTATTTATTTTCTGTATATTTTAAAAATATTTTGTTTGTGGTTACCCTGGGGTTTGTATTATACAACCTACATCTATAAGCTTCTGATTTGAAAAGATACCAACTTAGCTTCAATACACTTTCTCTTCTCCCTTATCCCTCTGTTTCCCCTCCTTATGTTGTTTTTTCCCCATATTACCTTTTTCTTTTTAAAAAATTTTATTCAATTGTATTATTCATACATGAACATATGTAAACAATAAGTGTATAGTAAAAGTTGTGAACTTACAAAACAAACATGCATATCATTATACAGGGCTCCCATACATCTCCCTACCACCAACACCTTGCATTATTGTGAAACATTTGTTACAAACTATGCCACATTACCTCTTTATATTTTGCTGGTCCATTATCAGGAAATATGCCTTTTTCTTATTCAATTGTAGTCTAACTCTTACAGGAATTAAAGAGTTGAGTTGTATATTGAGGATACAATACTATTGGGTTTTGCATTTACTCTTTTAGTTACCTTTACTGGAGATCATTTCTTCACACTACCCCAAGCCACTGTCTTTTGCCCTTTCCTTTCAACCTGCAGAACTCCCTTTCGTAATTCTTATAGAGGAGGTCTTTTGTTGATGAACTCTTTCAGTTTCTGTTTACCTGTGAATATTTTAAACTCTCCCTCATTTTTGAAGGACAGTTTTGCTGGATGAAGAATTATTGGCTGGCAATTTCTCTTTCAGTACCTTAAATATATCACACCACTGCCTTCTCACCTCCGTGGTTTCTGATGAGAAAGTGGCACTTAATCTTATTGAGGATCCCTTGTATGTCACAAATTGCTTTCTCTTGCTGCTTTCAGAATCCTCTCTTTATCTTTGGCATTTGACATTCTGATTAGTATGTGTCTCAGAGTAGGTCTAATAGGGTGTATTCTGTTTGTATTATGTTGTACTTCTTGGACATGTGTATTTATGTCTTTAACAAGAGTTGGGAACTTTTCAGCCATTATTTCCTCAACTATGTTTTGCTGCCCCCTTTCCTTTCTCTTCTCCTGCTTGGACACCCATGATGCATATGTTTGTGTGCTTCATGCTTTCACTCAGATCCATGAGACACTGCTCAATTTTTTCTATCTTTTTCTATATATATTCTTCTGACTGTATAATTTCAATTGTCCTGTCTTCTCTTCACTGATTCTTTCTTCTGCCCCTTCAAATCTGCTGTTGTATGACTCTAGTGTATTTTTAATCTCCATTATTGTGCTTTTCATCCCCATAATTTCTGTTAGGTTTCTTTTTCAACTGTCAAATTCTTCTTTACGCTCACACATTGTCTTCTTTATATCCTTTAGCTCTGTATCCATATTTTCCTTTCATATCCTTAACTTCACTTAGGAGATTTCTGTGAACTTCTTTGATTAGTTGTTCCAAATTCTGTATCTCCTCTGAAGTTTTAATTCGTTCCCTTGACTGAGCCATATCTTCCTATTTCTTAGTAGGGCTTATAATTTTTTGCTGAAATCTGGGCATCTGATTATTTTGATGTGTTAACTCTGAAGGTCAATTTCTCCCTCTTGACTAGGGTTTTATTGTTGCTTGACTTTGTGTTAAGGCTCTTCTTTGACGTTTGATCCAACTTATTCTGGACTTTTAGAGTAGCCCATGTTTAACTGTTCAGATTTTCCCCACTCTTCTTCATCTGTTTCTTGCCCTGGATATGCGGTACAATTTTTATAATTGTACTTTTTGTGCAATTGTTTCACCTCCAGGAGAAAGCTTCTTTTCCTCTGTTCCTTCTCTGGAAATACTGACCTATTCTGTTTGTTTTTGTGCAGAATTTTCCCCCCAGCTCTTATGATTTGTTTAATTCTCTCCCTCATTCTACGCCCCTTTTCCTTGCGCTTTTCAGTTCTGAGACCTGAAAGCTGTCTCAGTTTTCCCCTTTTATGATTATTTTTTCTGCAAGCCTTTTCTGCCTCCAGTTTCTTCCCAGTTAGGGTATCTCCCTAGGGGACCCAGATGGGATCAGTCCAGAAAGGTGGATCAGTCCAGAAAGGTCTATTTTGTGTTTAGGTGGTCCAGCAAACCAAGACTGAATTGAATGTGCACAACTCTTGCCAACAGTCCTGCTGTGCTTTCCCCCCCACCCACCCCCACCCCACCACAGCGTCCATTTGTATGCAGCACTCCTCAATGTCTTCTGTTCTGCCCTGGGTCTCTGCAGACTTGGGTGTCTGGGCCTGGATATGTGTGGAGTTCTAACTTGCTGCTGTGAGTGACTCCATGGTCTGCATCCATGGCTGAGGGGACCCAGTTTAGTATTTCCTATTCAAATTGGCACACTTTCAGTGGAAGCATCCTTCTCCTGATTTTATAGTTATCATTTGTAGCACAGCATCTGTCACAAAGTGCTCCACAAATATTGGATTCATTTTCTTAGACTGGTAAATTTCATAACTGTGCCAGGTAAAACAACAACATAGGTTTGTGGGCCTGATGGCCAAGTTAAAGAGTTTCTTAGTAGAGGAAACAATGCGAGCAAGGGTATGGAGATGAGCCAATGCACATCACATTTAGAAAACTCCAAGTACCAATTGTAAATCCGTAGTCATTATTAGCTTGAAGCCTGAACTCTATTGCCATCTAGTGGAGTTTTCTAAGGAAGACGGGAATACGTACTTTAAATTACATGCTCTGTGGTGCTTTATGGGCTTGAAGTGCCGTGACTCTAAAGCTTAAGATAGATATCAGGAAAAAAAAATGGTTATCAGAATATTAAGGGTTGGAAGAACCTCAGATATAATCTAGTCTAGCACTGTCCAATAGAAATATAATGCAAGCCACATATATAATTTTAATTTTTCTTGTGGCCACATTAAAAAAAGTAAAAAGAAACAAGATATTTTTAACATATTTTATTTAACCCAACATATTCAAAGATTATAATTTCAACATGTAATCAACATAAAATTATTTAATGAGATATTTACATTCTTTTTTTTTTTTTTTTGTACTAATTCTTCTAAACCTGATGTGTATTTTACACTTAACAACATCTCAATTTGGATTAGCCATATTTCAGTTGCTCAATAGCCACATGTGGCTTGTGGCTATCATATTGGACAGTGCAGATTAGCACTGCTAATTTTACTGCTGAGAAAACAGACGGAAGGAGACTAAGTGACTTATGCAATAATACTGAGTTAATTGGTGGTCAGTTCCCAGTATGTGGCTCTTTTCTTTATATCATGCTGTTATTCCCCCTTATTTTTTTTGACCTTTCAAAATACAGTATAGCAAAGCATATCAATAATGAGCTAATTATTTTTAACCCCTGAGACAATTCTTTTGTGGACAAATGTTTTTTTGTTATTGAAGAAAAATTACTGTGAATAAATTTAAAATTATAAAATGGGTATAGCTTATGAGAATGTGTGAATGCTGCTCTGCCCATAGACCCTCAGAGTGACTATAGACTTGATTTGCTTTTATAGCAAAAATATACCAAATTAATAACTCATAATTCATCACTTGAACACTGTTTTTATGTTTCTTTCTAGACCTTGTCCATTTGCATGGGGCATTTTATATTGTTGTAATAGTATGAGTACAATTTGGAATCTCCTTTTTTTTCCCCCCTTAACATTATGACATGCAGAATTAATTGATAAAGTAGGTGGTTTTATATAATCCGAGGCATTCTAAATTTGAGAACATTATATTCATAAGACTTCATACATAAAAACTAAAGTTTTCAGATTTTAATAGATTTTAGGTGCTCAGAGATGAAGAAAATTAATAATTGGATGAGAGAATGAAGAGAAGGCAAGGCAATGCTTGCTGCAAATGTGCTAATAGTGCTTCAAAGGAAAACGAAACTATTATTCAGTAACCAAAAGGGAAAGCTGCTTCCCTCCCTCTTTTTATGTAACGCTTTCTCTTTTTTAAAAGGCATTTATTCATGTTATTGTTGGTAGTGGTGGGTTGTATTTTTGGGGTTACTGTATTAGTTGTCTATTGCTGTGTAACAAATTACACCAAAACTTAGCAGTTTATAATAACAAACAGTGATTATCTTATACAATTGCTGGAGGTCAGGAATCTGGGAGGGGCTTAGCTGGTGGTTCTAGCTCAGGGTCCCTCATGAGGTCACAGTCGAGGTGCAGTTAGAACAAGTCACCTGAAAGTTCACTGGAAGCCAGAGGATCTGCTCCTAAGCTCACTCACATGGTTGTTGGTTGATCTTAGTCCTTGGGTGGTTGTTAGCTACAGACCTCAATTCCTTGATATGTGGGCTTCTCATTAGGGCTGGTCATGACATGCAGATGGCTTCCCCCAGCGTGAGTGGTGCGTGTGTGAGAGAGAGAGAGATCAAGATGGAAGCTGCAATGCCTTTCATAACCTAAATATTAATCTTGGAAGCAACATGCCTTCACTTCTGCCGTATTCTTTTAGTTATACACACCAGTGCTGGTCCATTGTGGGAGGGGACTACTCAAATGTGTGAATACCAGGAGGCAGGATCGTGGAGGCATCTTGGAGACTGGCTACCCTGGTTGCCTTTCCTTTTTTACTTGCAAGGACTTTGTTACTATAAGGTGGCTGTGGGCTTAATTCAGAAATACATGTTGTACAGGTCTTTATTATATAGCCTTCACAGTAAACAATGAATAGATTGTGGCCAAGATAATTATAGAATGTTGAATGGAAAATAACAAAAGAAGAATAAAAATTTAATGTAATATTTGTATGATGTAATAAGGGAGCGGATATAGCTCAAATGGTTGAGCACCTGCTTCCCATGTACAAGGTCCTGAGTTCGATTCCTGGTACCTCCTAAAATAAACAAACAAATGAAAAATATCAACATTCATTATGGAGTAGATGTAACTCAGTGGTTGAGTGCCTGCTTCCCATGTACAAGGTCCTGGGTTCATTCCCTAGTACCTCCTGAAAAAAAAAATAATGTTATAGAACACTCAAAGTCTGCATATGCACATATATGAATATGTGTTAAGGAGAGCTAAAAAAGTGACCTGAAAATCTTCCTTGTTAAGGGGTTCTTTTTTTTTTTTTTTTAAAGATTTTATTTATTTATCCATTTATCCCCCCCTTGCTGCTTGTGCTCGCTGGGTCAGCCAACCACGCCACGCGGGCCGGCCCGCCCCCACCAGGAGGCCCCAGGAACCGAACCCGGGGCCTCCCATATGGTAAACGGGAGCCCCACTGATTGAGCCACAGCCGCTTCCCTGTTAAGGGGTTCTTAACAAGGGATCCGTGAGCTTGAATTGAAATTCAAAAAACATTATTCTTGTGGGGATGTGTTGGTGCGGGTGTGATATATTTATTAAATAATACACAGTATAGTGTGGACTTAGTAAGGGATCCGTGGTTTTCACCTGACCAGCAAAGGGGTCTGTGAAACAAAAAGGTTAAGAACCCATGTCCTGAATTAATATTGTGTACAGAGTTTGAGAGGTTTGATTTTGGCTAATAAGATTTCCTGAAGACTGAGGTAGTCCTGGCCTACAGTAGTTTAGAAGAACTTGACCAAATCAGAGCTGGCAAATAGATGGGAGATTAAAGGTTACTTTAAAAAAAAAAAAAAACAATAATTATTTATTAATCATAATGGTGATACAAAGTACTTATTAGCATGAAATGTTCCATATCTGTGTATGTTCTTTCCTCTTCTCCTTCTTTTTCTTCTTGTTTTATTGAAGTGAAGTTCACATAACCTAAAATTAACCATTTTAAAGAGAACAATTGGGTGGCATTTAGTACATTCATAATGTTGTGCAACCACCACCTTTATCTAGTTACAGAACATTTTCATCACCCCAAAATAAAACTCTAGTCTTAGTTTGCCAGAGCTGCTATGACAAATATCAAACAATGGGTTGGCTTAAATAACAGAAATTGTCTCATGGTTTCAGAAGCTAGAAGTCCAAAATCAAGGCATCAGCAAGGCCATGCTTTGTCCCTGGAGTCTGTAGCTTGCACCTCTGGCTCCCATTACAAGGTGATCTCTTTCTCCTTGTGTCTGCTTTCCTGGTTACCACTGATTTCCAGCTTCTTCCTGTGGCTTTCTCTTTCTTTCTCTCTCTTTTTTTTTTTTTTTAACAAATCAATTTTATTGATTCATATTAATAAAGCATACAGTTCATCCAAAGTGTACAATCAATGATATTTGGTATAATCACATAGTTGTGCATTCATCACTTCAATCATTATTAGAAGATTTTCATTATTTCAATAATAATAATAAAAAGACAAAGAAACAAGAAAATTCTTCACCTCTCAATCTTTCCGTTTCCTCTGCTGTACATAGCTGCTATTTCTGGCTATTCTTGCACAATTGTTTATTTATTAAGCAGTTTTATTGAGATATATTCACATACTATATGATCTATCCAAAACGTATAATCAATGGCTTTTAGTATAATCACAATGTTGGGCATTCATCACTACAAAAAATTTTAGAACTATTTCATTACTACAAAAAGAAAAACTCCGTACCCTTTAGCATTCTTTCCCCAGCCCTACATAACCACTAATCTAATTTCGTCTTTATAAATTGATTTATATTTACTTTTTATATACATGGAATCATACAATATGTTACACAGTATATTTATTTCATAGTAGTGCAATCATAACAGTATTTATCCTTTTGTGTCTGGCTTGTTTCATTCAACATAACGTCCTCCAGTTTCATCCATGTTGTTGTATGCTTTACAACTTCATTTCTTCTACAGCTGCCTAATATTCCATCGTGTGAATCCACCACAATTTGTTTATCCATTCATCAGTTGATGGACACCGAAATTGCTTCCAACTTTTGGCAATCGTTAATAACACTGCTATGAACATCACTGTGCAGATTTCTGTTCGTGTCACTGCTCTCAGTTCTTCGGGACATATACCCAGTAGTGGTATTGCAGAGTCACATGGCAAATCTATATTCAACTTCTTTAGAAACTGCCAAACAGTCCTCCGCAGCGGCTGTACCTTTCTACATTCCTACCAACAATGAATAAGTGTTCCTATCTGTCCATGTCCTCTCTGACACTTGTAAAAATTATCTGTTTTTATAATAATGGCCATTCTGATAGGAGTGAACTGACATTTCATTGTAGTTTTGATTTGCATTTCCCTAATCATTAGTGATGTTGAACATTTTTTCATGTGTTTTTTTGCCATTTGTCTTTCTTCTTTGGACAAATGTCTATTCAAGTTTTTTTGTCCATTTTTTAGTCATGTCATTTGTCTTATTGTTGAGTTGTAACATCTCTTTATATATGATGGATATTAAACCCTTATTAGGCAAAGTCCTGTGAGGTGCAAAAGTGTTTAATTTTGAGGAGATCTCATTTATCTATTTTCTCTTTTGTTGTGCATGCTATGGGTATAAGGTCCAAGAAACCATCACCTACCACAAGGTCTTGAAGATGTTTCCCTACATTTTCTGCTAGTAGTTTTATGGTCCTGACTTTTATTATTTAGGTCTTTGATCCATTTTGAGTTGATTCTTGTATAGGGAATGAGATTCATTCTTTTGGTTATAGATATCCAGTTCTCCCAGCACCATTTGTTGAAGAGACTGTTTTGTCCCGTTAACATGGGCTTGGTAGGTTGGTCAAAAACCAGTTGGCCGTAGAGGTGAGTGTTTATTTCTGGATTCTCAATTCTATTCCACTGATCGATGTGTTTATATTTATGCCAGTACCATGCTGTTTTGACCACTGTAGCTTTGTAATATGTTTCAAGTTCAGGCCGTGAAATTCCTCCCATGTTGCTCTTCTTTTTCAGAATGCTTTTAGCTATTCAGGTGCGTTTTCCCTTCCAAATGAATTTGTTAATTGCCTTTTCTGTTTCTGTAAAGTAGGCTGTTTGAATTTTTTATTGGTATTGCATTGAATTTATAAATCAGTTTATGTAGGATTGAATCCTTCAAAATATTTAGTCTTCCAATCCATGATCTTGGAATGTCTTTCCATTTGTTTAGGTCTTCTCTGATTTCTTTTAGCACTGTTTTTTAGTTTTCTGCATATAGGTCCTGTACTTCTTCGGTTAACTTGATTCCTAGGTATTTGAGTCTTTTTGTTACTATTGCAAATGGAATTTTTCTCCTGATTTCTGCCTCAGATTGTTCAATATTAGTGAACAAAACATTACTGAGGGAAGCAGATGTGGCTCAAGCAATTGGGCTTCCGCCTACCACATGAGAGGTCCTGGGTTCAGTTCCTGATGCCTCCTGGAGAATGCAAGCTGGCATGATGGGCAGGCACGGCGAGCTGAGGCAACAAGATGACACAACAAAGAGACACAAAGAGGAAAGACTATGAGAGACACAACAAACCAGGGAGCTGAGGTGGCACAAACGACTGAGCATCTCCCACATGGGAGGTCCCAGGTTTGCTTCCCAGTGCCTCCTAAAGAGATGAGCAGACACAGAGAGCACACAGCAAATGGACATAGAGAGCAGACAGTGACCACAAACAATAAGGTGGGGAGAATAAATAAATAAATCTTTAAAAAAAAAAAAACATTACTGATTTTTGCATGTTGATCTTGTATCCTGCCACTTTGCTGAACTCATTTAGTAGTTCAAGTAGCTTTGTTGTAGACATTTCAGAATTATCTAAATATAGGATCATGTCACCTGCAAATAGTGAGAGGTTTACTTTCTCTTTTCCCATTTGGATGCCTTTAATTTTTTTTTTTTTTTTCTTGTCTAATTGCTCTAACTAGAACTTCTACTACAGTGTTGAATAACAATAGTGACAGTGGACATCCTTGTCTTGTTTCTGATCTTGGAAAGTTTTCAGTCTCTCCCCTTTGAAGATGATGTTGGCTGTGGATTTTTCATATATGCCTTTTATCATATTAAGAAATTTTCCTTCTCTTCCTATCTTTTGAAGTGTTTTTATCATGAAAGGATGTTAGATTTTGTCAAATGCTTTTCTGCATCGATTGAAATGATCATGTGGAATTTTGCCTTCAATTTGTTAATGTGGTATATTATGTTGATTGATTTTCTTATGTTGAACCAGCTTTGCATACCAGGAATAAATCCCACTTGGTCGTGATGTATAAGTCTTTTGATATGCTGTTGGATTCTATTTGCAAGTATTTTATTGAGAATCTTTGCATCTATGTTCATTAGAGAGATTACTCTGTAATTTTCTTATAGTCTCTTTATCTGGCTTTGGTATTAGTGTGATGTTGGCTTCATAAAATGGGTTGTGTAATTTTCCCTCCTATTCAATATTTTGGAAGAGTTTAAACAGGATTGGTGTTAATTCTTCTCGAAATGGTTGGTAGAATTCACCTGTGAATCCATCTGGTCCTGGACTTTTCTTTGTTGGGAGATTTTTGATGATGGATTAAATCTCTTTAAATGTGAGTAGTTTGTTAAGTTCTTGTATTTCTTGTAGTATCATTGTAGTTGTTTGTGAATTTCTAGGAATTTGTCCATTTCATCGTTGTCTAGTTTGTTGGCATACGGTTTCTCATAATATCCTATCGTGATCCTTTTTATTTCTGTGGGGTCAGTTGTAAATTCCCTCTTTAGATTTCTTATTGTTTTTATTTGCATCTTCTCTCTTTTTTTCTTGACACAACAAAAGGAGACACAGAGGAGAGACGGTAAGAGACACAGCAGACCAGGGAGCTAAGGTGGCGCATGAGATTGAGCACCTCTCTCCCACTCCAGAAGGTGCCAGGATCGGTTCCTGGTATCATCGCCTAAAGAGAGGATAAGCAGACACATAAGGAGCCCGCAGCCGATGGATACAGAGAGTAGACAATGGTGGTGGTGGTGGTGGTGGGGATAATTAAATATATGTCTGTTAGGTCTAACTCGTTTATCATATTGTTCAAGTTCTCTGTTGATCTTCTGTCTGGTTGTTCTATCTAATGATGTGAGTGGTGTGTTGAAGTCTCCAGCAATTATTGGAGAGATGTCTATTTCTCCCTTCAGTTTTGCCAGAGTTTGTCTCATGTATTTTGGGGCACCCTGGTTAGGTGCATAGATATGTGTGACTGTTATACATCCTGGTGTATTATTGTTCCTTTGATTAATATATAATGGTCTTCTCTATCTCTTACAACTTTTTGCATTTAAAGTCTGTTTTGCCTGAAATTAGTATAGCTACCTCTGCTCTTTTTTGGTTACTAGTTGTATGGAATATCTTTTTCCAACCTTTCACTTTTCAGCTGGTTTGTATCCTTGGGTCTAAAGTGAGTCTCTTCTAAGCAGCATATGGATGGCTTATGTTTTTTTATCATTCTGTCAGCCTATATCTTTTGATGGAGGAGTTTAATCCATTCACATGACATTACTGTAAATGCATTATTTACTTCTACTATTTTACTTTTTGGTTTTCATATTTCATATCTTATGTTAGTCTGTCTTTTTATTCTTTTGGTTATCCTTTCTGCTATTCTTTCTTCTATACTCTCCTCCAAGCCTCTCTCTCCTGTCATTTTCTTTCAGGCTCTAAGGCTTCCTTTACTATTTCCTGCAAAGGTGCATTCTTTTTTATGAACTCCCTTAGTTTCTGTTTGTTGTGAATGTTTTAAACTCACCTTCATATTTGAAAGACAATTTTGATGGATAAAGAATTCTAGGCTGGCAGTTTTTCTCTTTCACTATCCTAGTTGTATCATACCACTGTCTTCTCGCCTCCATGGTTTCTGATGAGAACTCCACACTAAATCTTACTGGGCATCCCTTGTATGTGATGGTTTGCTTCTCCCTTGCTGCCTCAGAATTTTCTCTTTATCTTTGACATTTGTCATTCTGAGTGGTATGTGTCTTGGAGTAAGTCTATTCACATTTATTCTGAATGGGGTATGGTGTGTTCCTTGAACATATAAGTTCATTTCTTTCATGAGAGTTGGGAAATTTTCAGTCATTATTTCCTCAAATACTCCTTCTGCCCCTTTTCCCTTCTCTGGAACTCCTATGACACGTATGTTGTTGCGTTTTGTGTTGTCATTCAACTCTCTGAGCCCCTGCTCAATTTTTTCCATTCTTTTATTTCTCTGTTCTTTTCTTTCTTCAATTTCAGCTGTTCTGTCTTTGGTATCACTTATTCTTTCTTCTCTCATTTTGAACTGCTGTTCTTTGCACCTAATATGTTTTTATCTCACCTATTATGTCTTTCATTTCTATGAGCTCAGTTACTCTTCTATTTAAGTTTTCAAATTCTTTGTGCTTGTTCAATGTCTTCTTGATGTTGTTTATCTCTTTAGCCATATTGTCTTTCAGCTCATTAATTTGATTTTGGAAATTTGTGTGCATTTCATTAATTAGTTGTCTCAAGTCCTATGTCTCTTCTGGGGCTTTGACACATTCCTTTTCTTGGGCCATGTCTTCCATTCTCTTAGTATGGCTTGAAATTTTTTGCTGATGTCTAGGCATCTGAGTGTGATGGTGAGTTTACTCAGATGCGCAATTTCTCTCTCCTTCATAGGGATTTAGTGGTGGGAGGTTGTGTGATACTGCTGTTCTTTGATTCTTGGTTTAACCTAGGTTGTTAGGATTGTCCCTGTTAGTTACTCAAAACAGGGCTTTGTACCCAGTAATGGTTTGAAGACCTGCTTCCTAAGGGAGGCTGTAAAGGCCAGAAAAGCGCTCTCTTACTTACATTTTCCTGACCATGCACTTCCTTGCTCTACCAGCGGGTGGCACCCTTTTCACAGCCTTCTCAGTTTATTGACTGGTTGGAATGTGTTTGCTGCAACATGGATTGGATCAATCTGATATGGGTTCCTGCCTGGACCCTAAAAGCTTCGTAATTCAAACTTTCTCAGAGATAGTTCTCCAACCTTTGCTGACAGCCTCCTTCCTTTTCCCAGGTAGGAAGCAATCCAACTCCCTTCTTTGTCCTCAATAATCAGTCCTGGTTAGTAGAGAGGGAGATCAAGAGGGTCCGATTTTTAATCCCAGATCTCTTTAGTCCGGTGCTGGCTCCCAGAGCAAACAATGGCACGGTCCCACCCTGCCTGGAAGGGCTGTGGGACACAGCAGACCAAATTTGTCCATTGAAAATGAGTCATCCTTAGGCTATGTCCCTCTTTTTCCCCTTTCTTGGGGATGTGGATCCCTGCAGCCCCTTTATTTGTAGCCTGCCTGAGGCCTGAGAATTCAAAATTGTCTAGTGTGGGGATGGGAGCCTGCAGTAGTCACTGCCGCTTTTAACTCACAGTTTTGCCCTCACGATTCTTTTCCTTTCTCCCTTTATCTTCTGGGTAGTGTCCAGCCTTCCCCTGGTGTCCTAAGCCCTAGATTTTTACAGGCCATTTCTGCCTGTCCTCTAGCTATTTTTCTGGGAGAGAAGAGTCCCATGACTTTCTACTCCACCATCTTCCCGTAAGTCTCTCTTCTCTGACTTTCTTTATCCAAATCTCCTCTTTAGAAGGCCTCCACTGATAGAGATTAAGACCTACCCTTGGGAAGCGGCTGTGGCTCAATCAGTGGGGCTCCCGTTTACCATATGGGAGGCCCCGGGTTCGGTTCCTGGGGCCTCCTGGTGAAGGCGGGCCCGTCCGCACGGCGTGGTTGGCTGGCCCAGCGAGCACAAGCAGCAAGGGGGGCATAAATGAATAAATAAATAAAATCTTTAAAAAAAAAAAAAAAAAGACCTACCCTGATTCAATCTGGCCACATCTTAACTCATAATAGCATCTTCAAAAGGTCCTATTTACGATGGGTTCACACGCACAGGAATGTGGATTCAGCTGAGGAACACGTCTTTTGTTGGAGTAATGATTCAATCCACCACAGCATTGTACCCATTAAGTCATCACTCCCCATTCCTCCCTTCCCCTGGCTCCTGGCAACTACCAATCTGTTTTATGTCTCTGGATTTACCTACTCTGGACATTTCATATAAATAGAATCATACAATATGTGGCCTTTTGTGTGTGGCTACTTTCACTTAGTATAATGTTTTCAAGGTTCAATACTTCACTCCTTTTTATAGCTGAATAATATTATTTTTATTTTTATTATCTGAATCTCCTTGCTAAAATTAAGCTTTTTGTTTTGTTCATTGATGTCTCTCAAGCATCTAAAATAGTGTCTAGCATATAGTAGGTACTCTGTATCTATGTGTTGAATGAATGAATCTCAAATCAATGGAGCAAAGATGTACTGTATTATACAATAAATGGTGTAGATTGCCATCTGGGGAAAAATAGACAAGCACATTGGCTCTAGACATCATATCACATACCAGAAAAATATCCAAATCTGGTAGAGTCCAAAAGTTTGGTAGCACACTGAGGTGGCAGGTCTGTGAGAATCAGGCACTCTCAGACAATGCTAGTGAAAGGGTAAAAAACAATCTGTTATGGAAGGCAACATGGCAATATCCATCAGCATACAAGCCCTTTGGTCCAAAACTGCTTCTAAGAATTTATTCTTGTACCAGTCAAGTTTAGCTAGTTTATGCTGAGATAAAAAATTTCAGTGGCTTAATGTTATAAAGGATCATGTCTTGCTTAGCTACATGCCTAATATGGGTTTGCTGGAAATTAGGGTATAAAAAGAAAAAAGGAAGCTTTTAATGTAATATATGGAAAGTGTACCTAAATGATAAGAGAAAAAAGCAAAGTACAGAAAAATGAGAATAGTATGCCAATATTTAAGTTAAAAGGAACATGAAAACTTAAATGTACTATATTTGTTTAAATATGTATAAACATTCTCTAAAAGGAAAAACAAACAAACAAAAGCAACAATAGTTTTATTTTGGGGGAAGGATGGTAATAACTGAGCCAAAAAGACAGGGGTAGGAGGGAGACTTGTCACTATCTCCCCTTTGATAATTTTTGATGTTTGTACCATGTGCATGTGTTTCTTGTTTAAAAAAATTATTTTAACAATCACTATAATCAATCTTTTCCATTTTCTGTTTTTAAAAAGGCTAGAATTTTGATTGGGATTTCATTGAATCTACAGATCAATTTTGGGAGAATTGACATCGTAACCATATTGAATCTTCCAGTATATGAACGTGGTATATCTCTCCTTTTCTTGCTGTTAAGGAATTTTGTGTCTATGTTCATGAGTCTATTGTTTTCTTTTCTTGCAATGTCTTTATCTGGTTTTGGTATCAGGGCAATCATGGAGTCATAAAATGAGTTGGGAACTGTTTCCTACTCCATTTCTTGAGTTTGTATAAGAATGAAGTTATTTCTTCCTTAAATGTTTGATAGAATTCTTCAATGAAGCCATATGGACTTGGAGTTTTATTATTTTATTTGTGGGAAGATATTTAATTCAAATTTTCTGTTTTTCCTAAGTCAGTTTGAGGGCATTTGTTTAAAACATCTAAGTGTTAAATTTGTTGGCATAAAGTTGTTAAAACTATTTCTTTATTATGTTTTTAAAATCCATAGGATTTCTAATAATATCCCACTTTCTTCCTGGTATTGGTAATTGGTAATTTGTGTTTTCTATATTCTACCTCAGGAAGCAAACAGTTATCTTCAAGAGGTCCCTGAACACATGCCTACAAATCTGATCAGATCACTTTTAGAGTTAATAATGATTCTTGTACATTAATCTATCTGTATCTCTTCAAGGGTATAGACATTTTCTTTTATCTTTAGGATTTCATTACGAGCACTGTACTTTGTATTTGCTTCTGATAAATATCTATAGAGTTGTATATGTGAAATTTCCTTAGCACTTTTCTATTTTAAAATTTATTTATTTAAATAGGAAACATATGTTCCTGGTAAATAATTCAAACAGTACCAAAAAAGTACTGTTTGGGACTACTTTGAAAAGTAAGTCTTTTTTTTTTTTCACCTATTACCAATCCCCTCCCCTTCCTGAGGCAACCACTGTTAGCAATTCTTTTTTATCCTCCCAGAAGTTGTCTGAGACTGTTCAAGCTTGTATGGGTATATATCCTTTCATTTCTTTTATACAAGTAGTAGCATAATATATACACTGTTTTGCTTTTAACTTAATAATAAATATTGGTAATCATTCTATATCAGAACATATAAAGTTGCCTTACTCTTTTCATGGCTGCATAATATTACATCATGTGACTGTATCATAATTTATTTAGGGGAGCAAATGTGGCTCAAGCAGTTTAGTGCCTGCTTCCTACATGGGAGGTCACGGGTTCAGTCCTCAATGCCTCCTAAAAATAAACAAGCAAACAAACGAAAAAACTAACTCAGGGGAGCCGATGTGAGTGCTGGCTTCCCACATACAAGGTTCAGGGTTCAATCCCCGGCCCCGGTACCTCAAAAAAAAAATTTTTTTTTTTTTTTAATTTAACGGATCTCCTGTTGTCATTTAGGTTGTTTCCAGTCTTTGGTTATTGCAAACAATGTTGCAATGAATATCCTTACTTAAAATGAAAGCCTATTTCATAAGTATGTGAGGCACTCTAGCACATAGGGGCCATGATGATGTTCTCCGTGCCATTAAAATGGTTGGTTTATAAGCTACAAACATTGAAAAGAAGAGGACAAAAAATGTCAAATACAGAGAGTACTATGATAAGAAAGCAAAAGTAATAACCTTGAAGTTGTTTGAATGTTTGAATTTCTGGTGTTATAAGCATTGTATCACTAAAAATGATAAAAAAATTAGTTACCTCATGTAATGAGCATTGCCTTAGGAACAAATAAGCCAATAAGCTGTATGTTCCCACTCTTAATGTAACAGCTTTGGGGAAACAGACTGATGAGAAGTAGGCCTCACTCTTAACGGTACGAGAAGCACCAGGAGATTTTACCCTCGTTGCTGGAAGTACTACAGCAGTCTCAAGAGTTTAGTAGACATGAGAAAAATGACTCAACACCTTTTCTTGTTCCTTGAATAAATACCAAAGCGAGAGCTTGATAGCCGTCCAGCCATAGTCTGAGTCTAATACCACATTCCTCCCCAACTTCATTGAACTTGAAGAAGTCATCCTTGGGTGAAAATTTCTTGCTCTAGTACCAAGGATAGAAGATTGTGGGGGGAGGGAAGGAGTCGGTGCCACTACAGTGGTGTGTTAGTGAATGTTGAAAAAACCACTCTCAGAGGGGAAAAAAATGCATGCCTGTTTTTTTAAATAAATTTTACTGACATAAAGTTTGTATAGCACTCAATTTACAAATAACCCAATAAAATACACAGGACTCTACTGTAAATTTCGTATAGCCAACAGAGTCTCACAGAAAACTTTCATTGATTTTTGTCTGACCCTTGCAGTTGTAGCCAACCTGTGATTGCAACTGATGAATGACTGTAGTTCTGAAATGAATGTTGGTTGATAATTTCATTTTCATTAATAAGATGAAAGTCAAATAACACAGATATTGAAACTTCATCTGTTCATCAATGCCATGAACAAATTCTTTGCTAAAAAATCAAGGTAATAGTTTTCAAAGACTGGAAGAATATTTCCTCAGGAGTTTTTTTTTTTTTTTGGTCGTTGTTGTTGTTCTCATGATATAATAGCTACAGACACAGTATTAAGTTTAATCTGCATAATTAACATTTTCTTCTTTACATAAAACAGTAAATCAAGCCCAGATTGTAGCATTTACTGATTTCCATGGTGTAAATAGCTCCCAACATGGCTGATTTCAAGCCAGCTACCAACATGAAGTGGCTGCACCTGCATTGGGAAGAGGTGCACAATAGCACATCCTCATTTCCTAGTTCTACAATGCGGATTACAATGTATGCATAACCTCAAGAGCATAGAAAGTAGTGAAATGTAGTGAAATGATTAATAAGTGATATGTTTTGGATACTTTTCCCCTTTGTTTTTAATATAATTTGTCTAATTGTAAGCTTATATAATTTAATTTCCAGTGGTGGCTATGTTTAATAGCTGGCTTGTAAAATTTCTGAAAATCGAACATTTGGCTCTTTTTTTTTTTTTTAACCAGCAGGTCTCAGGGATCGAACCCGGGTTCCTCCATATGGGAGAGGGACACCCAACCATTTGAGTCACATCCATCCCCTAAACAGTTGGCTCTTGCAACCTGGTTTGAGGTGGCTCCACCACACCACCTGCTGTTTCCAAATAAATAAGCCGCTTTTCTTTGATAACAACCTAGTGTACTTTGTGTGTGTGTATGCTTTTTTCTTTAATGCTCAATTTATCCTATGAGTTGGGGTAGGGAAGATTGTGATCAACTACTTTCACCTGCCCTTAAGGCCTCTGGCCAGGCCAGGGCCTAGCTTTTGGTGAACAATTCACACTTATAGAGAGAGTTTTTGAGGGACGCCTCACTGTGAGGGGAAGAAGACAAAAGGCTGTAGGTTTTCCCAAGAGCCTTCCTTGGTATTGTGGCCAGCTCACTGCTATCTTGGCATAATAACCTTGAGAGAGCAATTTTCCTCATATTTGGAGAAAGATTGTTTGAATAACAGGATGGGCTACATTACAGAAGGGTTGTAGCTCATAGGAAAGGGGGAGAAAAAGAGTCCTGCTCAACCTAAATCCTTCTCCTCTTCTCCACCCCCCCTTCCTGTTGTTACCATCGCATTCCTTGATGTCACTCATGCCATTGTGAGCTGACTGGCCACCCCAGCCCTGGCAGACAGCCCATAGGTAAGGAGGGTAAGAGCTTGGAGGGCTGGGGGAGTACTGGCCACACCAACACCTTGGAGTTGGGCTGGGACTGTGTGGAGCCCCAGAGATGTTTCCCAGCCCATTCTTCCTAAGAACCAATGAGTAAAATTAGGGGCCTCCCACCTGAGGTCAGGGAACCAGGCCCTGGAGTGGAACTTGGGGTGGAAAATGGCCTTCTTTGTCAACTGATTCATTCTCCAGAATTCAACTTGTTCACCGACTCAGCGGTATTTGAAAGCAACTTCACCCAGGTACCCTTGTAATGCTCAGGATCAGATCTCCTTCCCTTTTCTAAAACCTGCTCCCAGGGCTTGGCCATGAGATGCTTTGGCCTTTAAAAGCCCTGGGAAGGAGAAAGAAGCCATTATGGCTAGAGAAAGCCAGAGGGTCTGGGTCCCCAGGTCATCTCAGTTTGTGTCTACAGCACCATGGAACTTTGTGCAGGGCAGGTGCTTTAGGGAGATAGATTTATACCTTGAAAAAGGAGAGGTCAGAGCTCACATTCCAGATGGGGAGCTCACTCTAACTGGATGGTTGGAGGGAATGAAGATTGGTGTCAGAATCGCTGCTTTGAAATCCAGTGTCCTGTCTCTGCAATGGTTTGGAAACAGCCTTGTTTGAAAGCAAGGCCAAAATTCTACCAGCTCCCAAAAGGGTGACAGTGTGATTGATAGAAGTGAGCATTTGTGGTCTGGGGAAACACAGAGCCCCTGGGAGTGTGGATGGTCATTTTAACACGTATCAAATCCTATCAAGGAGCTGCCTGCCTGCCTCTAGTGGTTTACCTAACCCATGAACTTGTACTCCTTTGCAGGTGTGGCACAACCAGTTAATCAGTCGCGCACTCAATGCCCAACGTGTGCTGGGTAGGAAATGCAGAGATCAGATAGTGTCTCTGTCTAAGAGGCTTATGAGTGTGTAGGTTTACAGGACATGTTATGACATGGTGCCTGTCTAAGCAACTTTTATGTCGGATGGTTTGGACTAGGCAACCCCCAAGGCCTGAGTACAGACAGCACGTGATAAGGGAAATCAGAGCATTCTCTGGGGACTGGTCAGTTGCGATGGCTTCCCAAAGATGGGATCTTAAGTCGTTCTTTGAGGTATTGCTGAGACTTTGGTAAGAGCAGGGGAGGATATTCCAGGCAAAGGGACTTCTAATTACCTAGGGACTTTCTGGGCACAATCTCCCTTCCAGGTCATTGGAAACCAGTGCTTCTCCTCCAGAGGAAAGGGAATAAAATTTCAATGCCACTCAGTTTTCTCTCCCTTTTTCTTACGAGTGCATCCTTTGACAGTTAGATAATGCAGTCAACACAGAAGGGCAACACAGGGTTCTTGTTGCCAATGAGTTTAAAGTCTGTTTGGGGAGACCAACAAAAAAGATCAACAAGAGGTGACAGCCCAGCCCAGTGTGCTGCACAGCGGCAAGAGGCACAGTGCTCCAAGCCTGCCGCCAAGATGTAGTCCTGCTTTCCAGCACCTGTTTTCTCCCATCCCTTGGCTTTGCTTCTCTCTGACCTGGGTACCTGGGGGCTGGTTTCCAGGTCACCAAGCCCAAGAACTGGATGAATGTCTTTGAAGGGTCTACCACTGTGGTCCTTGGGGTGACCTCCTCAGTGCCTTGCCTGCCACTACCCAACATCCTCCTCATGGCCAACGTCACCTGGCCCCAGGGTCCATTTTCCACCTGGAACAAGCCTGGTGATGCCCCAGTCATCACCCTCAGGAGGTAAAGAAAGGCTTGAGGGAGGGGCCGGAAGGGGATAGGGTAGTCGACTGGTATATGCATTGTTTCACAGCTGGAATTTAAATAAAAAGAAAGGGCAGTGTTTTTTTTGTTTTGTTTTGTTTTTGTGTTTTTTTTAATTTATTTTTTATTGTGGGTAAAAAGGCAGTGTTCTTTAGAGTATAAACAATGTAGAATTCATTTATTCATTCATTTAACAAATATTTACTTAGCACCTATTATGTACCAAGCACTGTGCTCGGTACTAGGGACAGAGCAATCTAAGTCCCTGTGATGTGGAGCCTAGTATTTGAGAAGCTTGGCTTCCTTTTTTTACTTTGTCAATATTGTCTAGGGAGTTTCCAAAGAAAAGGTGAAGAGTGTGAAAATCAAACTGGATTATGAGGTATTGAGATTGAAAAAGAAAATATTGTATGTTTAGTAGACAAGGAAGCAGACATTCCACCCTTCTCCTTGTCCTTTCAATCCAATGGTCCCTGCCAGAAAAGTCTTGAAATATCGGGGAAGGAGCCTGGCAATGGAGTCAGAAAACCTTAGTTCTACCTCCTACTTAGTGAGATCTAAACTTGGGAAAATCATTTAGGTTCTATAAACCTCAGTTTCAAAAGCTATAAAATGAAACTGTCCTTCCTCCATCAGAGTGTTGTGAGCATTAAATGAGATATTAGACATTGAACATTAGCCATTGGTATTGATGTGGACAGATTCTTTTCTAGTGAAGTCTCAGGAAGTCAGAGAAGAATCAGCCCTAGTAGTTCCCATTCTAGGACCATGAGATTTCTCCCTTGGGATCACCCAAGAAGAATGGGAGGCCAGTGAAGCTGAGCCTAGCTCTAGGTAGGCACCAATGCGATTGATTAAAATCACAGGCTCCACTATGGGTATTTCCTGATTGTGTCCAGGATTCTCCCCCTGAAGTACGTAGAGCTACGAATCTGTGACCGGCACCAACGCATCCTGAGGGTCAGGACAGTGACAGAGAAGATCTACTACCTTAAGCTCCACGAAAAACACCCAGAGGCTGTGTTTCAGTTTTGGATCCGCTTGGTGAAAATTCTGCAGAAAGGTCTGTCCATCACCACCAAAGACCCAAGAATCCAATTCACTCACTGCCTGGTACCCAAGATGTCCAGCAGCTCCATAGAAACAACGGTAAGTAGGGCCCTTCCATGATCTGTAGCAGCAGGTGTCAGTGGGGAATCAAAAGCAGGTCACTCGGTGAGGACAGATGGATATCCGTGTCTAGTGCTTGGGGGTGGGGGCGGGGTGGGGGAAGAGCCAGGAAAGTTTTCATTTCTAAGGGTCAATGATACACAAACATACCAAACGGAGGTTTACAAATTTAAGAAGCAAATTAGCTTAGATTTCTTTTTTATTTTACCGGGAGTTCCTGGGGATCAAACCCAGGTCCCTGCATATGGCAGACGGATGCCCAACCATTGGAGCCACATCCGCCCCCTAGATTTCTTTTTAAAGCACTATCAAGTACATAACTCACTTAAAATCTGTTGTTGTTTTATGTTTTTTTCCCCAGTCTTATTATTATTATTTATTTTTATTTATTTATTTTTTTTACATACCTGGGCCGGGAATCGAACCCGGGACCTCGTATGTGGGAAGCCAGCACTTAATCACTGAGCCACATCCACTCCCCTGAGTTGGTTTTTCTGTTTGTTTTGCTTGTTGTTTGTTTTTGTGTTTTTTTTAGGAGGCACTGGGAACCAACCCTGGGACTTCCCATGTGGGAAGCAGGCACTCAACTGCTTGAGCCACATCTGCCCCTGCCCCCGCAGTCTTATTAAAGTAATAATGCTCATTGAAAAAAAAAATCAGAAAAGTACAGGAAAATCACCCCTACATCTCTCCAGTCTGCAACAATCACTTTTTAACATTTTGGCATATTACCTTCCAATTTTTCTTTTTAATTTTTTTTTTTTTTTTTTTTTTTTTAGGAGGTACCTGGGATTGAACCTGGGACCTCATACAACCACTGGGCTACAACTGCTCCCTAAATTAATTTTTAATTTACATATTTGAGGACATATTTTACACACTTGATATATATATATGTCCATATAGATACACCTCTGAATGCTGCTTTTTTCACCTAGAGTACATTTAAATAAGCACATTTCCAAGTCTTTTAAAAGCTCTTTGTAAATATCATTTTGATAATTTCATACTATTCAATTGTGAATAGTATGAAATGAATTAAAATTTACTTAACCATCCCCCTAATATTAGACATTTGGGATTGTTTCTGATTTTTCATTATTGTAAATAATGCTAAAAGAAGCATTTATATATATTGTCCTCATTTCTAATTGTTTTCTCAGGATAGCTTTTTAGAAGTAGAATTAGTAGCTAAAAGGGCATGAACATATTTAAGGCTTTTGGTACATATTGCCAGATTATTTTCCATTAGGATCACACTAAATTATACTCTTACCAATAATGAGTATCTATGTCACTGTATCCTATCACAGTTGAGCAGTATGTTTCAATAACATTTCTAATATGTTAGGTAAGAAGTGGTATTTCTTTGATTTCCAATGAGTTTGAACATTGTTATGTATGTATTTATATTTTTCCCTCTTTGCATTTCTTTTTTGCATTGACTGTTGTGCTCTTTGACCATTTTTCTATTGACATCCTTGTATTTTTCAAAATTTGTTTGTAAAATAAAGCTTGTTTTACATCCAGAATGGTAATTCTTTAATATTTTGCAGATATTTCCCCAAGGATGTGTTATTGCTCTTCAGTTTATTTAAGGTGTTTCTTAATGCACAGAAAGCCTGTGCCACCCCTGTTTGGTGTAGAAGCACAGGGAGGAAGAGATTTATAGACTGGGTTTCAAAATCTAAATATGTTCCTCTTTTCTTTTAAGTTGTATGCTTTAGGTATGTTATCACCAAACTTAAAGTCAGATACATTGATTACCCACTGTTTTGCTGCTTGACTGCTCTGATTCTTAACGTTTCAAATCTTGTGCTCTGGACAGAGTAGCCACAGCAGCCCATCACATGGAGGACATGATTCCTTCAGGGCCCACATTCTCAGTTTGATGGTTCTGGGGCTTAATTCTTTTTTTTTTTTTTTTTTTTTTATTTATTTATTCATTTATCCCCCCTTTGCTGCTTGTGCTCGCTGGGTCAGCCAACCACGCCATGCGGGCGGGCTTGCCTTCACCAGGAGGCCCCGGGAACCGAACCCGGGGCCTCCCATATGGTAAACGGGAGCCCTACTGATTGAGCCACAGCCGCTTCCCTGGGGCTTAATTCTTAAGCAACATGTTTCCAGGGCTAGGCCGCAAGACCCAGATGTGATCCTATGAGTTCCTTCAAGGTTCTGCCCTCAGGGGCCAAGAACTATCTGGTGACCTGACTGTACATTTCTCCATCCAGCCTGACAGCAGCCTCTCACCATCTACCCAGCCCAGCGAAAGCCTCATGCTGCTGGCAGCTGAGCAAACCAATGACCATTTGTTGCAATTCTCAGAACAGCCCAGTGTCACAACAGCCAGGTAGGTACCCTGGGCCGTCAGGGGCAGCATGGATTTGTGGGGTCAGAGACACCCTGTATCAACCTATCTCAGTTCCTTCTTTTTATTCTAGATAAATATGCATATAACTTTCCCCCTCAACTTTATTGTAAGCCTGTTCTTGAAAACAGAGTCTGTGGTTGATTGATCTGAGTATCTCCCTAGAAAAAGCCCAGGATTTTCATGTGGTAGATGTTCCATTAAAGGAACGAGGGATGTTTAAATTAACTCAGAGGAGTGTAATTATGTGAAGAAGCCAGGCTCCAAACCCAACTCAGAGGGGTCCCTTGAGAAAGACAATCTTTAATTCTCTTTGCTTCACCTACCTCTACTATGAAATGGACCGAATAGACAGTAACCCAAAGGGGACACCACCACTGGCTCAAGGGTTTTACTAATTTACAAAATCACTGTAATAGACTCTTTTCTATAACAAGTGATAGCAACTCAATGCAAGAGAGTGCAACTAATGCATTGAACAAGTACAGCTTGTACGGTATCATCAAAATGCAAATTTAGTTTTGTCTTCCAATGTCTCTTTATAATTTTTTCAGTGCAGGAAGTTTTCCTCTTGCCCCTGGATAAAATCTGGTTTTCTGGGCAGTCCCAACAGCACAGAGGCTCCCTCTGGGAATATAAAAGGTCTTTTGTCCCTTTAAATAGTAAAAACAGCCTCAGTCTGAAATTAAAATGTCCAGTGCTTGAAAATTACCCAAACTCTACTTAGCATCACCTCTCCCTTCCATCAGCCTGGCCCCATGTCAAGATGTTTTTTCATAGGCAGGATCTTTCATTTCTGTTTCCTAATGTTTAAAGTGACTTTTCCTCTTAGGAATTTCTTTGGGTTCTTTGAAGTCTTCTACCTGGTCTCTCAACTGCATCAACTCTTGTGATTCTGTAACTCCCTTTTATCTGGACATCATCTCCCTCAGGCCCTGCAGGGGTTCACACGACCCAGGCCCTATATGTCAACATACCCTCATCCCTTTCAGGGAGTCCTCTTTGGTGGAACTTAAAGTTGCTCCAGGCTCTCTCTCTGGTCCTCAGGAAATGGCCCACTGTACTTTGATCAGCCCCTGGAGGGGAGGACACTGCTCCCTAAACACAGAAGCAATTCCCCTTTGCCCTACCATTAAAGCTCACTAGCCCATCTCTTCTGCCCTCCAGGTTTCCTAGGCAGAAGTCAAACATCCATGTACTGGGTCTCCCAGGCCCCCGGGGGCACAGCTCAAGCTCTCTGGGTCATCCCAGGAAGCCCTCCATTTTGGCTTGAAGGAAAAGAGGCAGCGGTTTCATTCAAAGGACTCCTTACACATTTTCCTCACAAAATCTTCTCCGTTGTCACTCTTTCAATGCTTTTTAAATTAAAAAAAAAACACTTTTTTTTTAACTTTTTATTTTGAAATACTTTCAAACTGACAGGACAGTTATAAAAATAATACAAACCCCTTATAGAGGACTCCAACATACCCCTATCCCCCCAGATTCCCAGATACACCAATTTTTAACATTTGTCACATTTACTGTATCATCTAGCTAGCTATCCTCAGTATTTTCTGAACACTTGAGTGTAGTTTGTATACATTGTGCTTCTTGAACACATATCATTTCCACGTACATTTCATAAGAATAAGGATATTCATTTATGTAACCTTACATGCATATATCAGTTCAAGAAATTTAACAATGATAGAAAGCTGACAGTCTATATTTGTTTTTTCTTATGTCTCAATAATGGCCCTTGCGCCTTTTTTCCTCCTTTGTTAGAGTCCATCCAGGGATTGTATTTAATTGTCATTGTCTCTTTGGTTGCTTTTTGTGTGTGTGTGTGTGTGTGTGCTCAATGTCTTCTCTCTGTGTTCTTCCGTGTCTGCTTGTCTTCTCTTTAGGCAGCACTGGGAACCAATCCTGGGACCTTCCGTAGTGAACAGAGGCTGCTAAATCTCTTGTGCCACCTCAGCTCTCTGGTCTGCTGCATCTCTTATTGTCTCTTTTCTATGTCTCTTTTTGTTGTGTCATCTTGCTGCGCCATCTCTCCACATGGGCCAGCACTCCTGCACGGGCCAGCACTCCTGCACGGGCCAGCACTCCATGTGGGCCAGCACTGCACGTGGGCCATCTCTCCACTCGGGGCCAGCTCGCCATGTGGGCCAATTTGCTTTTCATCAGGAGGCCCTGGGAATCGAACCCCAGACCTCCCATGTCACTTGACAGGAACCCAATCACTTGAGCCATAGCTGCTTCCCTCTTTGGTTGCGTTTAAAAAAAATTATGGTCACATAATATATAACAAAAACTTTATCATCTCACTCACTCCCACACATACCATTCAATGGGATTAATCACATTCACAATATTGCACCTTCCATTACTAAAACTTCCCCATCTCTCCAAACAGAAACCCTACACCTATTATACATTAACTCCCCATTGCCCTTGCCCTCCACCCTGGCAGCCTGTACTCTAATTTTTGTCTCTATGGGCTTGCATAGTTTCTGATGTTTTCTTTGTAGTTACCATGGGGCTTACACTTAACATCCAAAATCTATAACAATCTCATTTGCTTTGATACCAACTTAACTTCAATAGCATACAAAAACTGTGCTGCTATATATTTCTATCCCCCAACCTTTATGTAGTTCTTGTCACAAATTACATGTTTATTAATTATGAGTCCAAAACCACTGATTTATCATTTTTTTTTTTTTGCATTTTCCTCTTAGATCCTGTTGGAAGTAATATGTAGCATTACAAACCAAAAATACAATAGTACTGGCATTTATATATACTCATGTCATTACCCTCACCTGAGATCTTTATTTATTCTTGTGACTTCTCTCTTGCAGCTTTCAGAATTCTCTCTTTATCTTTGGCATTCAACAGTCTGAGTATAGTATGTCACGATGTGAGTCTGTTTGGGTTTATCCTGTTTGGAGTTCATTAAGTGTCTTGGATATATATATTCATGTCTTTTGTTAAATTTAGGAAGTTTTAAGCTGTTATTTCTTTGACTATTCTCTCTGCCACTTTCTTCTCCTTTTGGGATTCCCACAATGCATATATTGGTATGCTTAATGGTGTCCCACAGGTACCTCAGACTTTATTCACTTTTCTTCATTCTTAATTCTTTCTGCTCTTCGGACTGGATGATTTCAATTGTCTTATCTTCAAGGTCACTGATTCTTTCTTCTGCTATCTCCAATCTGCTGTTGAACCCTTTAGGGAATTTTTATTTTCTTGTGGTCTTCAGTTCTGTTTGGTTCCTTTTCATAACTTCTGTCTCTATTGATATTCTCATTGTACTCCACTATCATTTTTCTGATTTCTTTCAGTTCTTTGTCCATGTTTTCCTTTAGCTCTTTGAGCTTATTTAGGACCATTTTTAAAAAGTCTTTGTCTCCCACAATAAAAAATAAATAAATTAAAAAAAAAAAAGTCTTTGTCTGGTGTATCCCAGATCTGGTCCTCCTCATCAATTGTTTCTAATGCTTTTATCTTCTCCTTAGCCTGGGTTATTGTTTCATGTTTCTTTGTATGTTTTTTAATCTTTTGTCAGAACCTGGGCATTTTGGTATTAGTGTGTTATCACTGGGATTTAGACTCAGAGCATCTTTTCCTTAAGCTAGTGTTATGACAGAGCTTTCCTTGAATGCCAGGAGATAACAAAACAAAAAACAAAAAACAAAAAAAGAGGGAAAAAAAGATAACATCTTTTCCAGTCTTTGCAGGTTGACCTGTGCCCAGTGCTCTCCTTCAGGGTTTATCCATACAATGAATTTAGAGAATAATCCAGGCCAAAGCATAGGGGTCTCCCTGATCCTTTCTGTGCATGTGTTTTGTCTTGGGCATGTGTGTGTGTGGCCATAGGAATTCCCCCATGAATTCCTATGGATATAAATATCGCCTCTTCCCTAGGAAACAGTTTGCTTATGGTCTGGGGCACTGCACTGTATATGCCCTACAGCCAACAATCCCTTGCCCAAGACAGAATGACTTGACTGCTCTCCCTCAGTGTTCTGTAGGAGAGCTCTGTGAATTGCCTTCTACATGCAGGTCAAGTTCTTGGATGATGAACCCCTCAGGCTACCACAGATTAGGCCAGACATACATGCTCCCAGTGTGTGCATTAGGGTTACTCTGCTCCCTCTAGAATCAGGATCACTGGTCCACACTGGAAGCATGGGTCAGCTCTGTGCCGACCAAGTGAGGGATGGGGGAAGTGTCAGCCAGGGTGGCACTCCCCCTTTATTGTAATCCTTTAACTGTTTTCTGGAGCTTTGAGAAAGATGTTTCTGCCAGTTCTTGCTCGTTGTTCAAAGCTTCTGTGGGTGGATAGAGCCCTGAAGCATCTCACTCTGCCATCTTGATTGGGGTAGGGGCCTTTGTCAATGCTTTTATAGCCTTGCTCTGGGGCAGAGGTCCCAGAGTATCAAAAAATGGTTTTTACCCCTCTACTTTGAGAATTCGTATTTTGACCCATCGTCTCATTTTAGTAGGCAGCATCTCTTGCCTCTTTGTGACTTGTAGAAAGTTTAGTTTTTCAGCTTGTTACATCAACTTAACCAAAATTAAATTTAGGTCTTTCCTATTTTTATAAATGGTGTAAGGTAAGGGTCCAATTTCAATCTTTTGAATGTGGATATCCAGTTTTCCCAGCATTATTCCTTGAAAAGATTGTCCATTCCCCATTGAATGGTCTTGGCACCCTTGTAGAAAATCAATTGACCATATATGTGAGGGCTTATTTCTGTGCTCTCTACTCTATTCCATTCATCTATGTGTCAGTTCTTATGCCAGTATCACATTGTTTTGATTACTGTAGTAAGTTTTGAAATTGAGAAGTGTGAGTCCTCCCACTTTGTTCTTTTTCAAGATTGTTTTGGAATTCCACATGAATTTTAGAATGGGTTTTTCTATTTCTACAAAAAAATGCTATTGGAATTTTGACAGAGATTGCATTGAATCTGTAGACGGCATTGGTTAGTATGGTAGTTTTGTACATCAGAAAAATGTGTTTCTTAAACTTAATCCATTCCTGTGAATGTGAACCCATTGTAAGTAGGATTCCCCCCATCCCAAGATGGCTCCTTCATCTGTTTGCTCATTATTTTTGCTTGTTGTTTTTGCTCATTGTTGCTTTTTTTTTTTTTTTTTTTTTTTTTGCTTATCGTCTGTTTTTGTTTTTTTTTCTTTAGGAGGCATTGGGAATAAAACCTGGGACCTCCCATGTGGGAGGTGGGCACTCAACTGCTTGAGCCACATCCACTCCCTGCGTGTTTTGTTTTTGTCCATAGCCTGCTTGTTGTTTTTGCTCGATGACTGCTCATTGTTTGTTGTCTTCTTTAGGAAGCACTGGGAACCAAACCCTGGACCTCCTTTGTGGGAGGTGGGTGCTCAACTGCTTAAGCCACATCCACTCCCATAAGCAGGATTTTTTGATGAGATTACTTTTGTTAAGTTGTGGCCCAACCCAATCAGGATGGGTCTTAATCCTATTACTGGATTCCTTTATAAGTAGAATTAAATTCAGACAGAAAAAAAAAAAGCCATGGGAGGGAAGCAGATGTGGCTCAAGTGACTGAGCTCCCACCTACCACATGGGAGGTCCCTGGTTCAGTTCCTGGTGCCTCCTAAAGAAGCCAGCAAGCTGGCACGATGGAATGTGGCTGATGCAACAAGACACAAGAAGAAAAACATAATGAGAGACACGACAAAGCAGGGAGCAGAGGTTCCTGGTGACTCCTAAAGAGGATGAGCAAGACAGCAAGCTGACACAACAAGCTGATGCAACAAGCTGACACAACAAGAGACACAAGAAGGAAAAAAACATGAGAGACACAACAAAGCAGGGAACGGAGGTGGCTCAAGCGATTAGGTGCCTCCCTCCCATATCAGAGGTTCTGGGTTCAATTCCTGGTTCCTCCTAAAGAAACAAGGAAGATGAACAGACACAGCAAGTGCAAACATTGAGGGATGGAGAGAAATAAAAATAAAAAATAAAAAAGCCATGGGAAGCAAGAAGCTGAAGGTCAATGGAAGCTGGAAGAGAAAGGAGAGGCCAGGAGAAGCCAGCATTTGCATTGCCATGTGACAGAGGAGCCCAGGACCAATGATCACCAGCAGCCAACCTCACAACCCCAGTCTTCAGGAAGAAAGCATTGCCTTGGTGATGGCTTGATTTGGATTTTTCTTAGCCTCAAAACCATAAGCTAATAAATTCCTGTTGTTTAAGCAAACCCATTGCATGATATTTTAACAATATTAAGTTTTTCAATCCATGAATATAGGGTATCTTTCCATTTATTTAGGACTTCTTTATTTTCTTTCAGCAATATTTTATAATTTTCAGGGTACAAGTTTTCGACTCCTTGGTTAAATTTATTCCTAAGTATTTCAGTCTTTTTGATGCTATTGTAAATGGAATTTTTCTTAATCTCCTTTTCAGATTGTTCATTGCTATTATATAGAAATACAACTGATTTTTGCCTGTTGATTTTGTGTTATACAATTTTGATGAATTAGTTTATTAGTTCTAACAGGTTTTTCTTTTTGGTGGATTCTTTAGGGTTTTCTACATATAAGATCATGTCATCTGCAGAGATAATTTTACTTCTTCCTTTCCAATTTGGATGCCTTTTATTTCTTTTTCTTGCCTAATTCCCCTAGGTAGAACTTCTAGTACTATGTTGAATAGAATTAGTGCAAGCATTCTGGTCTTAGTCTTGATCTTAGAGGAAAAGTTTTCAGTCTTTCATCATTGAGTATGATGCTAATTTTGGGTTTTTCACAAATGGCCTTTATCATGTTGAAGAAATTCCCTTCTATTCCTTTTTTTTTTTAAGATTTTTAAAATTCCCCCCGCTCCGCCCCCGCCTGCACTCACTGTCTGCTCTCTGTGTCCGTTCGCTGCATGTTCTTCCGTGTCTGGTTGACTTCTCTTCTTGTCTTCTCTTTAGGAGGCACTAGGAACCAATCCTGGGACCTCCAATATGGGAGAGAGGCACCCAATTGCTTGAGCCACATCAGCTCCCTGGTTTGTTGTGTCTCTCATCGTCTTTCCTCTGTATCTCTTTTTTGTTGTTGTTGCATCATGTTGTTGCATCAGTTTGCGGTGCATGCCAGCTTTCTGTGGCACAGGCCAGCATTGCTTTACACCAGGAGGCCTCAGGAACCGAACCCAGGACCCCCCATATGGTAGATGGGAGTCCAGTCACCCGAGCCACATCTGCTTCCCTTCTATTCCTATTTTATTGAGTGTTTTTATCAAGAAAGGGTGTTGGATTTTGTCAAATGTTTTTCTGCAACAATTGAGATGATCATGTGGTTGTTTTCCTTCATTCTATTAATATGGCATATTACGTTGATGGCTTTTTATATGTTGACCTCTTGCATTCTGGTAATAACTCCTTCTTGGTCATGGTGTATAATCCTCTTAATATGCTGCTAAACTAAATTTTTTTTTTTTTTTTGTATTTTGTTGAGGATTATTGCATCTAGATTCATAAGGGATATTGGCTTGTTTCATTTTCTTGTTCTGTCTTTGGCTTTAGTAACAGGATAATACAATACTGGTCTCATAGAATAAGTTAGGAAGTATTCCCTTCTCTTCAATTTTTTGGAAGAGTTTGGTAAAAAAAAAAATGATGGCAATCCTTCTTTAAGTGTTTGGTAGAATTCAGCAATGAATTCATCTGGGCCTGGGCTTTTCTTTATGGGAATGTTTTTGAGTACTGATTTAATCTCCTTATTTGTTTTGGTCTATTCAGATTTTCTATTTCTTCTTGATTAAGTATTGGTAGCTGTGTGTTTCTAAGAATTTTCCCATTTCATCTATGTTATCTAATTTGTTGGTGTATAATTATTCATAGTACTCTCTTATAATCCTTTTTATATCTGTAAAATTGGTTGTATTGTCCTCTTCTTTAATTTCTGATTTGGTAATTTGTATCTTCACTTTTTTCTTAGTCAATCTAGCTAAAGTTTTGTCATTTTTGCTGATCTTTTCAGAAAACTAGCTTTTGGTTTCATTGATTTTCCTCTATTGCTTTTTTCTATTCTCTATTTCATTTATCTCCACTCTATATTATTTCCTTACTTCTAGCTTTAGGTTTAGTGTGCTCTTTTTATAGTTCCTTAAGGTATGCAAATAGGTTATTAATTTGAGATCTTTCTTCTTTTTTAATGTAAGCATTTACAGCTATACATTTACCTCTTAGCCCTGAATTCATTGCATTCCAAAAATGTTTGTATATTGTTTTAATTTTCATTTATCTCCAAATATTTTCTGTTTGCTCTTGATTTATTCTTCAACCCATTTGTTGTTTAAGAATGGATTGTTTAATGTCCACATATTTGTGGATTTTCCAGTTTTTCTTCTGTTATTGATTTCTAGTTTCATTCAATTATGATTAGAAAAGATACTTTGCATGATATTAATCCTTTAAAATTTATTGTCTTGTTTTGTTGGCTAACCTATGGTCTATCCTGAATAATGTTACATGAGCACTTGAGAAGAATGTGTGTTTTGCTGTTGATGGTGGAGCATTGTGTATATGTCTGTTAGGTCTAATTGGTATAGAGTATTGTTCAATTTCCTTATTTCCTTATTGATCTGTCTGTTCTATCCAATTTTGAAATTGGGGTATTGAGGTCTCCATCTATTATTGTAAACCATTTCTCCCTTCAATTCTGTCCATTTTTGCTTGATATATTTTGGGTGTTCTGTTGTTAGATGCATATATGTTTATAATTATTATATCTTTTTGATGGATTGAAACTTTTGTCAATATATAATGTTCTTCTTTGTCTTTGGTAACATTGTTTGACTTAAAATCTGTTTTGTCTGACAACCCAGTAATCTCTTTGTTATTATTTGCATGGAATATTTTTTCCATCCTTTTACTTTCAACCTCTGTGTTTTGTATCAGAAGTGAGTCTCTTGGGGTCGGATGTGGCTCAACTGGTTGGGCGTCCGTCTCCCATATGGAGGGACCCAGGTTCGATTCCCGGGACCTCCCGGTAAAAAAAATAAATAAATTAATTAAAATAAATAAATAAATAAATAAGTGAGTCTCTTATAGACAGCATATAGGTGGATCATGGTTTTTTTTAATCCATCTGCCAATCTCTGCCTTTTAATTGGAGACTTGAATCCATTCAATTTATAGTAATTGCTGATAAGAAGGATTTACTTTTGCCATTTAGCTATTCATTTTCTGTATGTCTTATGCATATTTTTCTTTCTCAATTACTGCCTTTTTGGTATTTACTAGATTTTGTAGTGTACCATTTTGACTCCATCCTTCTTTCCTTTTTCGTATATTTTAAGTGATTTTCTTAGTGGTTATCTTGGGGATTACAATTGCTAATTTAAATTTATAACAATCTAGTTTGAATAATACCAACTTAGTTTCAATAGTACAAATGCTCTGCTTCTATACATCTCTGTCCCTCCCCCTTTATATTATTATTGTCACAGATTACATCTTGATACATTGTGTGCCCATTAACATGGATTTCTAATTATTGTTTTATTCATTTGATTTTTTTTTTTTAAGATTTTATTTATTTATTCATTTATCCCCCCCTTGCTGCTTGTGCTCGCTGGGTCAGCCAACCACGCCGTGCGGGCGGGCTTGCCTTCACCAGGAGGCCCCGGGAACCGAACCCGGGGCCTCCCATATGGTAAACGGGAGCCCTACTGATTGAGCCACAGCCGCTTCCCTTCATTTGATTTTTAAATCACATAAAAATAAAAAGGAGGAGTACCGGGAAGCGGGATGTGGCTCAAGCGATTGAGCTCCTGCCTACCACATGGGAGGTCCCACGTTTGGTTCCTGGTGCCTCCTAAGGAAGACAAGCAAGACAGTGAGCTGGCATGATGGGCTGGTGCAGTGAGCTGAAGCACCAAGATGACACAACAAAGAGACCCAAGGAGGAAAACACAAAGAGACACAACAAAGCAGAGAGCAGAGGTGGCCAAGCAATTAGGCACCTCCCTCCCATGTGGGAGGTCCTGGGTTTGGTTCTGGTGCTTCCAAAAAGAAGATGAGCATACAACAAACAGACACAGCAAGCACAAACAACAATGGGGGTGGGGGAGAGGGAAGGAGAAATAAGTTTTTTTAAAAAATCTTTAAAAAAAGAAAAGGAGTAGTACCAAGGCAAATATACAATAATATAGCTTTTTATTTAACTAATTACTTTTTTTAAGATCTATTTTTATTTATTTTTCCCCACTCCCTTGTTGTTTGCATTTGCTGTGTCTGTTGTGTCCTGGTCTTCTTTTTTTAGGAGGCACCAGGAACCAAATCAGGGACTTCCCATGTGGTAGGCAGGAGCTCAATCGCTCAAGCCACATCTACTTCACTTAAATAGTTAATTTTACCAATGTTCTTTGTTTCTTCTATGGCTTCAAGTTTCTTTTTAGTGTCTTTTTATTTTAGCCTGAAGGACTCCCTTTAATATTTCTTATAGGGCAGGTCAACTGAAAATGAACTCCCTCAGTTTTTGTTTATCTGTAAATTTCTTAATTTCTCCTTCATCTTTGAAGGATAACTTTGTTTGATATAGAATTCTTTATTGATAGTTTCTTTTCTTTCAGGACTTTAAATATATCATCGCACTGCCTTCTGACCTCCATGTTTTTTATTTATTTTTTAATGAGAAATGAGCTGTTAATATTATTGAAGACCTTTTGTTTGTGATATGTTGCTTCTTTCTTTATGCTTTTAAAACTCTCTCTTTGTCTTTGGGTTTTGAGTATTTGACTCTAATTTTTTTTTTTTAAGGTTTATTTATTTATTTATTTATTTATTTATTTATTTATTTATTT
>JAKSZT010049032.1:1195756-1229564 GCA_026826555.1 Tolypeutes matacus | reverse complement strand
CACATCAGGTGATCCAATAGCGTCCGGGGAGCTCTGGGCTTAAAGAGGTGCTTCTGCAAGCCCAAGTGAAATATCTTTAGCAGCCTCTGGAGTTGTCAGGAAGCCAATTGTCCTCAGAGCTGACCGCGTTGTCTGCTCCCTGCAGCCCTGCCAGGGTCTCTGCTTCTTAGCAAGCAAAAGACACGAGGGCATCTCAGCTTTCCCAGGTTTCAGGAAGGCACTCGAGGTTTTGGATTAGAGGAAGTGATTTTTCAGCGACTTCTTCCTCCATGGCTGTCCCAATTTGCAGGTCGTGGGAAAGCACTCGAGGGCTGGCGAACCCGGGCAGCTTGATTTATGGCAAAGGACACGCGTCATCTTGCAGCCTGCTCAGGAGTCCGTTACCTGCGAGCAAACGGCGGTTCCGAAGTTGATCCTTGGATGAAGGGAGAACATTTATGTCACGAAGGCGCCAATCAGTTTCTTAATTTGAAACTGTCACTTTGGATGTTAAGAGGGTGCATTGGAATCAGCCGGGACCACAGAGCATCTGCCAAACAGTCACGAAAGGAAGAAAAAGAATTAGAGCAATTATCCGTTTTAACGAGGCCAACTTCCTTGTGTTGTCATTCATGAAGTACATAATATGGAGCCAGAATTTTCTGCCTGTGGCATTTTTTAAACAGGATTTCGTATGCAAACAAAAATAGATAACTCTTAAAGTGGTGGTTTTGGATTTGCAGCTTGGGAGGCAGGAGGAGGGAGAGAAGACGGCCAGAGCCTCGACTTCCTCTGTGTTTCTGAGTTAATTAAGTCTATTCTTCAAGCACGCTCAGAGCCCCTTCATCTACGGAGAGCCTCTCATAGATCATTAGCTGCTCCTTGGCCTCGCGGCAGGTGCCTGTGTAAACCAAACCCCAGGCAGACCTGGGCCGTGGCGAGGTTGTGTCTGGAGACAGCTGAGCTTGTTTCCTAACAAGCAGCATCTCATTCCTTCACAAGCACACAGACTCGCCCTTCTTTCGCTGCTGCCTGTCGCGGTGGATTTCTTCTTCTTGTGCCCCTCTCCTTGGAGGTATGCCCAGACCCCCTGGAAAAGGGGAGGTGGATCTGCATTCTGAAGTTCCATCTTCCCTGGCTGTGGCCCCCTTACCTTGAGTTATTGAACTAGAAGGAGTTTCATTATTACCCTTCATAAAGTGAGGATAATTATATGGACACGTGGGATTGAGATAATGTGTCCAAAGCTCCTTAACATCGTGCCAATATAGAGGAGGTGATCGATAAAATTATTAATCCATGTTTCCATAACTTGTTGAGCTGCCTTTTTCAGTTCTCTTATTTTTGTGAATTTGAAATATAGTTATTAATTTTTAAAAGTCATGGCAAAAAACAATAATATTAGTATTACTACTTGTGATAAAAATACTTACGTGGGTTCTATGTTATTGGGTTAGCCGTGGCGGAACTGTTCTCCCCTCCCCAGGCGATACTTCGCAATATCTGGAGACATTCTTGGTTGCCACAAGTGGGAAGAGCAGAAGGTGCTACCAGCATCTAGCAAATGGAGCCCAGGGCTTCTGTGAATATCCTACAATGCACAGCATGACCCGCCCCCCCCCCCGCCCCGCAACGAAGAAGTATCTGACCCTAAGGCTAGTACTGCCAAGGCGAGAAGCCCAGCTCAGAGCTGGGATGGTGCCTGGAACGGAGAAATCACAGAGCTGAGCATGCTGTGCTTCAGTGATTCCCCGCAGACAGCAAGTGAGGACGATTGGCGGCTGTCGTGGAAGAAAGGACTTGGGGTGGAATTTTGTTCGATCAACAAAATATAGTCATTCCCAATGCCAAGGTATCGCTTCTGAATCCAGAACATTTTCAACTCAATGAGAGACAACGTCATTTGGAAGAAATCTGTGCCTTCTTTGGGGAAACTCACAGGGCACTTTCTGGAAGGAAGCAGGTGGAATTTGATTGGAGGGGATGGTTATGTGAACACAGTAACTCAAAAGAGCTCCTGGGCACAGACGCCCTCACATGTTATTGCTTCAAGAGAAAACCTAGAAGGGGTCCTCTGGTGGCCCTCAGCTTCTGCGGCCACTCTGCTAACCAATGAGGAAGGGCTTTGGGGTAAATTTCTGGTGGACTTAAAAATAGGAATGGTCCCAGTGCCAATCCCCATGCCTCCAAGAATTAGTTACCGCATGAAGCTCACTTTTTCCTTAGCTGCATTAGCACTCAAAGGGCAGAAAAACAAACAAGCAAACAATCAACACAAAAAAACAACGAAGAACCCAACAAAATGGCTGTGAGGAGACAATAGGAAAAAGGGATGCCAGGAGTACTTTTGTAAAGGGTTTTGATTATTAAGGTATATTTTTGATTGAAAGTTTTCCAAAATTTACAAGCACTCTATACCCACGAAGCAGTAACTCTCCTTTCCCCACACCCCACCCCCTGGTAATCCCTCATTTTATGTTCTTTCTCTACAGATTTGCTATTTCAAGATAAATCATAGAAGGGAAATCATACAGTATTTGTCCTTATGTGCTTTGCTTATTTCACTCAGCATAACGTTTTCAAGATTCATCTATGTTGAAGCACGAGTCAGAAATTCATTCCTTCTTTGGGCCAAATAATAATCCATTGGGTGTATCTACCACATTTTGTTTATCAATTTTTCTGTTGATCGACACTTGAGTTGCTCAAAGGGTATTTTTGAGAATCTCTCAAAACTTTCCCAGTGGGGTATTTATCGCTGCTTCGTGCTTCTTGCATTTCTTACGCTGCTCCCCAATACTGCTTATCTGTTTCCACATTTTATGACCTAATTCCCCTAAGTCTTAGGGTGTGCCACTTCAGGATAACTGACACTCATTCCCCATGATCTGGAAATGGGGATGCCTCACCTCTGGCTTCCCCTCAAGATGGGCCTCTACTTAGGTCACCTTTATCTTCAGGACCCCTGTCTTCTCCTCAACACAAGGAAAATCCATTCCAGCTTTATGTAATCAGCACACTTTTCCTTTTGCAATAATTGGTGTTTAATTTACATGGAGAGAGGGAGAGCACTTGTGAGCCAACAAGTTCCCCTCATGCCTCTGTGGTGGATGAGATGGGTTTGTAGCAAGATTAGATTTGCAAAGTGGTCTGAAGGTGTTTGGGACAAAGGAAAAATGATATGAGACTTATAAAAGGTCTTCAAAAAGTTGGATATGATAAGGGGGGAAAAGTTGGAAAATGCATAACTAGGATTCATGTCTATGACCTATGTGGCACAAACTTTTCTAGAGTCCACAGAAAGAATCCTGGGTTTGTTAGAAGCATTGAGCTCTGGAGATTCCCTTTCTTTTCCTGCACCTTTTAAGGTAATCACACAGTTTTTCTTCTTTATCTTAATAATATGGTGAATTGCATTAATTGACTTTCAAATGTTAAACAAACCTTGAATTCTTGGGGTAAACTCCATTGGTCATGGTGTGTTATTTTCTTTTAATATATATCTTTGGGTTCATTTTGCTGATATTTATTATGGATTTCTGTATCTATGTTCATGGCAGATATTAGTCTGTGATTTTCTTTTCTTATAAGATCTTTGTCTGCTTGCTATGTAGGCCTTATAGAATGAGTTGGGAAATGTTTCCTCCCCCTCTATTGCTGCAAGAGTTTGTGTAAGATTGGTAATTTTTCCTTAAATATGTGTTAGAATTCCATCGTGAAACAATCTGAACAATCTGAAGCTATTCCTGGAGATTTAAATTAAATTTTCACTCCAATGTCTTCCTAGGACTATTCATGTTTTCTATTTTTTCTTGTGTCAGCTTTGGTAATATATGTCTCTCAAGGAATTTGTCCATTTTGTCTTAGTTGTTGAGTTCATTGGCATCAAGTTGTTAAAAAATATTCCCTTGTTATCCTTTTAATGCTGGTAGGATCAGAAGCCTTCTTCTTTTCTGAAAGACTTTATTCCAGAATAAAGGTTTTTCTGCTACCTCACTGGACACTCCCTCTCAGCATTCTGTGCTTTGCTAGATTCTGCCCTTCTTTCTAACCTTCAAATGTTGGCATGACCCAGCACTCCATTACTGAACCTCCTCTCTTCTCTGTCCACATTTATGTGTTGAGTCAGCTCATCCTGTCCAATCGCTTCAAGCACCATGCTCTATACCTGCTGATGGTTTCCAAATGTAGCGATAAGTCTTTAGTCTTGTTCTTTTCCTTAGCCCAGACTCACCAAACCAACTGACTCCTCAACATCTCAGCAGTCTGGTAGGCATCGCAAACTAAGCAAGCTAAAAACAAAGGGGAGAGGGGCAACAATTGACCTGTCCTTGGAGCTGTTCCTTCCACACTCCTTGACATTTTGGGAAGTGACATACCGATGCATTTGGTTGTCCAGGTCAAAGTCCTCAATTTCTCCATTTCTTTCATGCTTCACTTTCACGTCATAAGCAAATCTTCTTAGTTCTAGATCCAAAACATATTCCAAGCCTGACTAATGACTCTCTCCTCTGTTTTTGCCCTAACTGTGTCACCATCTTCTCTCACTTGGATATGGGCATTTCCTGGCTGGTGGTCTCCCCAACTCCCACCAGGCTCCCCTTCCACCTACTCTCCATACAGCAGCCAGGGGGGTCGCCTGATTAAATACAGGTGACACCTGCCACCCCTGGCCCCAAACCCTTCCCTCACACTCAGCCAAGTCCTTGCAGTGGTTATAAGCCCCTTTGCAGTCTGCTGCCCAGCTCTACCCCTGGCATGCTCCCCCTTATCAGCTCTGCTCAGCCAATGATGGGCTCATTCCAACCTCCTGCCTTTATCCTTGTTTCTTCTTAGGTCATCCCTTCTCCACATCTTCTCATGTCTTCCTCTCTCACTCTATGGGGGGCGGGTGTGGCTCAAATGGTTGGGGGTCCGTCTCCCATATGGAGGGACCTGGGTTCAATCCCCGGGGACCTCCAGGTAAAAAAAAAAAAAAAAAAAAACTCTCTCACTCTAAGTTTCTGCTCAAAATGTCACCTTCCAGGAGCACTCCCCAACTGTATTCCTTTCTGATTCCCAACCTTTCAGGATACTTATCCCCACATAAAAGTACATTTGATTTTTCAGTTACATCCTTGTTTATAATCTGTTTTCCCCAAGAAGATGTGACATCCATGAGGTAATTTGTCTCATCTACTTCTGTAGCTCAGCACACTGCATAGCATCAGTGCCTGTTTTAGTTTCCTCTTGTTGCTGTAACAAATTATCTTAGACTTAGGGGCTTAAAACAGCACCTACTGATTATCTCACAGTTCTGTGTGTCAGGCATCCAGGCTCAGCTCAAAACGGCAAAATCAGGAGGCTGTAGGGAAAAATCCTCTTCCAATCTCATTCACATTGTTGGCAAAACTTGGTTTCCTGTGGTTGCAGGACTGAAATTCCTTTTTTATTGTTGTTTTTATTGTTGTTGGCTGCCACGGCATCTTTTCTCCTAAAAGCCACCCACGTTTGTCCCCGTTTTCCATGTGGGACCCTCCAGCATCTGTGGGTCAAGCCCCCTTTGTGCTTTGAGTTTCTCTGACTTTTCCTTCAGCCTCCAGTCCAAGAACGTTCTCACTGACTGATTAGATTGGGCCCATGTGGGACATTAATAACATGGTAAAGTGCCTTGCCTGTCATATCACATAGTCACACATTTCAAAGATCACAACGTGTACGCCTTTGGAGGGTCATTATGCAGCCCACCAATCACCCAGCGCTCACTAAGTATTTAACGACAATTCCGAGAATCACTGAATCTGGTCCTTTTATTGAACACCTAGACCAATGGGCAGCTCCGAAGCCATCTGGGGGTGACAATTCACAGCTGCCTTCTCCCCTAGCTGGGTGGATTTCTCCTCCTCTCTGGAGAGCCCTGACCATTCTAACATAACACAAAGGCATCCAGCTTGGAGAAGAGGTAGTCTTGTTGGTTGGTTCCACAGCACACACAAGAGCAAAAGAGGAGAATAAAAAGCCGGGGCATTGTCAGAACATTCAAAGGAGCTGATTCTCCCCCAAAATCCCTTCTTTGCCGGCTGCAAAAGGAGCTGACGAATCACTGCTTTTCAAATCTCCCATGGAGTCCTGGCCTCCTAGCCCTCTGCTGCCCTTGTGGCCAGCTGTCCCTGCCCTTGTGGCCAGCTGTCCCTGCCCTTGTGGCCAGCTGTCCCTGCCCTTGTGGCCTTGATGCCTGTCCACCCTGATTCTCCAGGATGACCCAGATTCTGGGCTGACAGAGTCCCAGAATCTCAGGAACTAGATGGACAGGGGCAACTCTAGCCCAGCCTGGCTGTGCCATGAGGCCAAGGAGGCCCATGTGGTAGGAAACTGCCCAGTCACCCTGCTCTGCTTTCCAGGGTGGGGCATCCTCACCCCTACTCTGAAAGCTACTGTTCTAATCCTCCCAGGAACCCCAGAGCTTCAGGCAAGTAAACGGTGCTTCAGAAGGCCTGGGGGCCCATTATTCCCTGCACAGCTTCCTCCAGCCTGTCTGAGTCTGTTTTCCCAATTGGAAAACAGGGCTGATAACTCCAAGCTCTTAGAATAAGAGTTAAAAGGGCCCCAGACTCAAGCCTGAACACAGTGAGCCTCAAGAGATGTCAGCTCATATAGTCGTGGAAGCCACCTGCCTCCAGGGTGAGAAATCTGACACAGGGGAGGGGGGGAGGGAGAGAGATAGGGAGGGAGGGAAGGAGAGAGGGGAGAGGAGAAGGAGGCAACAGAGGGAAAGAGGAGGAAGGGAGGGAGAGAAGAGAGGGATGGAAGAGGAAGGGGGAGAGAGGGAGGAGGGAGGAAGGAAGGGAGGGAAGAGAGAGAGGGAAGAGGGAGGGAGGGAAGGAGGAGGGAGGGAGGGGAGCTAAGGGGTGCCCTGCCTGTGACCTTGGGAATGCCCCGCTGCCCACCCCCAGGCCTGTATGGGTGCTTCCTCCGCAGCCCCTCTGGCAGGCAGGTGTGCGCCAGGGTCCTGACCCACGAGGAAGCTCTGGGTGCAGCTGCCCCTCAGCTAGTGGGATGGAGCAGGCCTCATACCCCATTCCCCACCCCAACATCCCCAACTCTCACACGTGCTCTGTCCTCTCCTGCTAAAGGGCGGTGTTTCGCCAGCGTTTTTCCAGATCCTGGTCAGCGACCTTCCCCTCCGCCCGGGTTGCTCAATGTGGAGAAGCCGCAGGGCGCGTCCTCCCTCCCCCGACTCCCGGGCACTCGCCCCCTCCCCAGCTCTGGGGTCCGAGGGAGTAGCACTGAGGCTGAGCGCCAAGGTGGGCTCAGCTCTCTCGCCCCAAGCTGTGCCTCAGGCCAAGAGGTCGAGTTGCGGGTGGAAAGGGCCCCCGGCCCCCTCCTCCCAGCCGCTGGGGTCCTCTCCTGCCTGGGCCGGCGCCTCTGCTCCCCAATTAGCCGGGCCGCGCCCCCGCAATCTCTCGCTCTCCCTCTCCTGCCGGCACTCGGCCTCAGGACTCCCGGTTCTCTGCGGGCTCCATCTCCTATGACCCCGCCTTGGAGGCGCAAGTTCCCGGGTCTGCTCCGGGCGGGGCGCACCCGCAGCCCCCCACAGGCCGCCTTGGGCGGGGTCAGCATGGTGAGCTTATGGTCGGGGTAGGGTGTATGGATCCCTAGAGGGAGGCGGAACAAGCGCTCGACCGCTCCGAGGAACCCCCAAATCTTCCTAAGTGGTGATACAGTACGCAGTCCTTGTCAGAGCCCTTGCCCTCCCGCCTGGAGACCAAGAACCAGGGGTCGGATGGTGAGCCTCGCAGACCCCAATCTCGGGGCTGCATGAGCCCGCTCAGGACCCCAGGATATTCTGGGGCTTCCCCGCCCGGCGCGGGGCGGGGCGTGGGGGTCAGTAGGTTTGGGGTACCCCAGGGCCCAGGGGCCACCTAGGAATGTGTGAGCTCCGCCTGCTTCCGGGGCAGCTTCCTAGCACTGGGGTTCGGTTCCCGCACAGCGGAGAAAGGGGGGCGGGTGGCATATCTGATACAAACCGTCCGATTTAATGAATACCTGCTTCCTTCACTGGGACACTTTTAAAAAGACATTTCGCCTGGAAGTTGGTGGCAAGTGGGCGACAGACAGTATCCGAGAGCGCAGAGGCGCCTGATTCCACCAGAAATTTAATCCCCAGTTAACCTTCCGAGGAGGCGGGAGACGGGGCAGTTTGCTGAAACGATCCTAGCAAACTTTGGGAAGATGGACTCAGTCCCCGCACTGTGGGTGGATTTGTCCGCGCGCGACGATTCCAGGCGCATGCTTCGCGCTCCTGCGTGGTTCCGAGGCGCCTCAGGACTCTGGCTGGAACCTGAGCCCGGAAGGAAGGTCGCGCAGTCCCTCCCGGCCCGGTGGAGACACGCCCTGCGCGCGCTGCCCGCGGCTCCCGCGACGCCCCGTCGCCTTCTGCAGGAGCTTCCGGCCCAGGGCCAGGGGTCTTCCCACGGAGAATCTCCCACTCCCGTTGTGGGATTGGCGATAAATGGCAAGAGCTTTTAAGCGCAGTTTTGGATCAGGCTGTTTCCCAAAGGAAGGCGAATTCAGGGTGGGGGCGGGGGTCGCCGGGAGAAGAAACCAGCCTCGGCTTGCGTGTCTTCTCGGCGAGGCCCGTGCCAGAAATGAAAATGAAAATAAAAATACACCTCCTAAGATTTATTTCAAGCACCATTAATTACCGCAGAAACTGAGTGCTTAATTTATTCATCGCAGAGGAACGCTTCCCCATTGTTTGCTCAGCGGTGGTCTCTGGAAAACGGGGCCCCTTTAATGTCCTTCGTGGCAAACTGCTTTGCTCCTTTCCAAAATAATGTTTTTCTTAAATAAAATGTAAAGTAAAGGTCCTGTGCTTAAATCTGAAAGGAAAGAGTTTTAATTTCCACCATATGTTGCAAAGCACTTAATAAAGGGAGTGGGGGTGGGAGAGGAGAAAATTCCACGAACTCGTCCCATGAAAGCAAACAGCATTCCCTAATATGAAATGGTTCTTTTTTAAAGTGCAGTTTTGCATCTTGGGCTATTTTAGAGACCCTCCAAATAAACCCTGGGATAAAACCCTGCAGCAAAACTGAGAGGAAATGAAAAACCCACATTCTGAGGGCAGGCTTTTGCATGCACACAAGCAGCCCCTCCCCCAGGGTAGAGCCCAGCTGCCCCCCCCCCATTTATTAATATTATAGATGTAGCATTTCCCAACAGGATCAATCTCATCCATTCACAAGCTGGATTAACAAAAGCCATTTTAATGAAAATCTATTAACCTCACATTTGAAACACAGATGTTTGTGTAAATCAATAAAGAGCATACAAGGGAATACAAATGTGGGTTGCTAAATTTAAAACGAAGCGGGGGGAGGAGCCCTCTGTGAAATGTGTTAGGACGTCTGTAAAATCCTGAACCTTGGATCGATCCTTATGAATCCTTGATGTGCGAGGAGGGGTTGATTGTCAAAAAGGCTCACTCTGAACTGGGAAAACACCTTCCCTTCTTATCATTAATAGCAATTGTCTTTGGAGGTACCGGATGAGAAGTGGGCCCAGTTGAAGGGACATTGCTTGAAACATGTTTACTCCTTTCATGGGAAGAATGAAGGGCCGGCGAGGCCTGAGAAGGCTGCCCGAGAGGACAGGGGAGAGCCCGAGAGCCTTCCGGAAAGGGTGAAGGCCCCTGCCCACTGCTGGAAAACACTGCTCTGGATTTAAGGCGAACATATCCCGATCGGGGCGAGGAACCTCCCTTCTCAGGGATAAAGCTGAAAACACCAGGACCCTCCATTGTAGGAATTCAATAAATCAGATGTCAGATATTTGAATACTCATTGCCTCCTTGTCCTTTCCTTGTAAAAACAAAATAACAGGGTCATTAGCAGAGGTCATTAAGATTTACCTAATTCGCTTACAGAAAGCCAGGTTGTGGTATACAGCTGAGAATTTTTGTCAGTTTTCTTTACTCAGGCTGAGCTTGGCCCCTGCCTCTACCCCGGGAGAAGGGGCCGGTGGGGTCAGTGGGCCCTGTGGGCCGTGGTGAGTTGTGGCCACAAGGCTTTCTCTTGCTATGTTTCCTGGGCGGCTCCCGGCAGGACCTTTGCTTCCAGATTTCAGGTCCCAGAGCCCTACAACAGCTGAGAACACTTGCCCCTTTCTTTCCTGCATCTGAAGAAAGGAAGGGAAGGGGCGAGACATGCCCCCCCCAACGCTTTGCCGGGCCTCTCCCAGCGTTCCAGCCCGCGCACTGCTGGGGAATCGGGTTCCAGCCGTTTCCAGCCCGTCCTGTCCGACGCGTCCGAGACTTCCAGCCTTGCCTGGGTCCCTGGGGCCTGCTCCGAGCCGGCTGGGATGAAGTTGGCGGCGGTGGGGGGCTAGCGGGAGCTGCAGCGTGCCGACGCTGCCTGCTTAGCCTTGCGCTCTGGCTGCCCTGCAGGGGAGGCTTTCGGCCTGGGTGGGGGTGGCGGCAAGCAGGGAGGGCGGGAAGGCGACCCGAGGTGGGGAGAAGTAAGCCAGCGCGGTGGGTCTCAGAGGTGGCAGCGTGCCAGGAGCGCGGGGCGAAACCGAGCAGAGCGCAGGGGCGCGCCTGCCTCCTGGGGAGGTCCCGGCGGGCAGAGCCGCCGCCCGGGCCTGGAGCCTGGCGTGTCCCTCAGAACTCGGGGCCTGGAGGGCCAGGGCCGTTCTTTAAAAAAGACTCGCTAGGCTTCCCTCGCCCGCGGCCTGTCCCCGTTCTCGGCACAGGGTATCCTAGCGTTTTATTTCGTTTTATTGCATTTTGTTTTCGTGTATTTTCTTATTTGGGACCTAAATGGGGTAGAAGCGGGTCAGACGCCCACGACTTCACCAGCCGGCGTCCAGTGCGTGGCGTGGCGGAAATCCCTAGAGCCAAGCTCCTACCTCCAGGCGAGCTGCCTGGCGCGCGGCTTTCAAAGCTCCTTTTCCTTCCCTTCGCCTTTACTTTCCCATTTCTTCCTTTTTGTTGTCGATTTTCAGAGGCGTCTATGCTTTCCATTTCTATCCACAAACTTTTCTTTCCGAGGAGTTGGCAAATGCGTTGGACACGTTGAAGGGTCTCCATTCTCTGAGAGCACATGAGATTTTAAAATTATGTTCTCTCCCTCCTCTGAGTCCTCCTCTGTGTTTCGGGGTGTCACCTTCATAGCTCCAACAAGCTTCCTCTGGTCTATAGGGCGGCCCAGCCCAGCCCAGGCACAGACCCCTCGACTCAAGCCTCATCCAACGCAAACATAACATTTCACAAAGCGGAGCTACTTGGGCAATGTCTCAAATCAGCAAAAATATGTGGTGGCAAGGTCCCTGTCTAAGCTAGACTATTTAGGATGACAATAACTCTAGGCATTTCCTGTGTGGAAATGCCCTTAGGAAGGGGTCTGGCTTCTTGGCACATGGAGGGCAGGGGTTTGGGTAGCCCCTGCTCCCCTGGACTTGACCACCAGGGGAAAAGTTTGATTTTACAAGATGATTTCACTTCACCAGCCAGTAAACTAGTGAGGAGACAGGCTTTAGAGAAGGACAGGCCTTAGCTTGATAGATGCTACTACATTTATTTTAGGACACGAGTTACTGCAAATTCCTTCTCCTGCATTTGGAATCGAAATTAAGGCAGCAGTTGGTTTGGGGGAGGGTAGCTTGATCACCCAGACTTAAGACCCCTTCAGATCTAAGGCCTTCTGTTGCCTCCTCTGGGGTCTCCCAGCTGCCCTGGGGATCTGCTGGTTGTGGAGTCTTCCCCCCAGGGCAGGGGGCAGGGAGCCCTGCTGGAGAGAAGAGGCTGGGAGCAGTGCTCACTGCATGCCTGGGGCCTCACACCCAGCCCCCACCCCCATGCAGGGTCTTGGGCCACGTGGGATCAGAGGGAAAGCCTGGTACCTGGGCCCAGGTTCTCTGAGGTAGGATGCCTGGGGACAGAGCCACTCCACCTAGGCTGGAGGTGTGGAGAGGCAGGGAGGAGGTGAAGGGGAAGAAGAGTGACCCCAGGCAGGAGTCCACCTGGGGAAAAGTTTCCTTGTCCCTGAGGCCCAGGCCAGGGAAAGTTGCTCTGGCCAGGTCCCCTGCCACTGCCCCAAGGCCTTTTTTCTCTCTCCCTTCTCTCTCTTCTCCTCCCTTTTCTCTCTCCACCCTCTCTCCCTTCTCTCTCCTGTCTCTTTCTCTCCTTTCTTTCTTCCTTCTTTCTCTTTTTCTACATCTCTCTCTCCCTCCCCCTTGCCTCTCTCTTCCCTTCTCTCTCTCTCCCCTCTTTCTCTTTTCCTCCCTTTCTTGTCTCTCTTTTCTCTCTCTCTTCCCTCTTTCCTTATCTTTCTCTTCTCCTCCCTCTCTCCTGTCTCTTTTTCTCTCTCCCTTCCCTCTTTCTTTCTCTTTCTCTATTTCGTTTCTCCCCCCACCCTCTCTCCTGTCTCTCTTTTTCTCTCCCTTCTCTTCCCTGTCTCTCCACCCCCTCACCTCTGCTTATCTCAGCCCATTACTCTGGTTTCCCTTGCACGGGAAGAGCTCAGTGGTGGCCCGGTCTCCAGAGTGGGAACGGGTGGATAGGGACTGGGCCAGGCAAGGACTGTCAATTCTTGGGCCCTCGTGCGCCACCCCGCGCTCCCTGCTCACGCGCTCCGAGCGCGGCCGCCAGCGAGCCCCCCTCGCCTGCTCGGAGGCCTCCGCATGCATAATAGACGAGGGGCTATTTGTAATTCTGTGTGATATTGGTGCGCCTCCGCTTTGATTAGAGGGCCGCGGTGACAAAGTCCTGTTTGTTAAGTTGGGAGGGCTTCTTAGCCTTTCGCTTTTGAAGTCCAGGGGAAGCGACTGCTCCAAAGTCCCAGCTCTGGGGCAGGCGAAGCCGAGATTCCGGGGAATGAGAAGTGAGGTGCCGGCAACTAAGGCAGAGTTCCTGGGAAGAGAGAGGGCGAAGAAGGAGAAAGGAAAGGGGAAGGGAGGGAGAGAGGAAGGAAAGAGGTGGAAGGAAGGAGGGAAGGAAGGAAGGAAAGAGGGAGGGGAAGAAAAAAGCAAGAAGGAGAGGAGGAGGGAGAGAAAGAAAGAAGGAACGGAAAGAGGAAGCTGGAGGAAGGAAAGAGGGAAAAAGGGGAGGGAGAGGAAAAGGCCGATCTGCTTTTCCAACTCGTCTTCGCCCCCCCCCCCTCTGGTATGACCCCTCCGGCCGAAATCCGAGCACCCAGCGTGATCCCAACCCCGATGGCGAGGACAGGGTGTCCCACAGATTCCAAAGAAATAGCTCACTTCCCTTCCCGCTTAAGGAGACATCGGCCGGATCCCGCGGGCACCCGCGCTGGGCAAAACGCTTGGCCCGGAGGGTGGACCCGATCCTGGGATCAGATTAACAAACGCCTCAGAGGGAGCATTGGCTTCAGAAAATGCAAAACAAACTCCTCTAAGACTCAGAATCCCTCCCATCCTCGTAAAAACCTTGTCCCAACTGCGGGGGTGGGGGGAATGGGGGAACGCTCCGGGAAAAAAAGGGAAGGGGGAGGGGGAGTCAACTTTATTTGCATATGGAATTTTGCAGAGAAGAATGACATATTTGATTTCCAAGATTTTAAGATGAATTTCGTATTGCAAAGGAGAAAAGCGGTTACCCCCTACGCACGTGGTGGAAAGGGGAAAAGGAGCTAGTCAGGAGAACCGTGGCAAAACCCAAAATAAAAATTTCCCTAAGCAAACATCCTAGATACCGGGTGGCAGCAGGGTTCTAAAGAGGGCGGCGTGTCTGGCCGTGCGGGATCTGACGCGTGCCCAAAGGAATGACGTTTACAAACCGATTCTCCTTGCGCCCCCGCGGCTGTTGCAGACGCCCAGGGCGCGGCAGCTTCCCCGGCCTGCGCGGTGTAGCCCCTCCGAGGTCTGCGAGCCGAGTTCCATCGCCCCAGCCAGAGGCCCGGCAGCCAGAGTGCAGGAGTGACATCAGCTTTTCCAGTCGTTTCCAGGGCGCTCAATTAGTCTCCTGGTCATCCCGCGGCGCCCCACGCTCGTTCGGTGCCCCTCTGGCTAGTCCAGCCGGCAACCGAACCGCATCTTCAACTTGGAATCAATTATCTCCTTTGATGGCGCGTCACCTCGGTGCGCTTCCCCTCGGTAGCTCCGCATGTCCGGCTGCGCGCAGACATATTCTGAAAAGCGGGGCTGTGCTACTCGCGACGCCGGCCGGCGAGGACCTCCTTACAATCAATAAACTCCTCCTCGAGTTTCGTTTCTACCACCCATTGATAGAATTGCAGATACCTGTTTGGGGCGCTGGCGCCTGCGCCCGCGCGCGCGCGCGCGCGCTCTCTCTCTCCCTCTCGCTTCAAAAATTTGCTCTTTACCTCTCTGCACCAAGGTGCTCAGATGCCAAACAGTGATGAAATGAAAAGGAAGCCAATTGCTGGGCTGGAGGTGGGGAAGAGATAGCGCCTCGGCGTGCACCCGCCGCGGAGCCGGCAGCGGTAATTGCAGCAGACACTGGGGGTTGGGCCGAGGTAGCCATGTATAAATAGTGAGATCTCAAATTGAAAGGCACAAATAACAGCAGGAGGGACCTACCCCGGACCGACCGTCCTCTGCGCGCCGGGCGGCGTGCGGACCACAGCCCGGCTCCCAGTCGGCCCCGCTGAGCCCCGCGCACCCCGCAGCCCCGGGAAGCCATGGAAGAGCTCACGGCCTTTGTATCCAAATCTTTTGACCAGAAGAGCAAGGAGAGCGGCGGCGGCGGCGGCGGCGGCAAGAAGGACTCGATCACGTACAGGGAAGTTTTGGAGAGTGGCCTGGCGCGCTCCCGCGAGCTGGGGAGCTCGGAATCCAGCCTCCAGGACATCACCGAAGGCAGCGGCCACTGTCCCGTCCATCTATTCAAGGACCACGTGGACAGTAACAAGGACAAGCTGAAGGAGTTCGGCACGGGTGGGGCTGTGGAAGGTAAGCGAGCCGCGCGCCGGCCCCGGGTCCCTCGTGTCCCGGGCGCCTCCGCCAGCTGCGCGCGCTGGGAGGCCCCGGGCGCCGCCGCTCGCTCTCGTTTCGACCCCAAACTCTATTCATTTACCACTGCGGCGGGGGCGGAACGGTCCGGATCATCAGTCGCGACTCTTGTGGAAAGAAACCAAACCGGCAGAGGGGCCTGAAGGAGAAGCGCGGAGGTGGAGGGTGCAGGGGTGTTTGTGGCCGACGCAGGCAGGAAAGGCAGGGGCGCGGGTGGCAGGAGCTGGGGCCGCGCGCCGCCCGCGGGTTCGCTTCCCCGAGTATGGGCACTGAGCGCCGCAACGCCAACTGCCCGGGCCTGGAGTCTATCGGGGTGAATGTGCCTTAAACTCTAGGATTACCGCAGGGCAGCTTGGGTGTCTGTCCCAAGAGGAGCCATCCACACACATCTCTCTGAGCGCCCACAGCCTGCCGGCTACCCGAGCTAGAAATAGGCAGAGTTGGGGACGCGCTGGCCCAGGGTTCCCGGAGGGGCACGCGCAGTCCATCTTCCGCCTCCTGAACCTCCCGGCACTGTTTCCTCATATGGAAAACTTTCCCCTGGAATCTCGACTCTTGCTCTTGGGTGACGCAGGTCTGTAAATTAAAACCGCTCCGGTGTTTGCGTGTGGCCTGGCCGCGGGCGCTTGCGGCAGAGGGATCTGGACATGGGGTGCTGGGCCGGGGAGAAGCTGCTGGACACTGTGTCCCGGCCGCTCCAGCTTAGGCTGTCCGAGCGGAATGAATCCTGCCAGGGGCAAATCGCGTCCTGGGCGCGGACAGCCAGGGACCCCGTGGCGCCCTGGTGCCCAAAACCTTGGCGGCTGGCGGCCCGTTTGTTCCAGCTGGAAAAGGGCGCTGAGCTGAGTAGCGTCCCCCAACCTGCAGGTTTGTGTATAAACACAGGGACTGGCTCTGATAAATCAGGAGAACACAATTGGCTAGATTTTTGAAGGACACAGTTTGATAAACGCCTTTAATCTATATTTTTTCATTGTAAAGAGAAAATCCAGAGGCTAATAATTTCTCTTCCCCAGTTTGTCAGAGTTGAGGGGTCAGGGTGAAGCCCCAAGGACGGGCTCTTTACCAGGAAGCATATCCTTCCCGTTTATCGGATGCTATACTTTGGGTCTGCAGTGGCAGAATTCCGGGGCAGTTTGCCCCAGAAGCCAGGTCAGTGACCGAGACATCTTTTGAGGCCTTTGACCTTAAGCAGAAAGCTGGCGGGGGTCAAACAAGCCCTGTAACGCTGACAGTTGGATTGTGCCTGCCTTACCTGGGGATTGGCTCTTGCAATGTACCTGGTTCCATAATTCGTACAGAGAGCGAATTCTTCCTTTTCTTCAAGGGAGAGCAGGTTGTCCGCCGGCCTCGGCAATGGCCTACACTGATTTCATGTGTGCAGCGCCCAGCGGTGACGGCTCCTCACCACTGCCCCCTGCCCTTCTGAGAGGTGGAGCCCCCTCCTCTTGTCTGCCTCCTCAAGGCAGCGGGGCCTGGGAAAAGGGCCCTTGGGAAGAAGGCAAAGGAGACAGGGCTTTGGAGGGAGAAACAGAAACGGCAGGGAGCTCTGGCTTCCTCCAGAACATGGGAGGTGGGGAGACCCTGGGAGAGCGGAGAGCCAGAGTGCCATGTGCAGGATGGAAGTCAAATGGGAGTGGGGGAGTCCTGGAGAAACCCAGTGGTCTGGATGCCTGGGCAGCTGCCGCTGTGGAGCCCAGCACCCGAGTCCACGAATTTTGCAAAGTCTTAATTGTAAGGGCTTTGCAGACCATTTTCTCAGCTGGGCTCAGATTTAGAGAAATGAAGAAGGAAGGGTTAGAGCTGCCTCTAGGAAAGGATTTACTGTGGGGGAGAACTAGGGTATTTCAGGAGGTGAAAGAGGAATTAATTGCACAGGAGACAGAAGCCCTGGGGAGTGGGGAGTGTGTTTCAAGCAGATCAGGTCCCCAGCTAGAGACAGTGGGGGGGGGGGCTGTGGAGTTTCAGAATTTCCCCTTCCCCATAGACACTTTGGGTCTCTCCCCCTTGGGGATCTTCGGGGCACCATTTTGAGGCTGTTTTCAGAGCTAATAGAACCCCGGGCCCAAGGTTCTCTGGAGACTCCTGGGGAGCAAGGAAGAACTCGAACGATAGCATAGTATCCAACCCAGCAAGAGGCGAGGAAAAGGGCTGCAAAGAAAAGCACGATGGTGAGGAGACCCCACCAGGCAATCCCGGGGCTGGAAAGGGGGGTGCCTCTCCTTTTGAGCCCTGAGCTTGGTAGGGTCTGCATTTCCTTCACTTGGGCTTCGGAGAGCTGGACTCACCCAAATGCTGACTCATGTTGTCTGATGCTCAGCGCACCCCCCCATCGGCCCCACCCCCCAGCAAATACAGGGGAGCTCATAATATTTGGACACAAGACAGTGCCATTCTTGGCCCTGGTAGGCTGTGTCTGAGCCTGTGGACACGAGCGAAAGGAACCCACCAAGGTGGAAGTCGAGGTTCCCACTGCGTCAAGTCATTGCTTCGCTTGGTGGGCCAGAAAAAGAATAGGGTGGGCGCCGCGGGTCCAGATTGTCCACATCCGGGAGGCTCCGACGCGGCCCCGTCCCGCTGTACTGCGGCGGGTAGCAGCAGCTCTCCCCCAGCCCGGACCCCTGGCCTGGCCTGCGCGGGCCTCACCCAGCCGGTGCGCCCCTCCCGAGTTCCGCCAGGAACCTGACACTTGAGCAATTCTTCCTAAGCTGTTTTTTGACTTAAAAATAATATTTAACACCCTCGCCCCCCTTCAAAAAAAAAGTTAGGCTGTGTCAACAGACATGAAGTGGATAATTGAGGAAACTATTCGGAGAATTGGCCAAGAATCACTGCGCCGGCAGTGCCCGGGTTATTACAAAAAGAGCGGGTTTGTTTTATCGACTTGACGCCATGCTTGCGTCAAGGCGCATTCGTTTCCATCTCGTGTGCGCACTTAGTGTTCCACCACACCAAGCTAACAAGTCACCTGGGGGTGACCCTGCTGTAAGGACGGGCCGGGGAGGCGGGAGTCCGGGAGAGGGAGTCGGGGAGCCCCACGGGCGCGAGACCCGGGGACTCAGCCGTGCGCCCACCCCCGCAGGGATCTACGAGTGCAAGGAGAAGCGGGAGGACGTGAAGTCCGAGGACGAGGACGGGCATACCAAGTTGAAGCAGCGGCGAAGCCGCACCAACTTCACGCTGGAGCAGCTCAACGAGCTGGAGCGGCTTTTCGACGAGACCCACTACCCCGACGCCTTCATGCGTGAGGAGCTCAGCCAGCGCCTGGGCCTCTCCGAGGCCCGCGTGCAGGTAGGACCGCAGGACCGGCCTCGCAGCCCCTTCGTCGTGGGGACCCAACACGCGTGACCGGGGCCCAGGCCGCCGTCCCCTCCCGGGCAGGCTCTGCAGCCTTCGGGAGCGCGGTCTTTCCGCGACGCCCTGGGGCTTCACGGGTAGGTTAACCGCGCTCGAGGGCCAGTCTCCCTAGGTTGTCAGGAATTTGGAGATCTCTCCCCGCTTCCGCGCAGGGCTTCCTTCCCCGCCTCGCCTCCCCACCCCAGCTCTGCCCTCCCCTCCTTTCTAGCGCCCCTCTCCACTCCAGGGAACCGAGAGGCGTCTTGACGCACGCTGCTCGGTTCCGCGCTGGGCCGGATTAGTCCCCGCACGCCCGGCGCGGGGGCGCAGGGGCTGCCCCATCTGAGTCCGCGAGCAGCGCATGAATTCAAGGCGCCCATCTGGCGTGTCACTGCGGGGCGGGGTGCGCGCGGAGGGGGCGCGCAGGCAAGGCTTTCTTTGGCATGGTAAACACGAAATTAAATGTATTAATTTATTTATGGGGGGACCAAAGGTTCCTCCAGGGTCTGCAGCCCTCGCCTCTGGGAGGTCGGGACTCAGCTCTGCCACCTCTCTCGTCGCTCAGGCGTCTGAGCCGGACCAGAAGGGCCGGGGAGAGAAGAAAAGAGGGGTGGGGGCGGGAGCAGGATCCCAGGACTCCTGGGATTAGTTCTGAATAAGAGAAATTAGCATTACCAACCAGAGAAGGGCAAAGGAACGTTGAAAGAGAGGGTTTCGTCTTGGCTATTTGGCCAGCAAATTCAAGCACAACTTTCCTCTGGTTTTAATCATGAGACAAAAATGCAAACTATTTTGTAGATAGCATTTTACAAATTGTTGAATTAAATATGTATTTGCTGTCCGTCCCCCTCCTGTCTTCCCACGTCACCGCGATAAGAGGCTTTCTTAAGATGAAACCACAGCTCCCCAGGGAGCTGATAGCGTTTCCCATGTTTTCCCTGCGTGGAACGAGCAGGCAGGGTCTCTCTCGCGGACCCTCTGCCAGGGAAGGCCCGTTTGAGCATCTGTGGCCGCAGCGAGGGGAGGAGGCTGGGCCCGGAGCCGCTTTCCCGCTGGCGACCCTTCTCGGGAAGACAAATTGGACTGCACCATATAAATTAATGAAAAGATTAAACTTTTGCTGAAGGGGACATCAACTTTTATGTCATCTCGCAGTGTCTTAATGCCGCAGATCTGTAACATCTCCCAGGCCTTGATGTACTGTTTCTATAAAAATAAATTACTTGTAATTTAATTCTGCACTATTTCTTTCAGTAGTCTATTACTGGATAGCACCTTAGCAGGAGGCTCCCAGTTGCAGAAAATTGGTTCTCGGGTGCCTGCACTTCTTGAAAAGGCCCTAAAATAAAAAAATTAAAGAAAAGAAAGGAGGAGGAGAAAAGTGAGTGCTTATCGATCCAGAGGTGAATTAAAATTTAACGACTGTAAATAACAATAAAAATAAACATGGGAATATAAAAGAAATAATTTTCTGCTGGCCACAGAGAAAAAAAATCACATAATAAAGAGGAGAAGGCAGAAAGTGCTCGTAAAAATCAATTAGTTAAAATCCGTTGGTGATGTAGAAGTCAAGGGGGATTGGGGAGAAAGACAATGAAGAGGGTGAAAATGAACTATATTTTAACGCCATCTCAATTGTTTGGAAAGCTTTTTCGGTACAGCCTGTCCCTTGCTGTTAAAGGATATAGTTTCAATTTAGAGTGGAAATTTGCTGTAAATAAATTGAGGATCCTATGGAAACTGGTCCTTATTAACCTTTTATTTTTGTGTTGTACTGGAAGCTCATATCACCCAGCTGTCAGGGTTATAATTGAAAGTTATGAGACCACGGTGAGGAGCAGGCAGTAATTTAATTACAACAAATATCTTTGGGTTTATGGCGCAGAGCTAAATTAAATGTCATTATTCACTGTCTGTAATGGAAATCAAAAGGAAATCAGATTAGAGCATTTGTGAAAGAAATCACTGAGTGATTCTTAATGAAGAAATAACTGTCTAAACCAGTGTAGTACGCTTTACTTAGCATATTCAGGACTAATTGGAATTGATCGTGAATCACCCCAAGACTGATTTATTATCGCTTAATGCAGCAGCTAATTCATCATTTTTATTCTTCATAATCTTATTTTTTTTCCCGTTGAAGGGAAAGTGAGCTTCGCTTTCCAGATTTAAATAGGATCTTGGTTTTGAAAAACGTCCTTTCAGGGGCGGAATTTGCGCTTCTGGCTCCCCTTTCCCGAGGCCTGGATACTGGACCCCAAAAAGCAGGGCCCGTGGACAGGTTCGAGGGGGAGCCGGCGCCATTGGGGGAATATAAGTTTAGAGTTTGGAAATGGAGTATGATTTGTGAATTTCAACTCAAGGAGAGAAAAACATCATTTTGGAAGTACTTTTCAGGGAAACACGGTAAAAAGTTTTCCAGACACCCTGCAGCCTGGTGGGACGAGCTTTCGAACGTTCTGGAAAGTCCTTCCAGCAGGCGGGCTGTTGGCTCAGCAGTGGATATTCCGTCAGGAAAGGAAGCTCTGACAAACAGTCCACGTTTGTTTTCTTAGACTCCCGGGGCAATTCCAGTCTCTGGCGGTTTGCTGAGTTTCACCCCCGGAGGTGGGGCTGGGGGGCCAGCGCCCGCCGGGCGCACGGAGCGGGGCGCGCACGTTGGACGTTTCTTGTCTCAGAAAATACCGGAGTGACCGGGGTGTCTCCAGGGCCCAGGACGCTTTTCTTTGTGTCCATCTTTCCATGTCAATGCCAGTCCCCCTCCCCCGCTTCCCACTATGGCAGTGGAGGTAAAGCTGATGGAAAAAGCTGCTTAAGGAAAACTTATGGGCATGACTGGGAGGCATTGGGAGGGGGGCTTCAGAGTTGTCATCGACGTTATAGGGCCAGTGTGTCTGGAGGAGGAGGGGGTACGAGCGTCGGGAGCGGGGAGTGGGCAGGGGCGCTCTTGCTGTCAGGACCGCGAATCTAGGAGGACTGGGCGAGGGTCTCAGCGCCCTTCTGCACCCGGCCTGGAGAGGCCTGACGTCCTCAGGCCAAACCCCCGAAGCGTAAAGATTGCTTTATTGGGGGCGCCGGCTCTTTATGCCATCGCGGATGCCCGCGGCTCTTTCAGTGCCAGCGAAACCCACCAGAACTTCCAAGGAGAGCACAGAAGTTTCTGGACCAGGCCGAGGAGGCAGGCGCTCCGAGTTTGACTAGGGGTGGGGGTCTCTAGTCGCTGAGGTCCAAATGGGAAAGTGTAGCCCCCCCCCCGAGGGTGGTCGTCGATGAGGGTGGTGGGATGCCCACACAGAACGCTGGAAACTCCCCAGCCCACCCTGTGACCCAACACCCACTTCTTCACCTTAAATATATAGGTGTGGGCGCCCACAACTCACTGGGGGGGCGGGGGGGTGGCAGGGAAGGACACGAAGCGAGTTTGACAATTGCCAGCCCCAGAGAGCCAGGTCCTGCGAGGTGGGGAGCTGGAGGGGGTTGCTGCGGCGCCTGGGTCGCTCCCCTGCGCCTCTTCAGGCGTCGCTGCGCGCCTGGGGAAGCGCTCGCGCCAGAGCCCCGGCCGCGCTCACCGGGCTGCGCGCCTGTCTGCTCCGTCCGCAGGTTTGGTTCCAGAACCGGAGAGCAAAGTGCCGAAAGCAGGAGAACCAGATGCACAAAGGTGGGTGGCTCAGGGGCGGGGGCGGGGAGGGAGGCGGTGGAGGTGCCGAGAGGAGGCCGGAGGACGACCCTCACCCCTTTTTCTTCGCTTCCAGGCGTCATTCTGGGCACGGCCAGCCACCTGGACGCCTGCAGGGTGGCGCCCTACGTGAACATGGGCGCCCTGCGGATGCCTTTCCAACAGGTAGCTCGTTTTCCTTCCTTAGGAGCGGCCTCCCTCTGCCTTGCTCCCCGGCTCCTCCCGCCCCCGCGGGCTTCTCGGCTTGCACTCGGAAGAAAGGGGAGCGCTTTTACAAGGGGAATTTATAGGCGCCTTGGCACGTATTAAAATCACGCTGTAAAACTCCAAAAGTCAACCTTTGGGAGGGGGAAAACCCAAACCCAAAGAAAACCTTACAAAAATTGGAGAGGGAAAAAAATCCCACCCACCCACGAACCACTCACCCCGACACCACCTGGAGCCTGGAAGGGACCCGCGCTTCGGTGGGAGGATTAGGGTGGGCGCTGTTCCTAGGCCCGGCCTAGAGGCTGGGGCCTCTGACCTAGCTCAGAGCATAAACCGCAGGCTCAGCTCACGGAGCCCCCTGCAAGGACGCGGGAGTACACCCGCGAAGCCCAAGCGGCCGCACTCTGCGCCCGGAGGGCAGTTGGGGAGCCAACGTTTGGGGTCTGGGGAAGGCTACAGGGCTGACGCGCAGCGCCCAGGTGCGCCCAGAGTTTTCCTGAGCCGGACTGGGCGTGCGCACGTTTGGTCCCCAGATTGGAGGCGGGAGTGAATACACAGCCGGAGCCGGGTGGCCTGGGCACGCAGCTATTTGGGGGTTTATATCTGGAACCGAAATCGCGCGTGTTTGCTGAGGGGCGGGGGCCTGGTCAACCTGGCCTGGCCCTGGAGGGTTGGCGAGAAGTAGGGGGGAGTAAACAGACACCCGGGAAATAGAGGCCTTGGGCCGCCTGTTTGGACTCGCCCTGTGCGAGGAGGGAGGTGTCCCGGCCGCCGGTGCTGGAGAAGGGGCCCGCGCCTCCCCCAACCTTCCCCATCCCACTTAAAATCCATCTTCACACTCAGGGGCACCGAGCCCACCCCTTGCAGCACCCTTCCCCGGGTTGGAGATGCGCGTGGCGGAGACAGCTTTGTGCGCGCTGCCGGCTGGCGTCCGCGCTTGGGCCGGGTTGGAACTCAGAGGTCGGGCTCGCAGACCTGGCAGCTGGTGTCTCAGAATCGGGGACCCGGCAACCCTGGGGAGCATGTGTGCCAGAGGCCGAGGTTCAGACCCTCACACGGGTCAAGCTTATGGTGGTCGCTGTTGGCGCCACCGCGATGCCCGGGAGGATATTGGGGGGGAGAAGAGGGGGCATAAGATCCGTTCGGATTCTCCTGCCCTAGCTCTCTCCAAAGCGGCCAGTGGCCTGTCCGACATGGGTGTCCCGGGACAGCGTCTTCCCCCCGGGGAGAGTGTGTGAGGGGACGCCAGCGTGAGGGGGCGGGAAGCGATGGCCCCACAGAGAGTGGGGCAGGAAAGGGAGCCCCCAGGCGCCGTCCCGCGGTGCTGACCACGCTCCGGTCTGCCCCCGCAGGTCCAGGCCCAGCTGCAGCTGGAAGGAGTGGCCCACGCGCACCCGCACCTGCACCCGCACCTGGCGGCGCACGCGCCCTACCTGATGTTCCCGCCGCCGCCCTTCGGGCTGCCCATCGCCTCGCTGGCCGAGTCCGCCTCGGCCGCCGCGGTGGTGGCCGCCGCCGCCAAGAGCAACAGCAAAAACTCCAGCATCGCGGATCTCCGGCTGAAGGCGCGGAAGCACGCCGAGGCCCTCGGGCTCTGACCCGCCGCCCGGCCCGCGTCCCGCCCCGGCCCCGGCGCCCCCGCCCACGCTCGGTCCTGCACACGACCCCCGCCCCCCACGTCCCCGACCGCCCGACGGACGCCCCGGAGCGAGCGCGGGCCCTGGCGCAGCGGCCTCCCCACTCCAGGCGCCCCAGGCGCCCCGTGCGCGCGCGCTGCAGGCCCAGGGAGGGGTCCTTCCGGGACCACACACGCACGACCCCGCCAGACCCTCCCAGAGACGGTGCGGAAGAGAGAGCAGGCGACGCGGCACACGCGAGCCAACCCCGACGGCGTTCGCTCCTCTGCGCGCACTGGGGCTCGGATTCCGGCCAAAGGGACCCTCGGCGTTGCCGCCCTGTGCGAGGCTGACCACAGGCGCATCTTAAAGTTCTCAGAGTGATTTAGACACAGGCTCACCGGCCTGGTCTGGATTCTAGAGGGCAGAGTCTCTTTCCCCTCCGAGAAACTGCAAGACTGGCGTGGATTTCGAGGGTGAATTCAGATGGGGCAGGGGCTGGGCTCCCCTCCCCACCCCGTCTCCAAAGCAGCAATAACGAAGCGCGTCTCCCGCAGCCGGTGTCCTTGCCGAGGGGAGGGGAGGGGGGGAGGGAAAGAAGACCCGAATCTCGGAGCTGGGACCGCTGTGGAGACGTGATTTACCGGCACCCGTTTGCCCCAAAGCACCAGAGCGAGTTGAGATTCGTTGTGCCACAGAACAGGCATCTTTATAACTTTTCCAATCTCTGATTCCCGAATTGACACTTTTGCTGTTTTCCAGAATTCAGACGCAAATGACTTGCATAAAAAGGTGGAAGCACGGTTTTAAGGTATAATACTGATGCAGCATTAACTTTAGTGAAATGCAATTAAGAGCAGTTCAAGTGCAATACTGTAAATATTATAGATTAAAAAAAAAACTAGCCCGACACTCTCGATCCGTCGCCGCAGGACGGGTTAGGCTGGTCGCCTCATCCTTTGCCGTTTGCTGTCACTTTGACAGTGTTGGAGCGAGCTCTGGAAAGGGTTAAAGTGAGACTTGTTGAACGTGCTAAAGCAGAGAAGTGGGTGCCAGGATTTAGGTGAGCTCCAGGTAAGGGAGGGAGCAAGCAGCCCCGGAGAGACCCTTCCTGCAGCCGCTGCGAAGAAGATGCCGTTGGGCGGCAGTTGGCAGTTCCAGATTTTCTTTCTTTCCTTTTTGCCTTTTGTGTGAGCACCAAATAGTAACTTCTCTCAGCAGCTGGTATGAAATGAGGAAGTCGCTGGAAATGACAACTGGAGCATTCAGGGTTCACATTTTGCACCTGAGTTTTACGGTTGTGGGGGAGCCGTGCTGGACTTGTCGGTAACTAGGATGTCTGCGTTTTGCCTTAGCGGCTTTTCAGTGGGGCCCCCCGGGCACCGGGCTACTGAAGTTCCATTAACTGTACTTACAAAAGAGGGGTTGAACTTTCCAAATTTGGCATCTGAAATGTTCTTTCCTTACTTGATGTATTTCTCCACGCGAATTTCCCTTCAATGTAGGGGAACGCTTTCCACCTTTTCACTGAGCTGACATGTAGATAAATCTTTCTAATTTGTATCATCTGATACCCGTTATAAAAATCTAAAGTCCCCTTCAATAATTTCAGTTTGAAATTTTAGCAAGACTCAAAAGGCAGAGACAGAGCGAGACGAATAAAACAAGTCAGTATTTTAAAATTACTTGCAACTTTTTCCCAGACATTATTATAAATGGCAATATAGAGTTTACCTCCTACACATAATTTTTCTTTGAAACAGATGTGAATGAAAAAGAAGGCTCTATGCATAATCTGAAACTTTCCTTTCAGTGCAAAAAATATATCCATTTTGAAACATTTAGAACTAGATGCATTCATGGCAATATTTAATACTTGGTAAAAGTTGGAAGTAAAATGCGTACATGCCAATTTTTTTTCCAAAAAGGTTTTAAATTTATATCTAAACACAGTCGTCTATCAGCACCCCTTCCAAATGGAAAACTCACTCCATGTGGGTGGATTTCGGCCCTGAATTTGCAAAGTGGAGTTGCCTGCTGCTGGCAGGCTGGGGGTCCCAGGCCCAGTGGAAGGAGCTCCCCCAGGCTTCTCGTTTGCTTGCTGAGGGCAGGGCACACTTTTCCACAGGCCGCAAGAAATTACATTTATGGGGCAGACATAGGCGACCGTTGTGGGTGCTTCTGCTCAAAACAAGATCCTTTTCAAAACAATTCATGTTTCTTGCAAACAGCGCTTTGGGGAGCTTCCTGGCAACCTGAGAAATAGCACCTGGAAACCAAATTGGGGAGGATTTCATTTTAATGCCATCGGATACAGAGTATCTGGTTGTAAAAACTACATGGGAGTTGAGGTCTGGATTGAAACAAGTTCCCGGCTGGGCCAAAGGCTGTTGCTTGCTGAGGATTTGTGCGCTTTGAGTCGTGGGGGCGCCACTCGTGGATGGCAAGGTGGGTCGGCCCACTGGCTGTGTTTTATCTTCCTGAAGACTTGGCCAAAGAGTAAATTTAGGATGGGAAGCAACCGACTTAGCAACAATTCGTTGTTCCTCTTAAGTCCTTCTTCCTTCTCTCAGTGACTATGAAGCACCAACCTTTAGTCACATTTGGTGAAGATGCCCTTGGCTGGCTTGAGTCCTGCCACCCACGTTTGCTAAGGTTTCACGCATGCAGCTGCTTGAGGGAATAAAAAGGTGCTTTTCTTCATAGGTTTTGGTACGACCCCAAACTGTGGCCTCCTTCAGCTTGACCCCAGACAAGAGGGGTGGGCAGATCTACCCCTGTGTCAGGTAGGCGAAAACAGAGCAAACCAAGGACACGTTTTTCAAAGTTACAAAGTCGGGCATTTAAGTGGCTGCGCACGGATGCAGGTCTTCTCCCCTTGAGTGTAGGGTCAGCCTGCCCACTCCAGGCCAGCGTGGGTCTCCGAAACCCCCTTTCCTCGGGGGCCTGAGTTCTAGCTGTGGGCCGTGCCACGTAAACCCATAGCCACGTGAGTGTCGTGGCCTGGCTGAAGTCTGGGAACACCTGGAAGTTTCAGCTGGAGGCAGCCGGACTGGTTTCCACTCTCCTACCTGAGCTCACGGGCAGCCCCTGGGTAGGATGGAAGGAAAACCCAGCCCTTGCTCTGCTCCCACTCCTGGCTCCTAATTCTTTCCCGGGAGCAGGCCCCTGACCCCCTTTTACTCAGAATTCCCTGTGGGGCAGGAGGTACTTACAAGCTAACAACGACAAACAATTTTGAGGCACTTTGCTAAGATTTCTTTTTTTGTCAGTTTTTTTTGGTGTGTGTGTGTGGGGGGGTGGGGCGTCTTACAGTTGACAAGTTTGTCATTTTAAAAACTGGTGCCTAATTTATTTAAAAAAAATTAGCTTAGGGATATGCTGATTTTTCAATACACGTGAAAACTTGATGCAATTTATAAATGTTTTATTGAAATTTGATATTTAATGAGAAATCAGTTGAGGAATGTAGAAAATATCAAGTTTCAAAGCTATTAACATGCTATTTATTGAAAGGTGATAGTTTTGGGAATCCAGGCCCCTTGTGTGTGGCAGTTACATCGGAGAGCCGTGAGACTCTCTGCGTCTTGGTGATTGAAGTATGTGGATGTGGGTGTGTTATTTATTTTTTTTGGTTGAAAGTTCATAAATATGTGCTATTTTAATTATGTTGAGTGTAAATTTGACATTGCCTTGCATTTATTTTTATATTTTTTAAACCTGTTGCTTCCCCCGCCCCCTCCAGTTTATGGGCAGCCAGGTGAGTTCCAGCATCACGGCAGTGTTTGGCTTATGCGTACAAGGTGTGTCTGAAGCCACAGGCATTTTCAGGGACTGCTGAAATGAAAAGAAATAACACAACCTTTCCCCAAGCCAGCGGACTCGCATCCCTCTGCTATCGTGGGGAAAAACATTCTCGAGGGGTTTTGGCCACACTCGCATGCTCCGAACCCAAACCCGCCCCAACACATTGAGTTCTAGTTACAGAGTGTATTTTGTCAGATCATATGGTATGAATGTACATCTTGTAAAAGTGAGATATAAATAAACTTATAAATATTTGTATTCGAGTGTTAAAAAAAACCCTCACCTCCAGAAAAGTGGCTGCACACAGTTCCGGGTGGAATCGGGCGCCTTCTGGGTTTTCGGGGCCCCTCTGACTTGCACCCCTCTCCCAGACCCTTTCCTTAGCAGCCTTCAAGGTGGACGTCCTCCCAGAAGGGGGTGAAAGAAGAGAAATCCCCTGGCTCAAATCCCGTCACTGTTCTGGGATAACAACTGGGTCTTTTCTGAGCAGCCACGCACTTCGATTCTGAACTTTCGGTTTGAAATTTTTATTTCGTTCTATTTTCCTAGAGTGTACAGATTCTCCACAACGGCTTTTGCAACGATGGTTGAGTCACTCAGAAAAACATTACAATAAATGAAAAATAAATCAACTTTTAAAAATGACCATTTTTTGGGGGGGGGCATGTGCTTTTATCCCTCATGCAAAGGAAAGTTAGTGATGGAATTTGGCTCCCCTTACCTGCTTCCCAGCTTCAGTAAAAACCACATGTGGGAAAACAGTGAAGGGGACAGAGATGAAGCTACCCATGAGATGTTCCCCTGAGAAGTGGGGCCAGCTCCTTCCTTCCTGAGCCGCTCTGTGTTTTCCCTTCTCCTGGTTCTCTGTCAGGACCTGAAACCTTCCCTGCCAGAAAGAGAGTTTTTCAGGACACGAGTCCTTGCTTCTGAGACAAACTTGAGATTTCTTTTTCCTTTCTGACCTGCCTTCCACAAGACTGGTTGAAGCCTTTTAGGGCTCACAGGATGGAAGGAAATGGTCACTGGCCACTGTGGGATAAGGGGTCCAGGGCAGGGGTCCTTGAGAAAGGAGCCTCTCCTCTGGGGTCTAAGCTAGCTGTGGGCAGCCGCCTCTGACCATTCAATGTCCGGCCCCGAGAAAGCGCCCAACTTTCCGGAGAAATGGAGGCAGCTCTGGGATTTGTGGATTTGCTTCCAGGCCCTTTGACTTCTTGGCCTTAGTGAGAATTTAATCAGGGAAGTTCTTTTGTGTCGGTGGTCAGCAAATCCGATAATATTAGGATTGTTTAAGGGATCTTTGCCCGAGAAGTGGCAAGTCTCGTTTTGGTCAGTGATAACCAAACCATTTCAGAAAAGACAAAGTCTTAAATCTCACTCTTCAAGGTGTTCTTTGCATGCTTGAATCTGAAAAAATAAGTTTTCCGGCCTTGATTTTCTTTTCTTTTCTTTTTTCTCCCATGGACTGTCTTGGAGCAGGTTTCCTTGGACCAGGACAAATTTTTTAAAAATTATTTTAAATTGCACATAGGTACATGCCTTCAGAAGACTGGAGCTGGGAAATGTGAGATAACCATAGCTCAGGCCCGATTCTCAAATTCCTAAATTAAGCACGGAAACATATTTGCTTTGCCGCCCAAAGGCAGACGTGCTTTCTCTTTCTGGGCTCTGAGGATTCTGCTGGTGACTTCCACGTTTAAGGATATAAAACATAGGGATTTAAAGAAAAACACAGAGAAAGCGAAACACGAGCCAACTGCCAATTCATTATACAGGCGAGCAGACGAGTGCCTGAGAGTGAATATCTGTGGAGCAGTTGGTCAAGAAAACGGTCATTTTATTTTATTTTTTCCTACTTTTTATTTTTTAAAAGATATTTTGATTACATAAATGTGACAGAGAATATATAGGGGATTCCCATATGCCCCGTTCCCCACCCCTCCCACATTTTCCCACATTAACAACCACTTTCATCTGTGAGGTACATTCATTGCAATTGATAAACACATTTTGGAGCATTGTCACTAAGCTTGGACTATAGTTTACACTGGAGTTTACACTCTCTCCTGTTCAAATCTGTAGATTATGAAAACTGTCATTTTAAATTTCACAATCATATCTACATTCAAACTGTAAAAAAGAGGAACAAGTAAAACGATTTTGGTCGTCTGTGTGGCTGAAGTTACATTACCTGCTTCCTGCTCATACACGTTTTTCAAAAATGACCTCCTTTCAACTTTAAGCGTTTTGGAATAAAGAAAAATACAGTGTATATTACCAGTTTTTTTGCATTAACAGACAGAGACTTATTTTTAAGTTGCTTGAAGTTATGAGGCTTTCCCCTTTGGCATATTTGTGTATGTTATTTACCTAAAATCATGGGGAATTTGCTTAAAATTTCAAAATGTTCTAACTTCACTGATTTCAAGTAGCATTTTGGGATAAAATTCACAGTTCTTCTGGTGGAAGCCAAATGGGATGAAAAGCAGACTCAATAAACTCATGTTACAAAGTTTGTTCCTTGGCCAGCTCTTCTATTCCTATTTTTCTTTTGAGATTAAAAAGTCATCACAAGCCAAAGAATTCAGAGGAGGCTGCACTGGGTGATCCATCTTAATTCTTGCTATAAAGCAAAACAAAAAAAAAGGACAAGTACTTGATCTGTCCATGTCAAACAGACATGGTATGTTTGCACTATTTCAGAAAAACGCACCACAAAACAAGATACTGAGACTGAAGAAGCAGAGCAATTCAAATAGAAAGCAGTGTACATGTACGCATCGAAACTGCCCCACTCAAATAGCCCACGGGGCTTCTTGCTGGCTGTGTAATCGTGTTTCTGGGTCTCAGTCAGGAGAATAAGCAGTTGTCTCCTCGGGGTGCAGTTTTCCATGGAACATTTTAAAAGAAGGTTTCTAGAAAGAGTTGCAGCTATGAGGATTCGAATGCACCCTTGGGGAGGTTGTGCCTTTACAGAGACTTGCCTTGTGGTTAAAGAAGTTTCACGTTTTACAAGAAAAGCGGGAAGACAGGGGAGACCGTGCAGCAGGCAGCTCTTTCAAGGAAGAGTATATTTCCCCCCAAACAGGTGATTCGAAAGGCTGGGATATTTGCAATACAAACAAATATTTATTGCTTCTGTCCTGTCTGCAGAAACTCTTCCAAGGTGCACAAAACATCCTCTTTCTCCAAGGAGTGAGATCATATGCTTGGATGTGCAAAGGGTTTAACAATTGTTGGAAGAGATACGTCATACCTGCAAGCACACAGCTTGTAGAAAAACTCAGATTATGTTGTAGATTCAAGAAGGTGGATGGAGGCTGGCCACGCGCTTCTGCTGGTGTGAGCTGTTGAAGAAGCATCAGTGGGAGTGGGAAAGGAAGACGAGGAGAGACTCGACCTGTGGAAAAGGGTCTGAGCCTCTGCACCTTGAATAGTGGGGTAGGGAAGAGTGGTGGAGAAGAAGGGGGAGAAGGCTGAGGAGGGCTTTTCACAGTTCCTTATGACCCCACCCCACCCCAGTGACCTTCTGGGCAAAGCATGATTTTTAGATACAATGAGAATTCATTTTAATTGCCCAGGCACCCAATGCCTGACATGTTTATTTTTCAGAGAATACAGGGAGTTTCTTTCTAGCACTAGAGATACAAAAATACGTAGTAGTGCAATGTCCTCATTGTGTTTCGGAGAATGTTTGATAGTGTCAGGTCATTTCCTAGGGAACCAGGAAGTGAGTAATTTCCAAGTGACGGAGGAAAAAGGAAGAATTCCACAGAAGGGGAAAGCAGTTGGAAAGTCAGTGCCCGGAAGGAGCAAAATGTCCTTTTTGGCTGTAGCATGTCTCCTTCAGACGTGACCCAGCCGGTAGAGAGGGACGGAAGGACTAAAGGATGCATGGCCAAATTTTCCGCAGCTCGCAGTGGCTCGACTGGGCAGGTTTGCCGGTCTGCAAACAGGATTTCTAAGTGATGGTTGAATATATCCGTAGCTCCCCAAGGGCTTCAGAATGCTCAAGACATGCATCATCTGATAGTAAATATTAAACAAAGATGCATGTGGACCTTTGCTTCGATTCTAGTCCATGCCTGGACTTGGCACCCGCCAATCCTGCCTTCAGTGCCAAGCACTGCTTTTACCTGCAAATATTATGTATTGGGTCCATTTTTTCTTCCAACCTAGATACCAGTGAGAATCATTTGAAATGAAGCTGAGAGAAGAGGCAGATTCCATGCCCTTGGACGACGTGCCTGCTTTCCACTCGGACACCGCGGGAGTTTTCTGGGGCTGCTGCAACAAGTTACTACAAACCGACGTAAAACAACAGAAATTGATTCTCTTGAGGTTCTGGAGACCAGAAGTTGGGCATCAAGGTGAGGGCAGAGCCGGCTGTCTCCGTAGGCTCCAGGGCAGAGTCCCTCCTGCCTCTTCAGCTCTGATGCCCCCAGCCTCTGCCTCCTCCTCTGCAGTCAAATCTCCCTCTTCTAAGAGCTGCCACTGGGTTCACTCAGGAAATATCTCCATCTGAGGACCCTTCACTTCATCACAGCTGCGAAGCCCCTTTTCCCAAATAAGCTCGGCTTTACGGGTTCCGGGGACAAGGTCAGCTGGCTGCAGCCGCCCTCGTTTCTCGCGGGCTTCTGTGGTTTATCCTGTAGAGAAGAGGCTCAGGGTTGTCCAGCTCGGCCAATGCCATAGAACCCCTGAGATTTTATCTCCTCCATCTCAGACGAGTGAGAAAGAGGCTGCCTGCTATGGCTAGCTTGGAAGGGACTGAACTGCAGGGAAGTGCAAGCTGTCACTCTCTTCTCTCAGTTTGACCCTCGTGACAAGGAAATCTGCTCGGGGTCTGACCTGCTTGTTAGAAGCTCTAAAAGAGAAAGGACAGACAGACTCACTGGATAGTCTGAATGGGGGGGGGGTCTCTGCTCACTTCTCTGCAACCAAAGTGCTAATTTTTGCTTTAAGGAAAAATATTTCAGGAAAATGCACAGGAAAGAAGACCCATGTTCAGATTATACCCATTTCCTTAGAGAACTATTTTCACAGAGCAAAGTTCAGATCCTCTTGGAGGGCACGGCGGATTTGGGAATCTCTTGCAACCATCTTACCGGGCTTTAGTTTTCTGGGTCTCCTAGATGTCAGTTTTCTGGATGAATGACCACAGGGGAAAATGGCACATAGATGGTTATTTGTTTTATTTGATTTTTAAAAAGATTTATTTGATTAATTTACTGCCCCCCTTCCCACTTGTTTGCGCTCACTGTCTGCTCTCTGTCTGTCGTGTGCTCGCTGTCTTGCTCGTCTTCTTTTAGGGGGCACCGGGAACTGAGCCTGGGACCTCCTATGTGGGAGGGAGGCACCCAGTTGCTTGAGCCACCTCTGCTCCCTGCTTGTTGTGTCTCTCGCTGTGTCTCCTCGTTGCATCATCTTGTTGTGTCAGCATCACTCACTGTCTTGCTCGTCTTCTTTAGGAGGCACCAGAAACTGAACCTGGGACCTCCCATGTGGGAGGCGGGTGCCCAACTACTTGATCTGCATCCACTCTGGTTGTTTGTTTTGAAGACCCTTGCAGTCAGTGGGGCAGTGCCTGTGGTCAGGCTGGGAGCCATGCCCTGAGTTTTGGTCCTTGTTTTCCAAACCTGCTGACCGTCTCTGCTGACCTGAGGGCTCTATCTGTCTGGGCAGGCATTTAAACTGCAGCTCCCTTGAACCTTCTCTGAGCTCCTCGTGTGTTACACCACCTCCTCTTCTGGATATAGTTGAGAAATTTGAGGTACTTTGGGGATTACTTCAGTTCTTCTGTGCTAATGACCTCATTAATTACATTTGCAAGCAGAAAGACCTATGTGGTTTTTTAAAAAACATTTTTAAACTTTATTTTTAATTTTGTATGGCAAAATAATTCACATGCCATAAAATTACCCTTTTAAAGCACGCAATTCAGTGGTTTTGGTATATTCCCAGTGCTGTGCAGCCATCGCCACAATCTAATTTAGAACATCTTCATCACCCCACAACAATTAGCAGCCCCTGCTCCTTCCTTCCCTCCCCCAGGCCCTGGGAATCACTAACCTGCATTTGTCTGTGTATTTGCCCGTTCTGCACATTTCATGAGTAGGGAGCTATACTATATTTGTCCTTTTGTGTCTGGTTTTTCGCCCTGAGCACCGTGTTTCATCCACGTTGTGGCGTGAATCAGTACTCCCCTCTTTTTTTTTTTTTT
>JAKSZT010049032.1:1097272-1156807 GCA_026826555.1 Tolypeutes matacus | reverse complement strand
CCGTGCTCCATTCGTGAGGGGCGCTCGGAGGAATGGCCGCCTTTCTTGCACTTTGGGTTAGGGGCCATGTAAAGTGAAGGAAGGACCTTCCTTCATGGGTATCATCCCCTTGCCGGGGTTGGCAGAGCTTGTCTCGTGATAATCTTTGATTGTTTAAAAGAAAGACCGCATTTTTGCTCCACCCAGAAGATGTGGATTTGGGTGGAGCAAATTCCTTTGTTTATACAGAACGTGGGGAAGTAAAATTGGTGCAGGCTGGACATGGCTGGTTTTTACCACCTCCAGCTGTGCCCGGGGTAGATGGAGGATGCACATTTCAACGCTCCAAGGAGAAAGAGGAGCAGGGCACCCGGGGAAGTGCATCCTTTTCTTCCTTGGCCTCTGAGATGTGGCCCTGAGTGTGAATCCACATTGTATGGAATGACAGTTGTCACTTTCTTCAGAGTGTAGGAAAGCAGGACCTGAGTTCCTGAGCTTGGCATTGAGCTCAAAATATTTCAGAACAAGCCAAACTGGGTGGAATGGCTTTTAACACTCTTTTTAAATAAATAAAATAATTATTTCATCTAATACAGAGCCAGGCAAGCTTCTTCTGGGCAGGCAGAAATGAAGGCTTCTCCGGGCAGCGTTCCTTCATGTTCTTTGCAGGAGATGGCCTTCGGGAGGGGAGTGGGCTGCTGCCTTCCACTGCAGGGAAACAGGTGCCGATGGCCCTGGGGAGTCTCGGCCACTCTGGGCCCCTCACCGGCCTTTGGCTGACGGTGAGCTGCAGTGACTGCAGGCTTGTCTGGAATGGAAGGAAAATGACTGGGAACTCGGTACCCTTCTTGGTTTTAGACGTGGATGCCTCTCCCCAAATCCACTTCACAAATATTTACCGGGAGCTGCCTACGAACCGGGCATTGAGCTCGGCACCCGTGACCCCTGCCCCAGGGGATGTGGGAAGGTAGCTGGATGAGGTTGGAGCAGGGTGAGGTGAGATTCGGCAAACAACAGGGCACCCACTCAGGGTGGCCGGGGAGGCGATGGATGGAGAGAAGGGGACCTCCTGGTTGGGGATGGCTTGAGCAAGAGATCAGACTTATATTTTGGAATCTCACTCAGGCCACCATGTAGAGATGGGTGTGGGGGAAAGTTTAAGGGGAGGGGGGCACCCTCTGGAAGCCCATTCGAGCCAGGTAGGAGAAGGTTTTGTGGACCACAGAGGGGTGGCTGGATTTGAGAGAAGCTGTGGCAATGGGAAGGTGGGTGATGCTGATTTGGGGTGGCTTTGGGGTCGTAGAGGAACTCCCAGCCAGGGAGTGGAAAAAAGCTCCTCTGCTTCTTGCTATCACCTGTGCAAAGGTAAGTTCCCACTAAGATTTATGGCAAAACCCACCCATAAACTCCAAAAACTGTTGTGTGCTGAAGGGACAATCGATCTGGGGGGAAACGCTCCACCCACCCTAGTTTTTTCTCTCCTACCTCCTCAACATCTGGTTCAGAATGGCCCATAATGTGCGAGGCACAAAGCAATCCCTTCCCCACGAGAAGCCCCCAGATGGTGATGCTAAGAGATCCTGAGCACTGGCTTTTCTGACAGAGGTTGTAAACTGTTTTTACAACGGCCCCGTTCTACTCCCGATTTGATTAATTACCAAGGCTGTTGGGAAAGCATTCTCCTCTGGGCAGTAGGCAATTGATTTACAAAGTGTGTACACGCTATTTCCTTCAACAATTGTAAATTCCTTCCAAAAGGAGTAATTTGAACAAGAGGTTCGGTGCCCCCTCCTTTAAAGCGGATTCCAGTCGAGGGCACAAGGGACTTTCTTAAACCAAGGGGTTTTGTCTCAGCGCCACAGAATCGTGTCTGAAATCCTGCCCTTGCTTCAATATCCGTGGCTTTATCTTGCAGACCCTGGGGCGTTTTGGTTCATGGTGGTGATAAGCAATAAGAATCCGTTGTGTCTTGGAGGTTTGGCGATTAAATGGTGCAAGTCCAGTTGAGGGTGCAGCTTTGTCACCGTGACGTCCAGAGGCGTGGAGGGGTGTCTCAGGGGCAGTGGGTTGTTGTGGCGTCAGAGGATCATCGAGCTGGTCCACTTTCCCCCGGCCCCTGGTCGTTTGCTTCCCCAGCTGAAGCAAACAGCAATGGCTTCGAGTGATGTGTTTCCTCAAGAATGACTCTTATCTCCCAGCAAACCGAAGTGCCCTAATGAAATGAGTTTTATTCAAAGTCTTGGCCCAGTAATGCTTGAGGAAAACAAGATAAATGAAACGATTCTTTTAGCAAATGCATCACACCAAACAGTGGCATATTGCTTATGAAGTTTAATTTTGTAATAGTTCATGAGGTGTAATATACCCGCAGCCGTTTCGGGGGAATGGATCTGCAGGCTTATTATGAGATGGAATCCGTGCCCTAAATATTGCTTCTTTTGTTGTGGGACTGCAGCTGGGATCCAGTGAAATTGCAGGCTACTTAAACTCTACGGAATTACAGCACTTCCCTTTTAACATTCTTTTTTATTGCATAACCATTAAGTATTGAGCTAACATGCTTTTATTTAATTGGCATTTTATTTAAGTGGATACATGCCAGTATTGCCTGAACAAATTTGAGTGTTTTGGGGAGGTGAAATTAAGCAATATAGCAGATTGCAGCCAATCTTTGTATTTTGGTAGGCATATATTTTTCCTCAAAATTGAAGTAACATAAAACTACAAAGTTCAAGCTTTGATTTTTATGGGGAGGAATGGCCAGTTATGAGTAAATAAATTGATGGCTGGATGTTTTCTCTTATATCTTACATATTAGAAAGTACAAATGTTTATGCTTACTTTATAAAATAGCAAAATACAGATAAGTTGCCATGAATATATCATGAGGAGCAAATAAAGGAGGGGGTGCTTCAAATACTGTGTTTCTTACAAGTGCTATTACAGTTATAATTTATTGTTAAAAGGATTGCAGGGTATACCCATCAGGAATAAATAAAGGGCTAATGTTTCTCTCAGAACTTTGTACTTGTAACAAATGGAGTTTGTGATCATGTGTGAGAGGGGACTGTGTGGTCACAGTGTAGCAGAAAGGTAAGAAATTTGGTTATTTTAAAATGTATCTTATGGGTTCAAGGTCTCAATGTATTTTTTTAATAATTAAAAAAGACTCTTAATTTTACATGTAGATAGCATCATAGTTCATCACAATAGTTTATAATAGTGAATTGCTTCTTAAATATTGTCTTATAAATGAGGCTTTCTGAGGTTACATGGATTCAGTAAGTCTTTTAAAATTATCTATTCAGGATATAATAAACCAACGATAATGGAAATAAAAAGAAAATAACTTGTCTTCTAAGAAAGGCAGTCACGGCAATTTCCTTGATCCACCAGATGCCATTCCATCACTAAAAGGGATGAAAAAGCAGCATAAACAAATTTGCACAGAAATGCCAATTTCCTAAGTTTTGATTTTTGTAGGAAGCCAAGTCTTTCGAGTTGCAATTACATTCTGGCTTCCCTCTGTAAACAAGAAATTCCTTAGCGGCAGCTCAGAAACAATATTGATTCCTCGGTGAAATGCTCTCTGTCATCTGCCGATGGTCGCGTGGCACTCCAAGCTCTAATATATTTGTTATCTCACCTCTGCTAATCTCCCCAAGCATCTCCACAGGACGAGAAAATGCTCATCCTCTCGAAGACGGTTCTATCCAAATAGGAAGCCAGTTCGGGGTTTCTCTTGTGCCGTAGAAATTCTTTGTAAAGTGCCACATTTTACAGAGGAGGGAAACCCTCGAGAGTGGCTCCAGCATGAGGCCGCCGTCTTAGCCTGGGAGGGGCCGCCCCGGTGCCACAGCAGCCCTGAAGCGCTGCGGCAACTTTCGTGCGCTCTCCCACTGACACCTGGGAGGGTGGGTAGTTCTTCCCAAAGGTCCTTGCTGCGTTTCTCCTGGCACATGGCATTTCATGAGTCACGGTGGGTCTGATGAACGAGTTTCTGACAAATCCAGTGAAAGGAGATTATTTGAAACCAATCCGTGCCCTTCATTATAAACCCAGATATTATTTGGGCCACATGGTCACACACGGTGGCACTTCAAAGCCTCCCTTCTGACGGGCGGCCTCGTACCCCCAGGCGTTTGTTGGTCTGGAGGTGATAGAATCTCCCACGTTGAAGGATTTTGGGGTGTTTGGCCCTGAGTTAATAAAAACAGGTTACTGATCTTTGGCATTGGGCCCAGATATCTGCGTCTCTGGGAAATATTATCCAAAAACCATACAAATGATTTACAACCCAGCTTCCTTCTCGAGTCAACACGCTCACTAACATTTCCATAGCTCCTGGCCTTCAGATCAGGTCTTGAGGAAAGATTCCTTATATTTGACCAACTCTACGTGTGCCAGCTTCAAAGACTTGTGTGCCATTGTGTCCTGGTCTTCAGGAGATCCATATATTCACCTTTTCTGGAAAATGTGTCCTACTCTAGAGCAAGGGATGATGAAGAGCTTACCTTCACGCAACCAGATCCAAAACGATATTTCTAAGTTTTCTCCTCTGCAGACATCCACGTCCCTCTCGGATACTGCTCAGATGCATTGAAAGTGCTCACGGCAAGCAATTCTCCAGCCATTGGGAGAGTAACTCCTTCAGGGTCTCCTAACTCAGGAAGAGGAACAAGAGCCCAATTAAAGTGTAGTTCCCAACTGAGTCCTCTGCCTACAGCAGGAGATGAGCTCTCCACGAGCACTGGCGATATCAAATACTGGACTGCTGCAGTTTTATGGCTGTCCAGGCTACGGTCAGCAAGAGCTGTAGCCACCTCTCACTCACTTTGCAGTGGCTACCTGGGAATACGAGAATCTCCCCTGTAGCGTGTGCAATAGCCTTCCTCAAACCAATCCCTCACACTTCTGATTTCTTCTTACTGTAGTTTTTCCAAGGAGGTATTTTTGGATCGATTCATCTAGTTCTCCTTTCAAACCATCAAAACCGCCATCCACTAGGATAATTTCTCAGGTTGTGGATGTAAAAAGGCATCCAGACGAAAAATATCGAATTGTGAGACTTCCCATCACAGACCTGGCAGACATGAAGTGCCACTTGCTATTTCCTTTCAGTAGTTTCCAGCTATGTTCTTGTTAACTAGACTCGGTATTTCAAACCCATCGCTGGCAGCCCTGGACTGTGGGCTCCCAGAACTCAGACTCTGGCACCTTCTCTCCTGCCAAAGCCCAGGTCCAAGTGGGTAGAGCTACCCAGGATAAGACACCAAGATGGTTAAGAGGAAAGAGGACACCACACTTAAGGAGGACTAGCCCCTGCCTGGGTTGGAGCAGCCGAGGGCTACAGATTTGTCCAGCGCACACCTGCCCCTGTCCAGCATCCAGCCTGGGTGCTGTACCGTGGACCTCAGAGGATGCGCCGTTTACGTGGTGATGCACCTGCCCAGGGGAAGCGCATCCTTGGCCTGGGCTGACTTTGAATTTCTCAAGTTGGTGACCTCCCACCTTGTCTGAGCTCAGCCCATCCTGAGCATCCAGTTGGTGCTAATTAAATGCTCACTCACTCAATGCTGGATAACCTGTGTGCCCTCAAAAGCTGTGCTCTCTGGGTACATGAACTCAACCTCCCCAACTCTGCCAAGAGAGAACAGCGGTCTCCCCTTAAAAGAAGGTCGGTTTCTGATTGAGTGTCGAGGCAGCTGGGTCCACGAAAAAGCCCCGTTCTTATCTCATTGGCCTTATTTCCTAAACTCAGATCTCCTAAAACTGGAGTAACCTGTGTATGAGTTCTTGTGCCTAAGGTCCAAGCTCAAGCCATCATGCTGGATTATTATTATTTCCAGAAAGCCCTGGGTGTGCTTTAGAAAGGGTTTGGGGAAGTACCTAACCTCTGCTGCGTTAGAAGATTTGAAAACCCATTTCCCTGCGGGGTGGCACTCAATCTGTTGATCACCATGAACGTGTATTTGTCATGGTGAATAATTGTCTCTGCCTGCCCATCCCTGCCCCAGTTCTGCATTTTCCTCAGAAAACAGAGTGAGGATGAGTCTAAAGGAAAAGGACACATGCAGGTGTTGGGAGTGGACTGGGGTGGCTCAGGTGGACAGTGCAGGTCAGGAGGCAGGTCCTTTCCTTAACGGAGGAAGACTTTGGAGTTTGCAAAGGAAACGGAGACTCCTGGAGGTCTGTGAGGAATGTGCCAGAAAATGTGTCACCAGATGCCTCAGTTTGCTGAAGATGCTGCAACAAAGGACCATGAGTGGGTGGCTGAAATCAGCAGAAATGCATCCTCTCGCGGTTCTGGAGCCAGAAGTCCAGAATCGAGGAGTGGGCTCAGCTGTGCTCTTTCCAAACCTCTAGCATTCACCCCCCCAGCTTCTGCTGTTTTCCGGCCAACTTTGGCGTCCCATGGCTTGTGGAAGCATCACCCCATCTCTGCCTCTCTCTCGACGTGGCTTTCTCTTCTCCTGTCTCCTCCTCTCCTGTTTGCCTGTCTCTGCGTCCAAATTTCCCTCCTCTTGTGAGGACGCTGGTCTCTTTGAATTGGGTTCCACTCTAATCCAGGTTGACCTGATCTTCAAAGACCCTATTTCCAAACGAGGTCCCATTCACGGTTCTGGGGCAAGGGCTTGAATTTCTCTTTTGGGGGATGCAAGTCAAGCTACAACGTGCTCATTTTCCCCTTCATCTCCCACACAGAGCGTGAGATGTCAGAGAACGTATGCGTTAGAGCGGGTCTTAGATAAGGAGTCGTCGAGACTGATTTTGAGTTGGAAAATGATACACAGCCCTGCCTCACTGCTTTCGGTAGACAGAGAGCCTTGAGGATTTTTATAAGTTCTAATGTCTACGTATTGCGGGGAAGTGGTAAACCCTACTCCTTTGTTTCACAAACACTCATTGAGGATTTACTCCACGTATGGCACCGTCTACAGGTCCAACGATTTTACAGGTGGAATTTTGATTCTTCGAAGCTTAATTGACTTGGTCTTTCAGCTAGTTGTCATAGATGAGCCATTTAAATTATTCCATTGATTTTTTTAAAAACCTGCCTTGTTAAAAAAAGGATGCAAATGTGTGTGAGCTTCTACCTGCGTGGTTTTTATATGTGTATTTATTCATTAGATGCACAGAGAGAAGACAGCTGCCTGCAAACGACGGAGGACCCAGCCCGCGCCACGAGAGAACATAATCACGTTTGGTGAATCCATCATTTTGCATAAACGTCACCTATTTTTCTTCCCCAGCACCAATTAACGCTTAATGAACTAAGAGGCAGTCAATTATGAAAAAGCAACTCTGGGGTCAAAGGCGTGTGCCTTCGACGAGGCCACAGAGGTGGCTTCTGTTCCCTGCCCGTGCGTCTCTTGTCTCCCCTCCTCTGACAGGGCTCCCTTTGCCCAGAGCTGTGTCTGTGGAGTAATCGCTTCTGATGCCCCTAACTGCCTGTGTGGCCAGTTCGGGGGGTGTGGCACACTGCTATGGCAACTTAACAATCCACGGACGTGGCATTCCCCATCTCCTCACCGTGAACTTTAGTCACCACGTAATAGATGACTGGAAGCGGGAATGGGAGAATGTTTCTCCTCTGAGGCATCAAATCCCAGGACCAGCCCATTTGCATGAATGGAATTATGGGGTACGTGGAGGGAAAGGGATTTGAGGTCTCGTCCTCAGATGAAAGATGAGGGCTTCCAGCCTGTTTTCTCTGGCTTCCAGGAAAATGCTGATTTTGCCCATTTTGCATGCTGGGCTCGTTCACCGCTTCCTGCTACTCTGTAAAACCACCCTCTGCCCTTCTGCCAGAGCCTCCCCAAAGGGAGGGGTCTTTGCTTTCCCTTCCTCTCTCTTCCTTCAGGGACAGCTTTTCCCTGGATAAACCTCCTTCTGGAAAGTGCCTGTGTATATTCTGTTCATCTGACTTGATGCGACTGGTGGGTCCCATTTGGGAGTCAGGCTCTACGTCACGGGTGGGGAGACAGAGAAGGGCAGAGAGCCGGCTGGAGCTGGTCACTGGGGCTGGGTGGACATCCGAGGGCCAGGGCAGGATTTGGGGGTACAGACTGACTCCTGATCTCCTGGAGGGCAGGAGGTTTTCCCCAGAGCCTATTTGCATCAGTCACGGTTGTTTTGGGGTGGGGACGGGGGCTGGAGATCTCCAATTGGAAGAGTGTTGAGAGTGATCCTTACAAGAATCTTTTGACACGGGCATGTGGGGCGGATAGAATGATGTCTCGCAGCAAAGGCACGTCCTTCTCCTTATTCCACCTTCCTGTGGTTGTGAATGCAAAGGTAAACAGGACAGTTTGAGGATGCTATTTTTAGTTAAGGTTTGGCAAGCTGAGTCGGAGCGGGTCTTAATTCCCAGGACTTATCAAGAGAAGCCACAGGAAGTGACACAGGAAGAAACTGAAGTCAGAGGAGGCTGGAAGGGCAGATGCAAGGGCACAGCGCGGGGCCGTGTGACAGGGCCTGGTGTGGAGTTTGTCGGAGCCGCTGCGGAAGTGAAGACGGCGAGTCATGTCCTCATTTGCAAAACCATGAATCAAGCACACACCTCCTAAGGACGTGCTGAGGATTTAGTAAAATGACAAATGTGGAGAAGTCCACTGGTTAATCTCTTCCCCCGAGTAGGTGAAGAAGGAGGGGTTGGAGGAGGGCCTGGGGGGCAAGGGGGCGGTGAATCAAGCTCCTCCATTAGTGACCCCAAACCTTCATGAGTGCCTCTCCCTACATATCATGCCAGGCAGAGCTCCATAGCTCTCAGAAAGCACTACCCCAGTGTTAAAAAATCAGACTTTGTGGTAATTTGGGAACTGCCATCTATCTCCAGCAGTTCACGTAAGTGACTGAAATTTCACGTATTAGGTGCGTGGTGCTTTCTAAAGAAAGGAGAATATGGATGCTAATGAGTCATAGTGGTCTCAAAGTCACACTCTTTTTTTAAAAGGTTTATTTTCATCTATTTATTTACTCCCCCCAGCCTCATTGTTTTGCACTCACTGTCGGCTCGCCTTCTCTTCAGGCGGCACGGGAACTGATCCTGGGACCTTCTGCAGTGGAGAGAGGTGCTCAATCTCAGCTCCCTGATCTGCTGCATCTCTCATTGTCTTTCCTCTATGTCTTTTTTGGTTGCGTCATCTTGCTGCAGCAGCTGTCTGCATGGGCCAGCACTCTGTGTGGGTCAGCTCTCCATATGGGCCAGCTCTCCTGCATGGGCCAGCTCTCCACGTGGGCCAGCTCTCCACGTGGGCCAGCTCTCCTGCGTGGGCCAGCTCTCCATATGGACCAGCTCTCCATATGGGCCAGCTCTCCTGCGTGGGCCAGCTCTCCATATGGGCCAGCTCTCCATATGGGCCAGCTCTCCTGCGTGGGCCAGCTCTCCATATGGGCCAGCTCTCCATATGGACCAGCTCTCCTGCATGGGCCAGCTCTCCTGCGTGGGCCAGCTCTCCATATGGGCCAGCTCTCCATATGGGCCAGCTCTCCTGTGTGGGCCAGCTCTCCTCATGGGGCAGCTCTCCATATGGGCCAGCTCTCCTGCATGGACCAGCTCTCCCTATGGGCCAGCTCTCCTGCATGGGCCAGCTCTCCACGTGGGCCAGCTCTCCACGTGGGCCAGCTCTCCACGTGGGCCAGCTCTTCATATGGGCCAGCTCTCCTGCTCAGGCCAGCTTGCCATGTGGGCCAGCTCTCCTGCGTGGGCCAGCTCTCCTGCATGGGCAAGCTCTCCTGCGTGGGCAAGCTCTCCTTCGTGGGCCAGCACTCCTCATGGGGCAGCTCTCCATGTGGGCCAGCTCTCCACGTGGGCCAGCTCTCCTGCATGGGCCAGCTCTCCTGCGTGGGCCAGCTCTCCATATGGGCCAGCTCTCCATATGGGCCAGCTCTCCATATGGTCCAGCTCTCCTGCTCAGGCCAGCTTGCCATGTGGGCCAGCTCTCCATGTGGGCCAGCACTCCTGCGTGGGCCAGCATTCCACGTGGGCCAGCTCTCCACGTGGGCCAGCACTCCACGTGGGCCAGCACTCCATGTGGGCCAGCTCTCCCCTTGGGCCAGCACTCCGCTCAGGTCACCTTGCAATGTGGGCCAGCTTGCCTTCACCAGGAGGCCCCGGGAATTGAACCCTGGACCTCCTGTATGGTAGACGGGAACCCAATCACTGGAGCCACATCCATTTCCCCCAAAGTCACAGTCTTCTGTGCAGTGTTGGGACATTATTCGCTTCCTTTTGGGGTTTCTCCTCTGGAGAACTTGGGGTGAGGGATTTTAATGCCAAAGTGACCTTTACATTCGTAAGTGCACACAGAGCCCAAGTGGGGCGCTGGGAAGAGATAACACTGCCTCCCAGTGGAGGTGGCCAGGGGTGGCCTCAGGGTCTGGATGGAGCCTCTGAAATGGAACCCCAAGCTTTGCTGATAATTAACAAGGTGCTCGGCATCTGCACCTGGCAACCCACCATTCCCATCAGAAAGAGCTTTTACCGGATCGTTTCAACTCACAGATGTAAGATGGACTTTCCTTATTCTTGTGTGTTTTTCCTTCGGCTTTTGCTCATTTACTCCCAAGATTGTTTCTCCTGGTGTTTCCGGGTGCCAAATCCAACACTGAGGTCACTCTTCACCTGAAGTGTGGCTGGAAGGCTCCTCGGCTGGAGTTGGCAAGTCTGCCCAGGCAGTCTCCTGGTCCTCCAGGGCTCGGAGCAGCTGGGCGATGCTCGTGCCATAAGAGTCTTGTTAGCATTGATTAAAAATGCCAAGAAAAAGGTTGACTGTTAGTGGGACTCAAACAGACACCTGCACATCGACGTTCACGGAGGCCTAGGATGGAAGCCATCCAAGCGTCCCCTCATAAACAAAGCATGGCATCCACACAGAATAGAGTATCAGTCAGCCGTGAAAAGGAACGAAGTCCCAATGCATGTGACATATGGATGAACCTCGAAGACATTGCGTTGAGTGAAATAAGATGGACACAAAAGGACAAATCCTGTATTATCTCACAGATTAGAAAAATTTAGAATAAGCAAACATGATAGAGTCAGAATCTAGGATATGGCTTACCAGGGATGGAGTGGAGATAGGGAATTGGACATTAAGGCTTAAAATTTACAGGTTTCTTGTTTGGACTGATGGAAAAGTTTTGGTAAAAGATGGTGGTGATGGTAGAACATCGTGAACATAATAAACAGGACTGAATTATGTCTTTGTATGAGGTTAAAAGGGGAAATTTTAGGTTGCATATATGTTACTAGAATAAAAATTTAAAAAACCCCATGGAACTGCACAGCACAAGCAGTGAACCTTAAGTTAGACCATGGTCTACGGTTAATAGTACAATTATAAAAACGTGCTTTTGTCAACTGTAACAAACGTACCACACCAGAGCAAGGTGTTAATAAAAGGTGGTGCATGGAAACCCTGTATTTCATGGATGATTGCTCTGTAAACTCACAACTTCTCTAATTTACCAAAAACCCACTGCTGCTAATAGAGGTGAGTGAATGCTTGCAGCCCAAAGCACGTGCCCCTGATGTCCAGAGAGTCAAAGGCTCATTAATCTTCGGATGTACTTACAGCTCAGTGCCAGTTTACCTTTAAAAGGACAGGATTTGATGCAGGCAGAGGTACAGCAGGCATTCTCGCCCTGAGACACATGGAGACAGGTAGTTCATCTGGAGTGTCTTTTTGATGATGATAAAGTGGAATTTGGTATTTATTGCAATTTTGCAGCTGGTGTCAGTGCAATAGAAATCAAAGACTTTTTTTGAAAATGGCCTTAAGTGCCCCAATTATTCAGACCCATGGCAGACCTGTTGCCGTCCACCAAACCCCACCCTCCTCATCTCCCCGAGTGCAAGATTCAGTTCTGTTTCCCAGCCCTCCCTTGAACTGGGCACGTGTCAACAGAATGGGAGTGGAAATGTCCATTGTCCTTTCCATGTCTGCACCTTCAGACAAGGTTCCTCCGCGAGCTTTCCCTTGCTCACCACCGGGAACCCTCGGAGACCCAGTTCCCGCCATGAAGGTCATGAGTAGGCTGCCGGGACCATGGACCAACGTGGGCTCCCCAAAGGCTGTGTTGGGTAGAGCCCTCGTCACCATGGACAGCTCCCTGGGGACCACAGTGGGAGAAAAATAAACGTCTGGTGCTTTCTGGGTCTCTTTGTTACAGCCGCCCACCGCCGCTCTGCTGCAAGACCCATTTCTGTGCTTTACATGGATCCAAACCCAGGTCTTCGTCTCAGAGCCCTTCAGCTTACAGGGTGGAGGAATGGCTTCTTCGCCCTCTGCCAGCATCGTGTCTTGTCCAGGTGTGGAGGTAGGTGGAGGCCACTTATCAGGAGTGTGGCGATTAGATCCCAAACACCAGTGACAGGAGCGGAAAGACTGCTAGCTCCCGACAGAAGACCTAGGGGAGACGCCAGGCAAATCAGAAGTTAGATGAAATAGGAGACACTGTCCAGAAAGTCCCTTGACAAATGTTCGCTGGATAAGAATGTTCACGGTTGATTCTGTGTGGTAAGGAAAATGGCCTCTCACACCAAGCTCAATGGGGTGCCTGCCTGTGATTCTGGGGCTTTACCAGCCTGACCACAGTTTCCCGATGACAAGTACACAGAGTCACTTGGGTTGCAAACTCTTGTCTTGTATGAGGACCATCATTATATCCTGAGTTTCTTTGACGGCAGCTCAGTATATCAGATGCTTGGTAACCGTTTGTTGAGTGAGCAAGTGAGTGAAATAATGAAAGCATGGGTGGCTGAACTGGTGAAGCCATTTCCCTTGGCTGTGTAGCGGTGGCTGATGAGGGCTGCGTGGTGGTGGGATCCATCCACCATGACTTTCTCTTGTCTGATTAGGCTGTTCTGCTTTACCTGAGACTAAAAGTCTCAGCCCACCCATCTCTGGGTTCTCCTTGTACAAACACAGGAAGTGGGGGTGGAGTTTGGCTTCAGGAAAGAAAATGGTTTATAGGGTGTTGATTCTGTGTACAGATCTCTAGAGATGGCTTCTCATTCATTCCTCATAAAATTCCTGAGAGGTAAGCATTGCTATTTCTGTTTTTCAGAAGGGAGGAGTGAAGCCCAAGGATCACTGTACTATCAGCCCATGCCAATGAGGCATATGAACTGCAGCGATCTCTCCATGCTTTATTTCCTTTTCTCACAGTGTGGTTGGTTGAATTAAGTGCCCCAGAAAAAAATACATTCTTAATCTCAGCCCCATTTCTGTGGGTGTGAACCCATTCTAAGTAGGACCTTTTGATGACGTCATTTTTCCTATTAATATATTTTTTATTTCTTTATTAAAGAAGTGAGTTTACAGAATAATTGTGCATAAAATACCACTCTATTATTAACACTTAGCATTGGTGTGGTACATTTGTCACAACTGATGAGAGCACATTTTTATTATTGTACTATTAACTGTAGTCCCTGGCTGAACTTAGGGCTCATTGTTTGTGCAGTGCCATGTATTTTCTAAAAAGTTTTATTCTAGTAAAACCTTAGTGAAGGTGTGACCAACTGAACTAGAATGAGTCTTAATCCTATTACTGGAGATTTTATAGGGAAAAGCAACAAGGAAGAGATGAAAGCTGGAAGTCAAGATGATCTGGTAGAGAAAGGAGAGAAGGTTGCTATGTGACAGGCAAGGAAGCCAAGGAACACAAGGATTACTGGCTCTGGGAAGAAGCAACCCTTTCAACCTCAAAAACAATAAATTCCCATTGCTTAAGCCAACCCACTGTGTGGAATTGGTCATAGCAGCTGGGAAACGAAGACATGCCAGCATCCAATCAGGCAGGTTCTATCATGACTTGGTGATGAAGAATCTAATGAAATGACGTGTTCAAGTGAGTGATAATGGAGTTGGAACTCAACCTCACATCTGCTGGCGCCAGGCCATGTCTGAGTGCTTTGGACCCACAGATCTTCTTTGGTGTGTTTTATAGACTCAATCATTGAACAGGTTGGCATAAAGGGAAATTATTAACATTATTATTATTATTTTCACCATCCAGGCATACATAAGTAGTAATTATTGATCCTTATTAACTGCTGAGAATTGGGTTGGGTGAGTCAATGGACTCATCTCATGTAAAGCTTACCGTGTGCCCTGAGGAATGTACGGTTACTGTTCTTATTTTATAGAGGAGAAAATTAAACGTGTTTTACATCCTTAAATGCACTTGGTCCCAAGGTCCAACAACAATAAGCAGGAGAGTTGGGACCCCGAGGCTTCACTCACAGCCATCAAACACACGCATGTGTTTTACAAGACTCTTCTCCTGGAGACAGCAGACAGGTATCTCCGTCCCACCTCTTGAATGATGTAATGTGTCTTCTCTCTCTTTGTAAAATTGAGATATCATTCACTTACTATAAAATTCACCATTTTAAAGTGCAGAATTCAGCATCATTTAGTGCATCCACAGTGTTCTGCCACTATCACCTCCATTTAGTTCCAGAACATTTTCATCATCCCAAAAGGAAACCCGAGATCCACTAGCAGTCCCTCTTCCCCCATTTTCCCCACAAAACCCTGGGTTTTCTGACTCTAGGAATTTGCCTCTTCTGGATAGTTCGTGTAAATGGAATCATACAACACGTTGTCTTCTCTGTCTGCCTTCTTTCCATGAGCAAATGTCTTCAGGGTTCCTCCACACGGCAGTGGATCAGAACTTGATTCCTTTTTATGGCCGAATAATATCCCATTGCTGCGTGGATGGACCTAATGCTTTCTTAATAAGGTTTAATTAGAATGTGAGAATGACTTCTGCGAGGGAGGGGGGGAGCTGCAGACTCTGCTCAAGTGACCCATCTCCTGTAGATGACAATGCGGGGTGAAGGTGAGGAGGACTTCTGGTGGGGAACCTGGGAGATTTCTTGATAAAATACCAAGATAAAGCAGTAATCTCAACTCAGGGGCATCTAACAAATTGTGTCCAACAACATGCTGGAAGGCTAATGGGAAGTGTGAACCCTGGGAGGACAAGCAGGGGCCAAGGAATTCTGTAGGTAAGGACAGCAGGAGAAAATCATTCCGACCACAAGAACATCTCTGATCAAGAACCCAGCTCCTTCTGTCTGTCATCAATACGACCCTTCCTAGACCCTGAATTCAGAGACACATCCTATTATTTTTCTAGGATTTGAAATGGAATATTGCAGCGTTCCATCTCGTTGGTCACCATGCTTTCCCAATTTTTTCTAGACTCTCACCCTACTTGGACCCCCTTTTCTGATGGAGCCCCATGGCGTGTTTGATTTCCTTGTCAGGATGTTAGAAAAGTGGGTGGCACATGACTTTTCTCAGAACCCACAAAGCAGCAGGAAGGAAGGAAATGTGAAAAGGCTTGACAAATGTTGCTGGAACCACTTTACATGTGTTATACATTCTGAGCATGAGGCGCCCATGGTAAATTCAGAGAAGTGATCTTCGGTATAATGTCATTTTTAAGGAGCTTGCATGCCTTGGGGCTGTGAATTATTGAGCTGTGAATATTATAGGAGGGATTATTTACAATAAATCGTGTAAAACCACAAATGTTTCATAATCAGAATATGTGAAATGGTGGGGAGTGAGGCAAAACTTGGTTTATAACTTCCTTCAAGAATGAGCTCAAAAATTGTATGGCATAAGATCTAATGGAAAAACATCCAGTCCACCTCCACCCCTATAAATACCAACTACGCTCATATAAACTAAGTGATTAGAAACATTTGACATTTCCATTTGTAACTGTAAAAGCTGGCAGAAAAGGTAATTTATGGAGAGCTCCTTTCTCGACAGCTCTTGTGCTTACAGTGTCTTCACTCTATTTGATCTGAGGTGTTGTATGAAACGCAGGTGACTGAGAAAAGCATTTAGATGAACTGTGGGTGCCAAGCACCTGAGAAGGGTCCAGAATACCCAATTCCCATTTAGCATCCCTGGAGATAGGGTTCGTGATGTTTGGCGTGCCAGCACATGCCCCATCTGTAGAATGGGGATGATGTTGCATCTTCCTCCAGGGCATGGAGCTTGGAGAAGATGTGGGGGAGAGCACTCCAAAGGGTGTGGGGCCCGGTGAGATGTTGGCCAGTGTGATGTCCATCCCTTGTCGAACTGGTGGGTTCTTAAAATATTGGCTATGATGGAAAGGAGGCTGTAGAAGAAGCTCTTTTGTCACCCCGACTACTTTATTTTTGGGTCCCTTGCCTTCAAAGTGCAGATGCTCTGTCTTCCTCTATCTACTTCACCTTCTCCTTCTAAGCAGAAGGAAAAGAAGTGCTGCCTGAAAGCTTGAGTCTATGCTCTTCATACAAGGAGCTTCCTGAACCTCCTTGCTCCCTTCTTCCCACCCTCCACTCCAATTCTTGGTGTAAAGAGGAAATCAAGGAACAGGGTTCTTGATTCTGGCTCCCACTGGCACCAATTCTGAATATTCAGACCATGAGGCCATCCTGACCCTCGGCCCCATCCCTGGAGACTCGGTTTCCGCATCTGTTATTCGTGCTCAGGGAAGGTTACTGACTGTGGCTGTTTAGCAGGGTGTGTAGAACGGTGGACCCTGGAGACGGAAAGCCTGCATTCAAATGCCAGCTCTGCTTCTCACTTTGAGAATGGCCTTGGCAAGGTGTCTCATCTCTCGGTGCCTCAGTTTCCTAATGTGTAAATTAGAGCCCTACTGAGTTCTGTCTCAGTGTTGGCTGCCATGACTATTGTTTGAAAATGGGGACCTTGTGAGGGAGCCAAGATCATGTCTCCTCCAGTAAGCAAGAAGTAGGTGCCCAGAGAGGTTGTGTAACTCCAGCAGACTCACACAGGCAGTGGGTGCTTGAGATTGGGTGTCAATGTTTCCTCTCTCAGTTCATCCGAACATGCTGACTTCCAAACTCGTCTCTTTCTTATTTCAGCTAACTCAGCTCTGAGCTGAGTGCCATTTTCTGAAAGTGACATCTCTGCTTTTCCCATCCATGTTTCTGATGGTGGGTTGGGGTTGTGTGCTATTTATAGTGAAGGGAGCGGACGGGAGATCGGCTCGAACCTCATCATGGATTCTGTCAGTTGTGAATCAGCCCACAAAATCAATGCTTGCACTCTTCAATGGGTCATTCACCTACAGGCTCAGAATGATGGAAAATTTGAGTTTCCTGATGTGCCCATTCGAGCTGAGGTTGGACAAGGCAGCACTCTGCCTTCTTGTTGCAGCTTTCATACTATAAAGAAGGGAACTATTCATAGTCTATTTGATGCTGAATTTCCCACATTTTTGGGGTGTGTGGATGGTTTTGCTGTTTAAAATGGCCCCCAAGTGTAGTGCCGAAGTGCTGTCTAGTGTTCCCAAGCATGAGTTATAGTGCTGTTGGCCATGAGTTCAATGCTAATGGGTCAACCATATATACCAAATAAGATGTCTTTAAACAGAAGCACACAAAAAACAAGGTTATATGCTGATCAATTGAAGGAAGTGTTGATGATAGGCTGTCAGGAATCTTATCGTGTTTTTCTCCAGGAGGAATGGCTGATGATTCACTAATTCAATGTTCATGGCAACTTCATAGAATATAATTGCTGCAAATAATGAGAGAAGACTATTTATTTAACTTTGCCACCTTCTGGTCCACACTATCAAGGCATTTGTGCAAAATGAACATAGGAGTTTGGGAAGAAAGCTTGAGAACAATTCTGAAAGTGTGTCAAGTTCCACATGATTTTGTACCTGGAGGTGTCAGGCTTCTCAATAATGAGGGATGCTAGAAATAGGTCATTTTTCATTTCAAGAGCATTTTAAATATGGGTCTTTCCTTAATGATGTGTTGGTGATTTGACAGGTGTTTTGTTGATTCTGAAAACTTTAGATCCTTATGCTGTTTTACAGAATTAATCGAGCTAGGAGATTTCTTCCACTGGGAAACATCGTCTCAGATTGGAGATAATTAATGATGTGCTCAGCTGGGAATTGAAGCCAGAGGGAAGAGAAATTCTCCTCCCCTCTCCTCCTTTCCCAAGCTCATTTCTTCTCCCATCTCCTCCTTTTCCAAGCTCATTTTTCCTTGATCTTAGAGCTAGAGGAGAATACATAATGCTCTTTCTTGCTAAAGTGAAGGGTTTTCCATTTTCCACGCAGCAAGCTTGTTTTCCTTGTGTATTTAGGCTGTCATTCAGGAAATTAAACACATAGTCTCTTACTCTTTTCACAGCCATGGTGCCACCTACTCCGCCTCCTGGGACCTTATCAGTGGTCTGTGCTGGCTTCATGGAATCAGTCTCTTTCCCGTGTTGTTATTTCATGTGCTTTCCATATTGTGTTTGTCAGTTAACATTTTAACGACTCTATATTATTTGGCTAGGTGTTTGGTTTAGCATTTTAAAGTCCTGCAAAGGTCGATAATTTCACGTTTCTCATCATGTGGAAAGCACAATTTTTTCTTTCTAAAGAGAAGCTTCCTCTCCCCCTCAGTCTGCTCCTGTTTCTATCCACTCTTGGAAAAAGAAGCCATTAGTGTCACCCATACAAGGGCTGCGTGATGGGGCATTGCTTGGGCTGCAAAGAGGAAGAGCTGCATGGCAAGACCCAAGAGCCGAGGACAGCATTAAGGAAAAGTCCATCCGTTTTCCTCCATGCTGTAGGATAGGTCAGGACTTCGTTTCTTTCATGGCCAAAGCTATTGTGTGCATAGACCACATTTCTTTTATCTCTTCATCCAATGAGGGACACTTGGGCTACCCCCGCCTTTTGGTGATTGTGAACGATGCAGCTATGAAAGCTGGTGTGTAAGAATCTGGTTGAGCCCCTACTTTCAATTCTTTGGGGCATTTAGCTGTGAGAGGCATGGGCAGTGACTGCTTAATGGGTACCAGATTCCATCTGGGGTGATGGAAAAGTCTTGGAACTAGGTAATGGTGGTGATTGCACAGATTGTGAATGTACTAAATGCCCCTGAATTGTAGTCTTAGAAATGGTTAATTTTATGTTATGTGAATTTTGCCTCAATTTAAAAGCCAACAAACCTTATCTACAGACTACTCCGCATTACTTGGGAAACCTCCAAGTCCCTCATTCTCCAAGACGGTCACGAGCACATAGTACCCATTCTCTGGGGGAAGATAAATCTTGGATTTGATGAAATTAGGCAATGCCGGGCATCTCTGCATCTCATAGAATCAGGGATGGAATTAATTTCAGCCAAACTGTGAGGGTTTTCAGGACAAGGATGGATATTTAAATCCTTCTGTAACTCTCAGTTGCCTTAAAGGATCCTACTCATTTCATGGAAAAATCATTGCTAACTTTATTTCCTATTTTGTATAATTCTTTTTTTTTATCAGTTGCTGCTCCAGTGGTGCAAAACAGTGTCCCATTTGTCTTCATCCAATAAATTCTGCCTGCTGAGGAGATGCTAATAAGGTAAAGCTACAGCTAGGGCAGCAGCATGTGTGAGCAAGGTGTCCGCTGGAAAGACAGGGAATGCGGGCTGGCATTTGCTTTCTCGTCTCAACACCCCTTTCATGCCTGACCTCTTGGGAATCCTCCGACTGTGAAGTGGGTATAATTTCTAGCCTTAAATTATAGAGGGCAAGAACTCGCCAAGACAAGATACCCCTGTCTCCTCTCTTCGTGCTCATTATGGGTTCATCTGTGTCCTCCAAAGAGACACTTTCCAGCGCTCACCCCTGGGGCAGTGATCACGGCTTAATTTGGGAACAAGGTCTTTGAAGATGTGACTAGCTCCTGCTGGAGAGGGGTGGACTGAAATCCTGTATGACTGGTTCCTTGTAGGAAAAGGAGAAGGGTATGTGATGATGGAGGTAGAGATGAGAGTGATGCAGCCTCAGCAAGGAAAGCCTGGAGCCACCAGGAGCCCAAAGAGGCAGGAAGGAGCCTCCCCTAGAGCTCACCTTGATGTCAGACTTCGGGTCTCCAGAACTGTAAGAAGATAACTTTCTGTTGCTTTTAGCCACCCAGCATGTGGTAATTTTTTACGGCAGCCCTAGGAAGCAAATGCACCAAGGAAATAAAAAATACAGGCACGCTTAGAAGTCAGGGGTGGGTCAATTTCATCCGAAGGTAGAACCGGGAGTGGAAGTGAGTGCCGCAGCAGGAGCTCTTTCCAGCAGTCGGACGACCAGAAATCGAGGGAAAAACCCTTTTCTTGTGTGTCTCCAAGGCCTAAGCTCCAATGTTCTCTTTTCTTTCTGTGCATGGGTGGAGGATGCTTAATTATTAGCAAGGACTGTCTCGGAGAGGACGTGCGGAAGCATTAAAAAAAAGATGCGCTTCCATCCCACCTCCCGCTGGTTTCCCCAGCGCTGTGACAGCCGCCGCCAAGCCCGTGTCCGAACCCATGTTTAATTTTTGATTCCCGTTTCCCTTTTTTCATCACACGCTCATTCCTTTTATTTCGTAAGATGTAAATCCAGCCAGATCTGAGATGCTGGCCATCAGCCTTAATTTGCAGGAATTCTCTACTCTGGCTAATGATATCCAGCAAATGGCTGCAGAGGCTAAGGAACATGTGTTTCAAATCCAACAGCAATGACAGAGTTTTGTTTGCACTCATAAATAATGAATTTTCCCGAGACCACAGTAAAGATTGTCTAAATTAGAGTCTCCAGCTCGGTGACTGACCTGGCCCACATGCTGGGTCAACGTGGCCAGCAAGCTGCCGCCCGGGCCAGCCGAGGGGCGGCCGAAGGCGCGGACGAGCAAAGTGGAAACAGAGGGGAAGGAGGAAGGGAGGAAAAAGCAGCCTGTGTTAGGCCTCGTGCTTGATTATCTCCCCCCAAGGCAAAGCCAGTGGTATTTACGGCCCCAATTTACTGAGCGTCGTGATAGTGGAGCTGGGTAAATCATTTCCACGTTAGGATTTACCGCCCCTGGCCCAGGGACTAATCTCCATAAGGCATTTACGAAAGCGGAGGGGGGGCCTCCAGGAGGCCCTGGCCCAGTAGCCCCACCCCTCAAGGACGAAATACCCTCCCTCCCTCCTTTCCTCCTCCCCCCCCCCCCCCCCTCCCCCCCCCCTCCCTCCCTCTCACCTCTCATGTTTCCTCCTCTCTCCTTCTTTCCCTCCCACCCTCCCTTTCTTCTTTCCTCCCTCCCTTCTCCCTCTCTCCCTCCCCCTTCCCTCTCCCCTTTCCTTCCTCCCTCCCTCCCTCCCTTTCTTCTTCCCTCCCTCCCTCCCTTCTTCCCTCCCTCCCTCCCTCTCTCCTCCCTCCCTCCCTCTCTCCTCCCTCTCTCCCTCTCTCCTTTCCTCCCCAGCCCTATGGGATTAGGGCCGAGCCCACAAAAACACAGTACCCTCCCTCCTCCCTCCCTCCCTCCCTCCTTCCTTCTTCACCTCCTCCCTCGTTCTTCCCTCCCTCCCTCCTTCCTCCCTCTTTCCCTCCCTCCCTCCTCCCTCCCTCCTCTCTCTTTCCCTCCCTCCCTCCCTCCTTTCCTCCCCAGCCCTATGGGATTAGGGCCGACCCCACAAAGACACAATTCCCTCCCTCCTCCCTCCCTCCCTCCTTCCTTCTTCACCTCCTCCCTCGTTCCTTCCTCCTTCCCTCCCTCCTCCCTCTTTCCCTCCCTCCCTCCCTCTCTCCTTTCCTCCCCAGCCCTATGGGATTAGGGCCAACCCCACAAAGACATAGTACCCTCCCTCCTCCCTCTCTCCCTCTCTCCTTCCTTCTTCATCTCCTCCCTCCCTCCTCCCTCCCTCCCTCCCTCCCTCTCTCCTTTCCTCCCAAGCCCTATGGGATTAGGGCCCACCCCACAAGGACACAATATCTTCTCTCCCTCCCTCCCTCCCTCCCTCCCTCCCTCCTCCCTCTCCCCAGTCCTATTGCATTAGGGCCCACTCTTCTGCAGTAGTACCTCATCTTCCCTAGTTACACCTGCAAGGATCTTATTTCCAGGTAAGGTCACCTGCACAGGCAACGGGGATTAGACCTTCAACATACATTTTCTAGAGGAGAGACACTTCAATCCATATCAGCGACTCACACACATCAAGGGCCGTGGGGAAGTAAGGAGTGGGGGCTGGCCGTGTTTCCTGAGCCGAGCTCTGCTGTGTGGACAGTGATGCTGTCCTGCTGGGAATTTTGAGTAGGGGTCTGTGGTGATCACTGTAGCTGCCCACCACCCACCTTCCCAAACCCCCCTGGGCACAGAGTCTGCAGAGAGGACAACCTGGATGGCTCAGAATTGGGGAAAGGGCAGGTGCACAATTCCAGGTGTGTCCTTGGCTGAATCCTGTGGAGTGGAGTCAGATATGTAGCCTGAGAAACCTGAGCCGTCAGGCGGGGAGAGTGCCTGCTTCTGAGCCGGTGTGGAGGTTAATGCATTGGGTCGACTTGGCTAGGCTATGCTGTCCAGTTGTTTGGGCAAACGCTGCCTGAGGTGTCACTGTGGAGTTATTTTGTAGACAAGATTAGCATCTGCGATCATTTGGCTTTAAGTAAAGGAGGCGGCCCTTGGTGGCGTGGGTGGGCCTCGTCTAATCAGTTGGCGCCTTCAGGAACAAAGGGCTGGGGCTTCCAAGGAGAACTTCTGTCTCAAGTCAACACCATCAACTCCTCTTGGAATTCCAGCCTGCTGACCAGCCCCCATTGCTTGAGCCAATTCCTTAAAATAAATCATAAGTCTCTCTCTCCAAATGCCCACGTGTCCTGCAGGTTCCGTTTCTAGGCAGATCCCCAGCTTACACCATGGGCATTGTGTGGAGATGAGGACAGACAGCTCTTCCTTAGGTGCAGAAGATGGGAAGTGGGTTCTCGGGGGTCTCACGGAGGTCTGGTCTGATTTATCGTGGAGATGGCACTAGGGTGTTGCCGTGGAAACGGTGACGCCCCACATAAGTGCCGTGAGATGGGGCTGAGAGAGCAGAGACAGGGCTCCTTGTGTCCAGTATGAAGGGAATGTGTTTGGGGGCAATAATTTACATTACATTTGTGAGGTGGCCATTGCTCATCGCCAGTTAACTCCCAAGAAAGGAGCCTGGGGGTTTGGGGGTTTTCCTCCTGAAGGCACTGGGACCCCAGACCCCTCCCTGACCGCCACAACGAGCCTGCCCGTCACCAGCCCTTCATGCCACTCCCCCCAGAAGCCGGCGGGGAAGGTACCGGTGAGTGTTTGTGACTAATTAGATCCGTTTTCTGGTCGTGCAGTCTATTTTTAAAAATTATCCTAAACCTTAAAGAACCGGGAAAATGCATGTGGATGGAGGTGGCAGAAAACCAAGGGTTTGCCGTTTGATGCTTGCTTTTCCCTCCTTGTCCCCTTTCAGCGCCTCTAGCTCATTCATGAAGTGTTAATTTTCTCTTCTTACTGAAGACAAAAGCAGTATTTTAAGGACAACCCAAACTGAGGAGATATTCCAAATGCTCAATGGAGGAGCTGGGGAGACGGGGTTGCAGCCCCCAAGCTCCAGCTGGTAACATTTATTCCCAGAGACCCTAACAATGAGAAACTGAGGAAAACACACTAACCAGAAGGAGCTTTTTTACCAGATCTGGTGGAGAAAAGCCTTGGCAAAAATCGATGCACTGGAACTCTTCTAGGCTAATAAGAAATTTGCTTTGATCAAACTATTTGCTTACCTATCAGCTCAAAACAGCAGAGCAGTTACTTCATGAATATACTTCAAAAAAAGACAGATCTGTGAAAAATCCACTTTTAATAAATCCTACAGTTATCCTCAGACTGTTCATTAAATTAATTAAATTAATTTAATTCCATTAAATTAATAATGGAATTTTACCAAACTTGTTCACCGATATTCCAGCTGTTTCTGTGTGGATGTGTTGTGTTTCGTGCTCTGAATTTTTCTGTGCAACAACTATTTATGGAGTCTCTTCGTTTTGATGGATGCAAGTAAAAGTCACTGAAAAATCAAAGTTTAACCCTGTGTGCCGCTTCTGAATAAAGCCTGAATGCTTCCTCAAGTTTCTCAAGTGCAAGGATTTCTCGCTTCGCTTTTCACTTCACCTCTGTCTTTGATAATGTGTGCTATGAAACCCAAAGTGTGCCATGAGAATTTGGGGGAAAACTTTGAACATGAGATTAATTTTTAATTTGCTTTAATTTTATTCCACATAGTACCAGTAGGGTGTTGCAAGAAGTCAGTTGGAATTGGAGATGGGGTGATGCTTTGTTTAAACAACATTTAGTCGATATGAATAATTTTTCCAGCTAGGTAAACGTCAAGTAGAAAATCCTTTTGGTGAACAATGTTTTAAAATATTCTCCTTCATTCCTTAGAACACGACACATTTTCTCAATTGAAATATGGCATTGCCTGAAAGATAAACTCGTGATATATTTTTTCCAAGGACACTTGTTTTTTGAAACAAAACAAAACAAAACAAAACTGCACAGTGTATTACATGCTGTTGGGGATTGAACCACATGCCTGTAAAGACACGTTCCAATTGTCACTCCAGTCCTATAGGTATGAGCCGTTCTGTAAATGGATCTTTGGAGACCCTAATAAGAGAGGGCCAATTGCACATCTACTAGGATGGCTATCATTAAAAATGCTGACAATGCAAAGAAGCGGAACCCTTGTGCATTGTTGGTGGGAATGTAAGATGGCACAGCCACTGTGGAAGACAGTTTGGAGGTTCCTCAGAAAGTTAAGCATAGAATTACCATATGCCCCAGAAAACCCACTCCTAGGAATAATCCAAAGGCATTGAAATCAGGGACTTTGGCAGATATTTGCACACCAGTGTTCATTGTAGATTTATTTATAATTGATGAGAGATGGAAGCAACCCGAAGGTCCATCGACAAATGAATGGAAAGCAAAATGTGGCCCATACATCATGTAATGGAATATTATGCAGCCATAAAAATGAATACAGCAGGACAATTATAAAAAGTGCTATCATCAGTTGTGACAAACGATCTACACCAGTCATGTACATGGGAATCCTGTATGTTATGCATGATTATCCTGTAAACGCACAACTTCTCTAATAATAATAATAAAAAGGAATGAAGTGCTGGTACCTGCTCCAACGTGGATGACATCATGTTGAGTGCGACAAGCCAAACTCAAAAGGACAAATATTATTTGGTTTCCCTTATATGAAATACTTAGAATAAGCAAATTCATGGAGACAGAAAGCAGAATAGTGGTTCCCAGGGTGGGGAGAGGGGGAAATGGGGAATTTTTGCTAAATGAGTATGAGTTTTGGTTTAGGATGCTGAAAATGGTCAGGAAATAATGAAAGTTATACAATATTGTCAATATACTAAATGTCAATAATTGTCCACTTAAAATGATTTTTACGTTCTATATATTTTACCACAATTAAAAACAAATAAATTTTAAAAAGAAAAAAGATAAAGCCAGTTGAATCAGGGCTGTTCTTATCCCAATATGATGGAAATATTTATAAGCAGGTGGAAACGGGCTTAGATAGGAAGAGGAGACAAACAGCCATGTGATAGAGACTATTGCGGAACAGATGCTGGCAAGCCACCCCCAAAAAGCTGCAGATGTCAGAGGCAGCATGGTCCTGCCAAACCTGGATTTTGGAATTCTGGCCTCCAAAACTGATACAGTAAATTCCTGTTGTTTGAGCCCACCGATGTGAACTGTTTTGTTATAGCAGCTCTGGCGTACTGAGACCATGTGTGCTTCCCTTTTAAGAGAGATTTTGATTTCAGAAATGGTAAGATCAATGAAAGTGCCGTAGTGTTTAGGACACACAGGAGTGCATTGATGGTAATTTAGGCTTTTGTTGACTTTGAAAGGAGTGATGGTGAAGCCTGAGAGTGTACGTGCCCAGAAGGCATCATGTTGACACACAATTGCTCTGGAGATGACCGTGGTGGTAGTTTGAGTCTTTTGTGGACCCCAGAAAATTATGTTCTTAAATTGGCCCATTCCTTTGGGTGTGAGCCTGTTGTAGACTTTCCTTTTCATTCGATCACTTAAGTAAGGTATAGCCCGGGGCAGGTCTTAATCCTCTTACTGGAGTCCTTTATAAATGGGATGAACATACAGACAAAAAAGGACATGGAAAGAGAGAGAAACTCACAGAATCTGAGAGTGAAGACCAGAAGCTGAAATCAACCAAACACAGAGGTTGAGAGGAAGCCACTGAAGCCAGAAGTTGAAAGCAATGAGACGTGGAGAAGGGAGAGAAAAGCAGATGCTGCCATGTGCCTCACCACGTGCCATAGGAGAGAGGAACCCAGGACCACCAGCAGCTGGTCCTCGGGGGGAAAAGCTTCACCTGATGCCTTGGTTCGGATGTTTTCTCAGCCCTGGAACTGTAAGTTTTTAAGTTAATCAATCCCTATTATAAAGACCAACCCATTTCTGATATGTTCCCTTGGCAGCCATCCTCCAGCAATCTTTCATTGTCATCTTGCACCTGTGGTTCAGGTGGCCTTAGCCTGGTGGCTGGGATGTTTTGATGGGAGCTGGGCTCACCATCATCATCAGCATTGTGTGCAACCATTAGGGAAGGACCCCTGAACAGCTGTGCTTTGCACCCAAGATGCCCACTTCAGAGGGCTGCACCAAAAACCACAGGGACTCTGGTCAAGATAAATGAATCCAAGGAGGCTTGAGTTAAACCCTGCCCAAGAACCTGTTGCCTCAGTTAAATGGACATCTTTCTGTTGAGACTACCTAACCCACCTGTGAGAAAGACGTACCTAAAACATCGATGTCAACTCTCACCTGGAGAGAAGATCACCTGGAGAGAAGATCAAGAGTCAGACTAGCATCGCAATGCATCAATAATGCCAAGTAATAGAAGATAATCCTTTATTAGATTGTCTTTAAAGTTCTCAGAGAAAATTCATTTGAACCTAGAAATCCATACCTGAGCAAATTATCATGTTTGAAGGCAGAAAACAGAAGACTTCTGGTATGCAGTGACTCAGAGATTTTACCTCCCACTGCCACTTCCTTAAAAGGTTGCTCACTTTAGGATGAATTTTAGTCTTAAGGAGCAAAGAGTCTTGATTAGATCGAGAACTAGATGGTATCACAGAGTGAGAGGTCTCAGAATAAAAGATTAGAGTCTTTCCCTAGATTAGATTATCTTCCTGACACATTCCAAGAACCTTAGCATCTCACAAAGGCCAGTCGTTAGTACAGGAACAAGAGAAAGGCAATGAGAAGCTTGTGGTGGTTTGTGCTCTATCCAGTTGGTTAAGCTGAAATGTCTTCCCAGGATGTCCCTGATTGTGCAGTTCCAGGTTAGGGTTGGGATGAAATTTGGGACGTGCAGTGAGGCAGTGGCCGTTCATTGGAAAGCTCTTGGGGATGGATGTAGGGACAGTCAGATGCAGAGGTGAGCAATGTACTCCAGCTTGTCCTTGTTCTCCTACGTCCAAGTCCAGCCGTTTTTCCTGACCGCTTACCCTACTGAGAACCTACCAGATCCTACACGCTGAGCCCTGGTGGGGGGAAAGCAATATCAAGTCCACAGCTTCTCCCCCACTGCCCCAGGTTCCCCCCACTTTGACAACGTCTTGGTATAACTGGCAAATGCCACCTTCCCCTTTTGGGTTTCCTCCTTCCCATAAGTTCCTGCCATCTCTGAGCAGGATCTAATTCCTACAATGGATCTTTTATTCCCTAACAAGGTTTTGCTCCCCTGACTGATATGAGACTCTAGAAAAGCAAAATGACACAGTAAAGGAAATTCAACCGATCATATGTATGGTCTGTATAGTGAATCGCGTTTGCGATGTCACGCAGTGTTTATTGATTTGCAGGTTTTAGAACTGACGAAGGGATGAAGCTTGGAAGGCTTAAATTCCCTTACAGATCAGAAAGAAAATGCCATGTGAAAGTCAAGTATGTTGGTGTAAGTTGGGCGTGGGAAGGCGGAAGAGGAAAATGAGGGGTGGTAAGACAGCTAATGTTATAGAGTGAGACGTGCCGCCTCTAACTGATGAAATAAGGAACAAAATCATCGCTGTTGGTTTTGAGACCTCACAGAGACCCAAACACTGATGGCTTGCTTTTTTTGTAACTTATTCAACCTTCATTCCTCCCTCATGAGGCGGATCCTGTTGTTTTCCTAAATTTGCATGAGGAAGTGGAGGCACGGAGAGGGTAGATAACTTCCCCAACAGAGAGACAAAAATTAGGCAAGTGGCTTTTCTGGGATGAGGAGCGGGTGAGGTGAGAGTGTGAACAGGCTAAGTGTGCCTTTATCACTAAGAGGAAAATTTGAGAAGTCAGCGTCTTACTTTCCTGGGGCTGCTGTAATGAAACCCCACAAGCACGATGGCTTAAAAGAACAGAAATGCTTTCTCTCACAGTTCTGAGGTCAAGATGTGGGCAGGACATGCTCCTTCTGAAACCCGTAGCAGATGGTCCTTCTTACCTCTTCCAGCACCCGGTGTTGTCGGCAATCCTTGGGGTCCTGGCTTGTGGCCGCATCACCCCACGTAGATTTCACATAGCCGTCTTCTCTCCTGCTTGTCTTCCACTGTGTCCATATTTCCCTGTTCTTAGAGGATACCAGTCATATTGGATTCGGGGTCCACCCCACTCCCACAAACCTCATCTTAATTTAACTAATTCCATCCGCAACGACCCTATTTCCAAATAAGCTCACACTGTGAAGTATTAGGGTTGAGGATTTCAACACATCCTTTTTGGAGGATTCACTTCAACCCATAACAGCCAGAAAATAAGAACATACACGTATTAAGAAGAGACAGGAAACTGAAGAGCAGAAAAGTGGAAAACCGGTACGATGAAAAATGTTTGTCTCTGAAGAGTGGGATGGGTTGGGGGTCAGAGTACCATCACTCTTTTCACAGCCCCTTCTATATTATTTGGATATATTTTTTTGCCATGTATTACTTTGAAGGAAAGATTGCATGTGTAGTTTAAAGGAGTCTGAGAAACCCCGGGTTTTGGAATTTCCTCGTGCACAGCTAACTCACACTTTTCAGCAATGCCACGAGAATAACATCTACTCAAGGCACTTCTCCAGACAACTCCCGGCATGAGCCAGTCTTCAACTCAAGGGTCTCTCTGAGTCGTAGAAGCCCCCTCACCCAGGCCTGAGACATGCAGATGCAGAGGTGACTTTTCTAGAAAAGGCAAAAATGCCAAGGTCAGCCTCAAATCCATCCCAGGACTCCCTCCATCCCAAGTATGCACGACAAGAAAGCAGGAATTCCCAGGATGAATCCATTCTGCTTCTTCTGACCAGGTCTATCAGAGGAGCTGATGAAATGAGCCATAATGACTTTTTTATGAATGTACAGTGGCTGAGATATACTTATCGATAAAACCAGCTTTACCTTCTCTTTTAGTTGCCTGTGGCTGCCATGACAAATTGCCCCAAATTGGGGGGCTTAAAACAAAGGAAACATGTTTTCTCACATTTCTGAAGGCCAGAGGTCCAAAACCAAGGTGTTGGCAGGGTTGGGGAGGATCTAGGGGAAGGTTTTTTTATGCTTTTCTCCTGGATTTTGGTGGCTGCTGACAGTCCTTGGCATTCCTTGGCCAAGGAAATCTCTGTCCCCATCTTCACCTGCCACTCCGTTGGCTTCTTCTCCTTTTCTCTTCTATAGAAGAACGCTCTGGAAGGGGCGATTTGCCATTAGGCTGACAGCTCAGCCAGGTAATTCAAGATGGTTTTATCTCGAGACACTTAGCTAATTCTATATGCAAAGACCCTTTTTCCAGTGAGGTCACAGTCACAATTTCTGGGGATTAGGAGAAGGATGTATCGGGGAGGGGGGGCATCATTCAACCCTCTACAGTTACTTTGTTGCTTCTTCTTGTTTTTTTTCAACTATTAACTATTCTCGAAGAATTTACCTAATGTATGCCTCTGGGTCACAGAAGGGCTGCCTTGGCTCATTCATTTCACATCCCTTGAGCAAGGGACAGATGGGAAGTAGAGCTTTGTTTCTGAAATTGGAAGTAAGACTTTAGGATCATTCCTGCTTTGCTCTATCTTGTTTTTTTAAATCACTTAAACGAATGTCTACTAATTAAAAATATTCCCATAAGCTCACCCCAGATGCCTCCCCAACCCCCAACAACTAGTAGCAGTCTGTCCATAGAAGAAAGCTCTGGAAGGGGAGACAGGCTCAGAATTCTTCCCCCCCACACCCCATGCCGATGGGCAGAGGGGTCCAGAGAGCTTCTAGTAGGTGGGTCTGGATTGCTGGGCCTCCTTAAGGGGCTGCTCAGACTCCCAAACAACTGCACTGCTCCACAGCTGGACAAAACTTCCCTTTCAGACCCATCATTTCCTCACCCCCTGGAGCAAGGCAGGGCGGCTTTAGGGGCAGCGGGGGTGCCCTGGAGTGTCCTGGGCTTTTGCTACTACTTACCAGTTGCCTCCCGGTGGGAGAATAACTGATCACATCCCAGTGTCATTTATCTTCATGCTAAATGGGAAGGAAACACCTAACCTCCAGGTGAGGACGAGAGAGGGTGAAGGCAGTGGACAAGCACCAGGCCTGGCATGGAGCATCACTTCTTCACCGTCTGCTCCTCCTCCTCATTTTCTTCAGCCCCAGAGAAGGATAAATTCCATTTCTGGCTTTTCCTGCCACTATTTGGGGAAATGCAGACTCAGCTGGGGGGATTCTCACAGACTCACCTGAGTGTTCCCACAGACTCACCTGGGGCTTCTCACAGACTCACCTGGTGTGTTCTCAGACTCACCTGGGGGTTCCCATACATTCACCTAGGTGTTTCTCAGACTCACCTGGGGGGATTCTCACAGACTCACCTGGAGGGATTCTCACAGACTCACCTGGGGGGTTTCCCACAGGCTCACCTGGGGGTTCCCATACATTCACCTAGGTGTTTCTCAGACTCACCTGGGGGGATTCTCACACTCACCTGGGGGGGGCAGTTCCCACAGGCTCACCTGGGGGTTCCCATACATTCACCTAGGTGGTTCTCAGACTCACCTGAAGTATTCTCACAGACTCACCTGGTGTGTTCTCAGACTCACCTGGGGCGGGGGTTCTCATATACTCAGCTGGGGTTTTCCATAGACTCACCTGGGGGGTTCTTACAGGGTAAGCTAATAGGTTCCCACAAACTCACCTGTTGAGCTCTCATAGATGTACCTAAGGGCAGGTTCTCACCGAGTCTGGCCAGCCGATGCCTCACTTTTTGTTATATCTTTGATGTGTTTCAAATGGCTAAAAAGACATTTTGTTAATTTTTTTCCCCTGGTTAAAAGATTGGTCCAAATTGACAGATGCAGGTGGGACAAAGTTAAGGACACCCCATTTGAGGGTGAATGCAAGAAGCGAAGAGAAGAGTCCCCGTTATCAGAGTCACATTTGTTAAATTACGGCTGCGCGTCGAGGCTGAGAGAACGAAGGATCATTTTTTATGCTGTTTACACATTATGTGATCCCAGAGGTCTACTTATCTGGGGCCATAAATGCATCAGGCCCCGCAAATAAACTCAGATGATTGGAATCTCTGTGCAGACACCGATTAATTGATTTCTAATGTAACATGCACGGGACACTTGGAACTGCCTCCACTCCAAGGACCCTTCCAAGGGGGGCTAAATTTTTGCACATATCAGGAAATTTAATCAAATGCACCTTCTAGAGCTCATCCAATCTTTTATTTTTGCAAACCAGGTTTTATTGCTCAGTTGACATTGGAGCCCTGCCTTCCTCCTGGGTTACAATTTGTGTTCTTTTACTTAAAAGCATGCTCAGAAATTTCCTCTCACAGGTAAGCAATTTTATGGAATTTTTAAAAAAGAGGTGAAACTTCCAATACATATAACCTGGCAGGAAATTCAGGGTATACACATATTTTGCTGTCTTAGATGTTGAGATTTATAAAATGGTTTTGCTAAGTAGCCTACATTCTGATAAGTATTCCACAAATTTTTCCTCCCCACCTCTGCAGAAAAAGCGCAAGTTAATATTTAGGCAGAATTTCTATTCTGCAGAGTATTATTTCTGCAGTAATTCCTGATTATTTAAGTGGGGGTGACAAGTTTGCATCCAGTTCCCAGATTTTCTAAGTAATCTCAATCTACTCTTCTGCCAAAGTTTGCTATTAGTAACAATTATGTTGTAACATTTACTTATTTGTGCTTTCCTAGCTGCCTGCCTCCTTGCCCAACCTGAGACAATGCAACAGATTGCCAGGAAATGGACAATAAGAGAGAAAAGGGGAGCAAGAGGATTAGATAATTTGACAGCAGCAACAATCAAGGTGATGTATCTGCAAATCTGCTGAGGCACATCATAGACAGCAAAGAATACTCAGTTTACCTGGTTTGCAGCTCTTTTAAGAGAAGTCCGTGGTAATGAGTTGCATGTGCGCTGTGGGAGTGTCCTCTGACTCTGTGTGATCGCTGTTTGTTTGACACGAACGCCCTGCGCTGCCTCGCGGCTCCCTGATGATCTGCTTGTCTGGAAGCCTCGTTCCCCAGCCCAGTCCCCGGTGGGGTAGTGTCCGCAGCCTCAAGCCCCCACCTCCAGGCTCGTCTCAGCCACCCCGTCTCTATGCGTGTTTGTCTCGTGTGCAAAGGGAAGTCCCTTTCTGGACCACTTGGCCAACCCAGGACTCCTCCCCAAAAGAAAGCCAGTCCTGTGGATTACCGCCAATGCACCCTTTACATTCCGACTTCCATTTCCTGTTTGGAAACAAACACTAAAAGGCGTTTGGTGAAAACTCATCCAATCCTGCTTTATTCTGAAGGAACGCATCGCTCGTAAGTCGTCGTCCTGGCGCCTCTGTCCATCCCCTGAGCTTCTCCACGTGGGAGAACACCAGTAAATGCTCATCACCGCGCACGGCAGTGACCAGGTGTAGACGGCAGCTTGTGGCTGACATGCAAAGCTCGTTTGTGGATTCCGGGTTCTCCAGTCGTGCTTCTGCCGTCAGGAACCGTGCTGCTGAAGAGAAGAACTTATTTTTGTTTTGTTTCGCTGGTCTCCGACTTGCTTAGGGCATAGAACATGGCATGGTTGTTAATGAATGGCGCCATCGATCATGACGCTTTCCTTGCTGAATTGCTGGGCTGCTCCTGGGAAGTCATTGGACCATTTTGCCCTCAACCGCCTGTGTCTTTCGGTTCAGGAAACAAGAAGCATCGCTTTAACCAGCCAACGATTATTGATGCCTAGTTAATCTAATCTGCCCACAGCGAGTAGAATAAAATACTTCTGACATATGGAGTGCACTGGCCGTGAAATAAACACGGACTTGAAAATTAAGGAAAATACGCTTTCAAAGAAAATTGGTCTTGGCCGAAGCCAAAACGTTTGGAAAAAATGGTTGAATGTATTCTTTGCCAAACCCAAAACATCGTTTTCTGCTACTGGTCCTTTCTGCAAGTTCTGTGTGCTTCTGGCTAGGGAAATAACACATTTTCATATCTGCTTATAATAGGTTGTACTAGGTGCTTGGATTCTGGATATAAGGGGACTTTTCCTGGATAAATTGAAAACTTGAAATACCAGTGCTTAAGGGCTTGCTCATTTAAAACTCTGTGATTATTTTTGGACCAGATGCAGCTATGTTATTATATTTATTCATTTTTGTGTATATCTGGGGTTCTCAACTTTTTTATTTCAGACGCTTCAAATTCTTTCATGGTCTTAAGGATTAACTCTTTGTTGGCTGTTGGTTCTGTGACATGTATTTGCCATAGTCATGACCTGGGTATTGAGGTGGGTTTTAAGCAAACATTTCAGAATATGAATATTTACGTAACTGTGATCCCTCCTTAGAAGTCTAAACACCGCTTCAGGAAGCAGTAAGGCAGTATGAGCTACACCTGTGTTTTAAAATTTTAGGAGGTACTGGGGATTGAACCCAGGACCTCATACATGGCAAGGAGGCGCTCGACCACTGACCCGGGGCCTTGTACGTGGGGAGCAGACACTCAACCACTGAGCACATCCATTCCCCCAGACCTGGGTTTTGAGTTCCTCCGTTGTTTATTACCTAGGGACCTTGGACAAGTTATGGCTCCAATTTAAATTTCAATGTCCTCCTCTGTAATATGGGGGCAATAGCGTTCCCATTCGGGAGTTAACGCATAAAAAGGGGTGATGCAGAGGACAGTAGTTGCTCAAATTAAAAAAAAAAAGTAGTGGGGCCTTCTTTCTCTTTCCTTCAACATGGCAGCCAAGGGACATGCCAAACCCAACAAAACACTGGGTCAAAGTCTTTGGAGCTTTTCTCTTTCCGTAAAGAACTGCCTGAGTTTAGTTTATGATTCACATGGGTATGCTGGTTAAGCCACTCTATTAGTTATCTATGCTGTGTAACAAATCACCCTCAATTTAGTGGATTTACACAATAACATTCATTTTCTCACATTTCTCATCTCAAGCCTCATCTCAGGGAGGACCCACATCCAAGCCCACTCACAATTGTTGGCAGAACTCAATTCCTCATGGGCTGTCGGCTGAGGGCATCTTATCCTCGTTGGTTATTGGCCAGAAATGGCCCTAAGTTTCTTGCGAGTTGGGCCTCTCCATCGGGCAGCCCACGACATGCCAATGGGTTTCCCTTAGAGCGAGCAAGTGGAGAGCAACAGGGACCAAGATGGAAAACACCATTTCTTTAGTTAGAAACACTAAAGGACATGACTACCGGGAGGGGAGGGTCTCAGAACCCGGCTAAGCGTGGTTGGACGATGAGAGACCATGTACACTGTGGGCTGGCTTCAGTCCCCCAATTTACACATGCCCTGAATCTGAAGCAACCTCCCTGTGGGTCTGAACCAGCTGTAAATTCGATCATCTGGAAGGTGCTATTTTTCGGTAAGGTGTGGCCCATCTGAAAGAGGTTGCATTTTTTGATCCTTGGCCAAAGGCAAGGGAATAGATCCTTCAGGAAGAATCAGCCCGGTGGACGCTTGGCGCTGGCTCAGCGAAGCCGATTTTGGACTGTTGACCTAAGAATTATAAGCTAGTGCATTTGTGTTGTTTCAAGCCACTAAATCTGTGGGCACTTGTTACAGCCGTAATAGGGAACTAATGCAGTCCGATTGCCCGGTAGGTTGTGCTGTTCCGGCACTTTCTCCTTATAGAGCTTCAACCTGGGCCGGTGACGGCACTTTCCAGACTGTCCTAGGAAAGGCGATCTTTGCTTTGTGCAATTCTTCTTCGCCCAAGCACACTGACCTCATCTGAAGGCATATGGAAAAACTGAACTTAGGATATTTAAGAGGCAATCGAGCTCTTCTCTTCTATTTCCTCCCTGCCTGTGAACATCCAAAGCCAGGATCAGAGATGAGTCTTTCTGCTGGTTAATCTAGGAATTGAGGAGAAAGGGCAGTAGGGAAAATGAAGCAAGGGTAATCGAGCTCTTTCTTCTCTCTTCCTAAAAGGTGATGCTCCAGAATGTTTTCTGTTTACTCAGCAGTGTTGAGTAAATGGAAAAAAAAGAAACCGTGAAATATGAGTTGTTGAGGATGTTGTCATCATCCTTTGTCCACAGCTTTAAATCAATGCTGTAAGCATATCGGGAACCTCCAGAGTGAGCTGACCCTGGATTCTCTGGAAGCTGTGCAGCTTCCCATGTGGTGTCTGTAGGGAGTTAGGGACGTCCTACATTGATGGTAATTTTTATTATTATTCATTTATTTCCTTTTTATCCATTTTTACAACCCCACCCCCCGGTCTTTGCTGTTTCTGTGTCCATTCACTGGGCAACTCCTGTGTCCGTTTCCTGCCCTCTCTTCTCATCCTTCTCCTCCTGTCTTCACCGGGATTCGATTCTGGGAACCCCCGATGTGTGAGAGAGCTGTCGTACCGCCTGTGCCATCTTAGTTCCTGGTTTTTCTTGGCTCTCCCTTGTGCCGCTCTCCTGCTACATCATCATCTTGCTGTGTGGCTCATGGGGACTGATGGCACACCTGCTTGTGGGGCCTGGTGGCCATGCATCTTCTATATTTTTCTTTATTTTTACTGGGAGGTCCCGGAAATCGAACCCAGGTCCCTCCATATGGGAGACGGACACGCAACCATTTGAGCCACATCCGCCCCCCTGATGATAATTTTTTTAAGTCTGTGATAAGTATCACTATTTCTATGTTTCCCTAGTACCAAAACAACCAGAGACAAGTTAAAATGTAATAAAAGATGAAGATAATTGTAAAACCCACATACTTGATGTAATTTCCTTTTTAAAATTTGCATGTTTGTTTCATTGATCATCAAAAGTCATTGAACTCTTTGTACAGGTATATACACTTATTGGTAACCCTGAATTTAGCTTAAAGAAAATGGCAGAAGAGCATCAGTGTGTGCTGTGGTTAGGATAATGTGTCAACCCGGCCAGACATGGTACCCAGTTGTGTGGTCGAGCAAGCACTGGGCTAATTATGACACAAGGACATTTATGGGCTTCAGTCACCAGTGAGTTGATTGCACAGATGGCTGGTCACATCTACAGTCAACTGAGGAGATTGTCAGCAATGAGTGACGTCTCATCCCATCAGCTGAAGGCCTTAAAAGGGGAAGTGATTTCAGCATCGAGAGAGAATTCCCATCTCTACTCCAGGCAGCCAGCATCTCCTGGGAACTCATCCAGCCTCTTCATCGGAGCCCCTGGCTTGCAGCCTGCCCTGCGGAATTTGGACTTGTGCTTCCCATGGTCACATGAGAGAATTTTGTAAAATCTCATAATATTTGCAGATCTCTCCTGTTGGTTCTACTTTCCTAGAGAACCCCAAGTAATACAGTGTCTTTGAAAAAGTGTCCCACAGTTTGCCTCTAATTTCTTTTGCTTTTGTTTTCTTCTGCAATTCAGCATCCCCTGCCATTCTTGAAGAAGGAATCCCTTCTTATCACTCACCTATGTATTAACTAAACCCAAACGTAAGCTCATTCAGCTCTTTAGGAATTGGCCGCAGTGGGGACGTGTGACCCAAGCGGTCACGGAGCAGTGGACAGTTATCACACTGTCGTGTTTTCCAGGCATCTTGACATGGGTTCAGAAAGCAGGGAAGAGAAGTCGAAATATCCCCGGAGACCCCCACTCCTGGATCCTTTACCAGCCTCCAAGTGCAGGGTCCTTGGGTACCACGTCCTGCGGCGGCCACAGGGGGGGTGCTGCCGTGGGGAAAAGTCCTGAGGAACCAGTTTTTCTGCACCCTGGAATGCTTTCATTTGAGGAAGAGAAATATGAGTCAATCCTCGTTATTCAAGGATTCCATACTTGCGCATTTGCATGCTTGCTAACATTTATTTTCCAATCCCCCAATAAAAATCAATTCTCGTGATGTTTTGGTGGTCATTTGTGTACATGGCAGAAAGACAAAAATGTTGAGTCATCCACAGGGCTGAGTCTCAAATGAGGTCGAACAAGGCGACACGCTGCCTCCTCACACCGTGAACAAGTGACCTTTCTGTGGTGCATCCGCTGCCATGCTTTTCTCATGTTTGTGCCTTTTGTGGGTGATTTTGCTGTTTAAATGGTCCCCAAGCACAGTGCTCAAGTGCCAGCTGGCGATCCTGAGCACAAGAAGTTTCTGCCACGTGCCTTATGGAGGAAACCTCCGCGTTAGACCAGCTTCCTCCAGCGTGTGTTAAGCCGTTGGCTGTGAGTTCCGTGCTGATGAATCCACAATCTGTACTAAATTAGGCGTCTTGAAACAGAAGCGCATGTAAAACAAGCTCGCCTATTGATCATCGGATGAGAATGCTGCGATCGGCAGCTGTGGGAACCTCACGCCGTGTCTCCCCAGGAGCAGTGGCTCAAGGTTCGCTGATCCGAGCCTCACGGTGAGTTTGTAGAACAAAATGGCTGCAGACGGCGAGGATCAGTTGTATCTGGTCATGAAGCAAACGGAGGGCAAGCCTGGATGGATAATGCGGGAAAAATAACGCGGGGGCTCTTTGTCACTGGACACTTTGGGAAACGGGGTTGGCTGGTCAGCCAGGTGGCCGTGAGAGCTTAAGCGCTTCTCTTGTGTTCAGAGATGGAGCACGAGTCTTCTCCATCGTCTCACTGCCATCTCCTCAGAGCGTCTGCCCAGGACCTTCATGGGGGAGGCAGAAGCCAGGGGAGAGGGTTGGGGGACAATGGTGGATGTTTTACTGGACCTGGGCACAGAAGGAAGGAACAGTCTTGGAGAGTTCCCTCAAAATGAGTCCTGGGGTGACCCCTTGCCTTCTTGGGCATGAGACAGGGTCTCCTGGGTGTCTTGGTTTTCTAGAAGCTCCAGACCCATTTCATGACTGAGAAACTCAACTTCTTGAGGTCTGCAGTGGCTTTGTCTTCTGGGACTTGAGGTGCATGCTGTGGTGAGCTGTGTAAAAGAGGAAATATCCTGTGACTTCCCCCATGGATTCTTAGTGTAAAGTAAGGCTAATTAACCTAAAAAAATGCCTCAGGCCATCTTGGTATAATTTGGAAGACTGAACCTTATATAAGCCAAAAAATAATCTTTGTTACTTGACCCATGAAACCCATAATTTAATGACCCATAGTTCATTAAAATTCAACCAAAATAACATTTATAAATTTTATTGGCTACCCTTTGGTTTTTAGATGGTGGACAGAGTAGGGTGCGTCTTGTTTTTTCATCACTGCTCCACACTTTTCTCTTTATTCCAGGAATGTTTTTGATGGAGTTGGACTTAGGTTGACCAAATGGACCCTATTACTCAATATTTGGACTGAAATTTCACTTAATGTGAAAATATGCCAAATTGTAATTTTTGTTTCCAGTGGGAGATGAGGGGATTACTGAAACATTCACTTTTTGATAGTCTGGCTTACTTTTCCTGCAGTTGGATTTTTCACTTTCCAGGAATATTCCTTTTCTGTCAAAAGATGGGTGGGATTTGCCAACACTGTCTCCCCAATGCCTGGGGAATCTGCTCAATGGAGACGCAGAAGGAGCCTGTTGGCTACTGTCTTTGGAGAACCCTCTCGCATCACCAGCCTAAAGTCTCGTCGCAGACAGAATTCTGAAGTCACAGAGAAAGGCATGACAATAACGTCACAATCTTAAGGGAGAAAAGCACGATGCAGATGAGGTAAGAAAAATAGCATTGTGTGACCTTCCCAGGACATTTTCATCCGATGCAATTAGCCAGATGGCTGAGAGGATTTAAGTGCCTAAAGTAATAGTCTACCCCTTCTTGCTTTTCTCCTGTGCAGCCATTAAGGATTTAGAATTCTTAACCACTTTCACAGAACAATGAAAGCTAAACTCTGGATATCTACCAAAGCCGCAACTACGAGCCAAGTGGCCCCAACATATCATGATAATTTGAAGCAATGCATAACGACCATTCCCCCGGCCAAACAAATTGCTGTAATGCAACACGATTATTTATTACAAGGTCAAAAGAAGTGAAATCACATCGTGGCCATCTATCAGCGTGGAAGTGATTCTAATAGCTCCCTCCATTAAGTGGAAATCGCGGTCAGTGAGAACGTGATGTCTGCCGTCATCTCCACAGAGAGACGTTTTCTTTTCAAATTGTGGGAAAGCAATTTGGATCCTAATGAGTGTGTCACGATGGGGATGTTTTAAAATAATGTAATTATTGTCTCTAGAACTCGCCTGCATGCCTGCGAATGAAAAGTCAATTCCTTTTTTCTGCTGATAGTGTCTACTGACATAAATCCTAAAGGGAAATCCAGGATGGCTTAGAGAGCAACTCGGGCTCCACGCTGTGGACACACACTCAGACCCTCTGGGAGAATGCGGCACTTTGTCCGGAGAACTCGTTCTTCCGGGCAACTCGGCAAGGTTCCTGCAAAGCAATTGGAACAGTCCTTTTTGGGGCTGATGTAGGTTATTTGTGAGCTGTGCAGCTCTGCGAGGGTCGTGCAATTTCCCTGGTTTCTGCGTAATTGCACAGCCGCTCTTCCCACCAGAGGAAAGCCCCAGGAACCTCACGAGTCAGCGTGTCACACGCGGTTATTGATGGCAGTTGTTGACACGCGGTAGAGGGTGAGACCTTTTTGGGGAAAAGTCATCCTGGGTGAGAGGGTCCAGTGCTGTAGGTTGATGCCCCAGTTACAAATTGATCAACTCATTTCTCGACAAAGACGTAGACAGTTTCTTCTCACAGGAGGTTGGCGGGGGGGCGATGATCAAATTCCACTAACTTGCACGAATACCGTTTTGTCCTCTTGCTTCCATGGTGCTCTGAGCTCTAGATCTCTTTCGGTCTCGCAGTTTGCACGCGTGTCGCGTTCGTGTCACTCTCTTAGAGGGCGCTGAGCCTCACGCCTTCAACAGCTCCAGCTGGAAGGAAGACGCCCAAACACGGATGGTAGATTCTGGAGCGTTTCGGGCAGTCTGTGGTAACTCTAAGGATAGAAAAAGTGGGTCTCCTGGAGGTTTTAGGAGTGAGAGCCACTGTGGCGCAGGAGCACCCCAAATCCCTCCCTTGGGGGGAAGACGGCACCCCGAGGAGAAGCAGCTCTTCCTTCAGCCCCTCTGCACTCGTGGGGTGGAGCGGGCTCATGCTGGCCCGGCCCTCGGACGTCTTGGGGCCTGTGCGGGGTCTCAGACGGGGCTGGTTTCCGCCCGGACATGCAGGCAGGACCCTGCTCTTGCCAAGCTGTATCCCTCTGGGGCAAAAGCGGGCGCTGCTGGCTGTTGCCGGCTGTTGCCCAGTCCTCCTGGTTTTAACCACTTCCTCACGGCAGATGACCCCAAGTCCATGGTCATGAAGGACCCCAAGCCAGTCCAAGATGGGAGCACGGGACCCCTCAGGGATCGCCACTCTTAGATCTCATCTCTTGACCCCTCAGGGGCCCCCCACTCTGAGGTGAGCCCCTGACCTGGTCCATCCACAGGGCTCCTAGTACTCCCCAGGTCCCCTCTGCTCGCTCCTCCCTGTACCCAGCTGGCCCCGCCAGTGTCCAGGGCAGAGCTGGGAGGGCTGTGGCCTCCCCCACCCTCTCCAGCCCCCGTCCTGCTCCGATCCGTCTGACTCTGCCCTGAAGCTGCAGCCACTTCCCAGCTCCCCGTCCCTGCCCCTCGTCCACTCAGCAGGAGCACTGCCCGTGCAGAGGTCCCTGGAAACAGCGTCCTTCCCTGCCGAGAAGGACAGAGAAGGTCCCTGGCGGCCGCCAGCCCTGCTTGGCGGGGAGCCCTATTCGTGGGGACCTGCGCTTGGCTTGGCTGAGTCCTGCTCCCTGGACGCGATGGGGCCCTGCTGTCCTAGCCTACTGACCACCACACTGGAGGGTGCTGGTGGGGGCGGGTGGGCAGCGGCCGGCACAGGACGGGATGCTGGGGAAGGAGAAGGCTGGAGTCTAAAGTTATTTCTGTGTTTTCCAAGAGGCTGGGACATGTGTGAGGGCAGAGCTGAGTGGACGATGCGGTCAGCTGGGAGGGAAAGCCTGGATGGACATCAGACCTGGAGGGCATCTCCAGATGATCGACACAGTGGTCAGAGAACAGGATGGACGTGGACTGACCAGAGAACAGGGTGGACAAAGCTGGCCGCTGAGAGAATGGGCTCTTCACGAATGCCCAGACCACTGGACGTGCTCCAGCTACTTTTCCAGCGACGAGCCAAGTTTGCCTGAGACTCCTCAGGGCTGTGATTTCCTCTTCCTTCTCATCAATTGTCCACGACGGCAAAACGATCCAGCTCCAAGCTTGCCCCTCCCTCCCCCAGGGCAGGGACCTCAGTGGTATCACACTGCATCTTCATGGTATACAGTAGGTGCTGAATATGTGTTTGTGGAGCAGAACCTCATCCCATATACATATTTTTCCTTATTAAGATGAAATTCACATGCAATAAAATTAACATTTTTAAAGAGGATAGTTCAGCCACGTTAGCAAATTCACAATATTGTACAAACACCACAACTATATATTTCCATAATATTTTCATATTTTCAAAACTCTCTACCCATTAAGCAGTCACTCCCTGGTCCCGCCTCCCCAAGCCCGTGGAAACCTCCAGTCGGCTTTCTGTTTCTATGGATTTGCATATCCTGGATGTTTCACGTAAATGAAATCATACCGTACGCGACCTTCTGCACCTGGCGTAGAGTTTCAAGGTTCATCCACACTGAAGCAGTCATCAGAACTTCTTGCCCTTTCGTGGCTGAGTCCTATTCCGTGCGTGGCTCTACCATGTTCTGTTTTTCCAGTCATCCGTTGATGGGGCATTCGGTTGTCCCGCATCGTTTCTTGTCACATTATTTACGGCTGCCAAGCCGTTCTGGCTGTGTCTCCCGAGCTTTGCTGGGGCCGAAGAGTGGATGAGATCCTGAGCAAATCCACAACTACAGGAGTTGTTTATTCTGGAGCTGTTGGACATGGGGATTTGACCATTAGTGAACAAGAACAAAAGGCAGCTTAGACAAGCATTTGAGATTTTACATATATATTTATACTGCTCTGTAGATGCTAAATGGGCACGGAAATCCTTGTAACTCGAATGCTAATATTTTCACCCCAGATTCGAGGCGCGCTGGCCCACGGCAGCCAGTTCCACGCAATATTTCGACACAGAGGATGCAACAGTCAAGCTTACTAGGGGCAAACTATCCTGTAAGGGGGGACAAGCCCCCTCCCCACTTGAGGTTGGAAAAGAGCAAGCATTTGAAGGGAAAGGTCTGGGGTACCACAACCTGTTTTTAAAAAGCGGCTGAGCTCTGCGTGGGAATCCATTTGACTTATCTAGCAAAATGGAGCCTCCTTCTTCTGACCTGCTAATTAATAAGATAAAGGGATTCAGCCGGGGAGTCTGAGGCGAGGTGCCTCTCCGAGACCCCTCCTGCATGCTAATAGCCAGCTCGCTGGGAAGGGAGAACACTTGTTTGTGCATATGTGGATCCCACTGGCCTCCGTCTTTACCAGGCAAATAACAAAGAAGAGGAAAAACTTAACAAATTACAGCTGAAACAAATCACCAGCACCACTGTTTTCAAATTATTATATTTCTGGGGAATTTGAGTCTGCTACATGAAAAGAAAGACAGCAGATCCAAGGGACTTTGATAGCCAGGTTATGCTAATAACAGGGTCTCATGCAAAATGCATAAGATGTACCTTACAGAGGAAGACGACTGCTCGTAATTGCTCCTTATGCTGAGAGCGTACCTCGTTCCGAACGGATACAGAAAGACCCCTTTACATCGCAGACTAATTACTTATAGACAGTTGAGCACAAAATTACTTTCATCTGTTTGAACATGTGGAGGGAGCGAGATTAGAACTGTGTCTTTTAAAACAGCTGGCCGGCTCGCTGGGAAGGAAAGCCTGGGGCTGATTGCAATGTGCATTTTCTTATAATTAGAGCTATTTAAGGGTCTGCCTAGCTTTTTTTTTTATTCCTCTGGCGTTGGAAGTGAAGAAATTTAACTAGGATGAATAACAAAGAGCGCTGGCTCTTTTGCGTGCACGGTCCCTGGGCTGTGATGGACAAGCAGTGACCTGGCCCCTCCTTGTGTGCTCTGATCACGGGGTCCGGGGCAAGGCAGGGTCCCTCCTGGTGGCCAGGCCAGGGCTGGCCATGGGGGACGGCTCCTTTCATCTTACTCTTTGACTCATTCTGGGCGAGAAAATTCTGCAATCTTAATGAAGGCTCGGCGTGTGTCTAATGCTTGCCTTTCAAGGGGCTTAGAGAGTGCCCACATGGCAGCAGGGAACGGAGAGAAACAACTACCTTGGAAATTAGCATCTGCAAATTCACAAGGGGGAAGAGCCGTTCCTGGGGGGCTGGGGCGGCTTGCAGGAACCTGTGCCAATGGGTGAGGGATGGCTGTGCATCTGGGATGTTCCTGGAGGTTCACCGTGGGTATTTAATTTCTTTTCATGCTCTTTACCTGCTCACAGGTTGGGGCATGTCTGCCACCCCTGGGGTGCAGTCCAGGGAAGCAGGTGAAGCAGGTGAGCAGAGATGGCAAGGGTGTGGGGTGGAAGAGGTGGGCTGCTGACCTGCCCTGCCCTCTGACTTTCCCAGGTGGCCCTGCCCATCCTATCTACCTGTTGACAGCACCTGCCAGCAGGGCATCTGGGTGGGAGCTGGCACACTTGAGATCCTCTCCACTCAGTTTGGCTGGGGAGATAAGCCACTCAGGGCTTGGGTTTCACTTATGGCCATTGGAATCCCACAGAGGGTCTCGAAACCACCTGGGGCCATTTGCATCCCTTGGTCCTGGTTGCCCCCCTTCTCCACCACCACTGCCACCACTGCTTGTCCCCCAGATCATAGCAGGACCTTCCTTGCTGTTCTTTGACTCTCACAGTTGCTCTTATCTTCCAGGACCTTTCCAATAAATCCCATTGCACACTCCATGGATCCTTGGGTGAAACTGAAGGTGTTGCCTATCCCTCAAGACCCCAGAGACTCTGCTGTGACTTTCTCAGACCTCATGCACCTTCTCTACCCTCCCGGTTCCTCTTCTGCGCTGTCCCTGCCCTTGAACATCTATAGCTCATGCCCCCGTGTGCCTCCTGCCACACCTGCTGGGATATGCTGCCTCCTGTTGGTCACTCTGTCCTCAGCCCCTGCTTGGAGACCCCATCCCCCAGCTTCCCCGCTGAAGCAACTCCCTTGGGCTCTCCCACTGCATGTCCTCAGAAGCTATGAGTATCCAAGATGTGTATGTGCTGGCGTGCTCCTTCACGTCGAGATGCCCCATCACACTCAACACGCATTCTCAGTAAGAGCTCAAGGCACACCGACTCGCTGGTCGACCTGTCCCCCAGTCTACTTGTGCAGCCCTTGTTTACCTTTCAGAGGCCATGAAGGGACCTCTGCATGGAAGCCCCCCTTCACAGACCCCACCCCACAAAGGCAGATGACACCTTCCGTTTCAGGGGCCAAGTCTGAGACCACACAGGATCGGGGCTCACTCTCCTGATGACTGAATTCCGTGCCCTGCTCCTGGCCGAGGCTGAGCCGTGGTGGGCTCTGTGAGTGATTCCTGAGTGAACACCGTTGAGTAATAAAAAGGAAAAGGAGGCCCAGGAGGATATGCTTTGCCCATGATGGGGTGAAGAAAGGCTGAGCTCCCAGCAATTGAGGAATCAGGCAGCAACAGTGAATGAAAAGCTCAACAGGAGGCAAGCCTTGTCTTCCTCGAACTGGATGCCAGGCATGTTTCCAGGGGCTGCTCTGTGTACAGTTTTGACCTTCCCCTCTCACTCAGGATAAATGGAAGATCTGTTCGCTGCCTTAAAACAAATGGATTCAGTTCACGGGAGCGGTGGAGCAGGGGCGTTTGCACATTTATTTACACATTGCACATTGCTACAAGGGGCTCCATTGATTGCTAATAATTTAATCCCTGTAACAGACTAGAGAAAGCCCATTATCCAGGAGTCAGCGTTCAATCAATATATTTTGCAAAATAAAGAGTCTATTGGGTGCACACTAATAAAGAAAAAGAAAGCAGACCCTGTGGGTTTAATTCAGTGCCTTTCTCGCCCCTCGGTAGCAAAGACTCATCATAAAACTGTTTCCTTGTTCATCCTCTCAAAGGCATTTTCCTATGCCCACAGCCTGGCTAGATAAATAAATGATGGGAATGATGGTTAAAAGCCCAGGGCATGGGTATGGAAGCCTCAGAACTCTAGAGGAAGGTGGATAGAGCATGGAGAGATTTCTGAAAACAGTACCGCCTGATGTACCTTGGAGAGGAGGTTGGTGTGTGATGAATGAAATGTTCTTGACCCATCAGTGCCAGTGAGAAGTCAGCTCAAGCGACTCTTGAGTTGAGCTCTCCTCTTTTTACTTTTTCTCTGTCCCATTTATTGCCTTGAGGTTTAGGTTACAGAAAGACTTTGATAAAATAATCTTGAAGCTAATGGGCAAAAATCCTTGAATATGATTCACCCCACTCCTCCCCGTTTGGACAATCTTCAGAGGCACCCTCAGAAGAATTGCCGTTATGGCATTCTTTGGGGAATCATTATAATCACATTTTAAAAACAGGCATCTTTGATCACGTCAGGTATAGCAGCTCTTTACCGTCACCTATGAGTACACTGAGATCTACCATGCATTGGGGAGGTTGCTCGATGCCCTGAAAATCTAACTCTAAGATGTGGTGGTGATGGGCTGAGCTTCTACTCAACTGGCCTGAGACATGTAAGTTTGGGGAGGTTGCATCACCTTCCTGGAGGTTCCCTCACCTGCAAAAGAGTTTTGATAACTTCTGACTCACAGTTGAAGGATTAGATCAAGTCACGTGTGCAAAACTGAATTCCAAATTCAAATCACAGTGTTGCCATTTGTAAGTATGTGGTTGATTTCACTAATGTTTGGTTTTCTCATGGCAAAACTGATGAAGAGATAATTTATCCAAAATGTCTAGCATGATGCTGACATGTGGTAGATATGCTAGACAGGGTTTTGGAATCTCCCTCGGCTCTTCACCTTATGCATCAGAGGTCATGACAGTGGGACTGTGGGGGAAGAGGTGGTGGGGAGAGGCTTCATGGGTAATCAAGACATGGCACCTGGCCTTGGCAGATGATGGTGATGGTGATGGTGATGGTGGTGATGATGATGGTGATGGTGATGATGATGATGATGATGTTGATGATGATGGTGATGGTGATGGTGATGGTAATGATGTTGGTGATGTATACCCTGTGTAGCCAATACCTCAGTCAAGACATGGGGTGTTTCCATCATCCCATAAATTTTCCCTCTTCTGAGTTCCAATCCAACACCACAACCCACCGGCAACCTTGATCATGATTTCTACCACCACTTTAGAGTAGTTTTGTTGAATTTCATGTGTGTAGAATCATGAAAGATGCGCTCTTTTGTGTCTGGTTTTGGTTTTCTCTCAGCATGATTTTTGAGGGCTTCATCCAGACTATGTTGTGTATCAATGGTTAATTCCTTTATAATGTGGACTAGGATTCCATTTTATGGATATACCACAGTTTTTTATCCATTTACCTGTTGATAGGCATTTATGAATAAGTATGACTAAAGCTATAATAAACAATTTCATGAAGATATTATTTTGCATGTGTGTTTGTGTATATATGTTTTCATTTCTCTTTGAAATACCTAGGAGGGGTCTTGATGGGCCATAGAAAATTGGAAGCCCAATTTTACCAAAAATAGTTGTATATCCCTGTCTATTTATTGTAGGTAACTACTGGAAACTTGATGCATTCTAAGATAAGCCTACCTCCTGGACAAAGTCTCTCAGGATTCCCCTGACTGACGCATTCTCGTAATTATTAATTTAAGTGTGCCAGCCCTGAAGTAGCCTACATAGAATCATATCACAGAAAAACAAGCAACCCAACTGTGAAATCAGCAGCAGCAGTTCCCACACTTACATGGCAGGGGGGTTCTGGCTGGCTGGCCAAGGGCCTGGTTTTAGGTGCTGGCCGCTGTTGTCATTGTTAGACATTCTTATTTGAGTCCAATTGTGCTCTGCTGTACTCAGCTTGTTTTGGGAGTGGACCCCGAGCTTCCTGAGTGATGGTCATCTGAAAGGACCTGCTGGAAGGTGGAGTGCTTTCTGTGACTTGCACCATCTCTCCTTCCAGGGAAACTCCATGTTGATGGAGCTGGGGGCACTGAGCAGGCTGGGGTACAGTTTGGAAACCTTCTGTGCTGGTAAGCACGCCATGGCTCCATCCTCTCCCTCTGCAAGGAATGACCTCGCAGCCAAGGGGTCCATCTTAGTTCCCAAGGGCTGCCCTTAAAAAAAAGTGGTGCAAAGTGGGTGGCTTAGAGCAACAGAATTTTATGCTCTCACACTTCTGGAGGCCAGAAGCATGACCTCATGGTGAGGGCAGGACCACGCTGTCTCTGGAGGCTCTTGGGGAGGCTCCTTCCTGCCTAGCTTTGGAAGTTTGCTGGCGAACCGTGGTCCTCCTTGGCTTGCAACTGCATCACTCCATCGTCACATGGCCATCTTCCTTCTGTCTGTTGGGGTCTCTCTTAGAAAGTCCATTTTGAGAGCTGGATTTCCCATCACTGCACCTTCCACATTTTGCTTGGAAATCTCCTCAGCAATGTCCTGGAGTTCCTCACTTACGTGTTCTTTCCTCCCAACAGTAGGACATGATTCATCTAAACCTGAGTCATTTAGTAACAAGGCTGGCCTTTCCTCCAGAGTCCAATAACTCATCCTTCATAGAAGCACCTACAATATTCCTATTTCTAGCCACACTGTATCTGTGGCCATCGATGTACTTTACGGTGATAGAAGCTTTCTCTGCAGCTCTCCTTACTTCTTTCTGAGCTCACACCAGAGTCACCTTTAATGCCCCGATTTCCATCAATCGTCCTTCTGGGGAATCTAGACTTTTACTATCAAGTGCCTCAAAAGTCTTCCAGCCCCTACTCATTGCCCAGTTCCAGCTACTCCAAAACCAGAGAAATAGATTTTGTGTGGCTGTCACCAGCTCTGCTGGGGCCATCAAAAGAATGGCATTTTGGGGAATAATTCCCTGGGGGGATCAAGGGTTTTAGATTTCAGAGAGGCACCATTTGTGAGCTTTTCTAGATTGAGATAAGTGCATGATCTGTCTTATTTCATTGCATCTAGGTATGCTTTTTGGCCACTAAATATTTCTCTGGTCCCCAAATGGCTTCCTCCAGCTGGTAATTGCTACAATGGGGTGTGTTAACAATATCCTTTTTTTTTCCTTTATGGGGTAGGAGAAGGGAACTCCTGCTCCCCCAGTTCCTTCAGGCACTCAATAAAGTGAAGCTGAAAAATAACATGATTATAGATTGACAAGGCAGAGCTCAAATAATTATCTGGAGAAAGGAGAGCAAAGACCCTGGGAGGTAGCTAGAAACTGCTATAACAAATCATCACAAACCAGGGATTGAAAACAGCAGAGTTTTGTTCTCTCACAGTTCTGGGTGCCAGAATTGGAAAACAATGTGTCAGCAGAGCTGCATTCCCCCTGAAGGCTCCAGGAGAGGCTCCTTCCTGCCTCTTCTAGCTTCTCATGAGTCCAGGCGTCACTTGACTTGTGGCTGCAGCACTCCCATCTTTCTCCATCTTCACATGGTCACCTCCCCTCCGTTTGTGTCAGTATCAACCCCCCTCCCTGTTTCTCTTTTCTAAGGACACATGTAATTGCTTCTCATGCCTCCCAGTTCCTCCCTTACCTTAATCGCGTCTTCCCCCGTGTAAGTTAGCATTCAACCTTTGGCCATATGGGGTAATATTCACAGGTTCTGGGGAATAGGGGGTGAGTATGTCTTGGGGGTAGGAGCATTTTCCAGCCTATCCCAGTGACCAGTTTTCCTCCACGCAGACAGACAGGGTCCTGGCAAAGGCTACTTACACTGTGGCAATTGCATGGGAAAATAGATTCTTTTATGCTTGTACTTTGCACCTTTTCTAGGAAAATTATACCTCTGGCACTGAGGCTGGCTGGCTGGGAGATGACCCTGAGGGTCCCTGGCCCCTGGTGCTCACTCAGTTTTCAGTGCATTCCCCTCATGTAGGGGCTGGACAGAGTGAGTGGCTTCCAAAATGAATAGACTATGGCAGCAGGGATGGGGCGCCACTTGTGAGATGAAGCTACGATGATTCTTGCGTCTTGCTCCTTTGCTCTCTCCCGCTCTCTTGCTCACCTTGCCATGCTGTAAGCTACCCTATGGAGAGGCAGAAGTGGCACAAAACTGAGGGCAGCCTCTGGCCAATGGCCTACGAGGAACCAAATCCAGTGAACTGCCGCCTACTGGTGGCCCCTTCAGAAAAACGGCAGACAAAGCCAATGCTTTGTAGTCCCATGAGAAGCTCCAAGTCCTCGGCTCCCTGCCAAGACCTGCCCAGTGTCCTGGGAACACACACAGGAACTGCAAGATACTGCATGTTTGTTGTTTTAAGCCACAGGGTTTTGGGGTAATTTGTTACGCAGCATAGCTAGCTAATATAGGCATGTGGGGATTTTCCCATTTGAGACTCTGTGATGAAAGAAAACACCTGATTTTTAGCTAAGGCAAAGAATGATTAGAATGTTTTACATGCAAATGTTTTAATAAAGATTTTATAAGAGGAGACATGTACCTGAATTTCCTTTATATATATATATGTAATGAAATACATATATTTCATTCAGGAAGGAAAGTTTTGTTGATTAGTTTCAATACGGCTTCCATTGACATGCACTTTGAATGGTTCTGGAAGTATCCAGCTACAAGTTCTAATATTTGAGACATGGGAGAGTGGTGGGCCTCCAACCCTGTAGGAGACAGCTAGATCATTCCAGAAAGTAACGAATCTTGCTTGCAGTCTAGTGCTTTGGTGGGATCCAGCTCTCAAGGGCTACAGGGTCAGAAGCTGGTGAGGTGATGGCCAACAGTACAAGCCCCTTACCAGATATATGATTTGCAAATATTTTCTCCCATTTCTGTGGATTGTCATTTCAATTTCTTGACGGCATCCTTTGAAGCCCAAAAGTTTTTAATGTTGATAACCAATTTATCTTTTTTTTCTTTCATTACTTATACTTTTGATCTTGCCTGTGCATCTAAAATATTGAAAAACAAGGTTCATTAACCCCTCCCTAAAAGTGTTAGATATTTTTTATGGAATAATTTGGCAAATGGGAAAGGAAGGAAGAAAATAATCACCCAGAGGCAACTGCTAATATTATGGTGCATTTCCTCCTAGGCTTTTATTCCTATGCATAGCTTTAGAAGATATTTTTGATGCATAAAAATGCAATTCCATGTCATTTTTCAGAAACGTCTCTTTCAAAACAGAGGCAAAGCTTGGGAGGAATGGCTCAGCCACACAGGACATCAATTGCCTCCACTTGGTTAAGCTCTCCCTCTGCCATAGCTGGACCAGAATTGGGGGAGAGTGGACCAGGCTGAGGGCACAAGGAAAGCCAGGGCTCTGAGGGTGTCAGGGCATGGAGTGAATCCAGCAGCTGTAGGGCAAGGGGCAAGAGTGGGATGGAAGGAGACAACAGCAGACGGATGCAGCAGGAGATACCTCTTGTCTGGGGTGAAGAGTTGGGGTTCTCTCTTATGTGTGGTGGATGTCGGAGGGTTTTCCTCCAGAAGATGGAGCTGGTAGTGGCTCTGGAGGTCATGGAGAGAATAGATTGAAAGGGGGCAATATTAGCCACCGGGAGACCAGCTGGCAGGCTACTGCAGCCATCCAGGCACGAGGCGATGGCGGCTTGGAGGAGAGATGTAGCTGGATGGGTGTGTCCATGCTTCCTTCCCATGTGCCTGTGGCCTCAGATGCTCCCGGACCTGCACAGCCTCCTTGTGTAAACTTTGCTTTTATGTGTCTGAGATGGAGTAACGTGCCATTTGCTTTCTTGTTTTGAATCAGTCAACCCTTTTGGTTGCAAGCAAGGGAAAAGGGCTGTGGTTATTTGGAGCAAAAAAGGATTTTGCAGGAAGGGGCTGGGCTCCCCAGTCTTGGTGGGAGGATGGAGGGGAGCCTCGGAAAATGCTCCAGGCCAGAGGTGTCCTAGAAAGCCAGGCTGTGGGACCTGCCTGACTCTCTGCTTCCACTCCCAGGGACTCTACCTCCAGCTGTTCACAGGTGGGGTTGCCCCAGGGAGGGCACGAGTCCTTAGCAAGTCAGAGTCAATGTCCACCCGCTGGGCAGGCCAGGACGAGGAGGGGTCTGGGCCCCTCCCTCCAGAGCAGGGAACTGCACGTCCAGCAGAGACTTTCCCTGGAGAGGTATCAGGCATGGGGATTGGATGATGTGTGGGTAGAAAAGCCACCGGCATTTCTGGTGATGGCATCGGTGACAGGTGGAGAAATTCCTGGTTTACGACAGAGGAGAGGGGAGCGTCTGGCTGCTTTCTGCACCTGAGGGGCCGGGAACAAGGTGATTCTTTCCTGAGTGTGAACAGATCAATCCGTGGATGGGGAGTTGTATGGGGAATCCCAGCACAAAATACTGCGAGCATTCGGATTAAAGGGGCTCAAGTCTGAAAAAAAAAAAGACTTAGAAGGAAAGGAGGAAAAATAAGGACCTCAAGCCAAGGAGGTACAAACTCTCCAGCCTGCATGCTTCCCCTTTAGGCTGATTATGGAGGAATCCTGTGATATTTTCACAAAATAAAAACGTGCAAAGGATGTGTTGATCCTCTTAGCAATTCTCTTTCTTTTCTTACTAGACTTTATTATTTTTTCTGAAAATACAATAGAAAAATATTGTTCACTGGTTTATTTTTCCAAATGAGCAATAAGCTAATTACAAATAAGCAGATTTCCAGTGATATATACTAAAATGCAATCCTATCACTTTGAAATCTAAATGAAAAAAAATTTTTCATTAAGGCACATTTGATCTGTGAATTTTAAACAAACTTTCTGATGCAATGACAGATTCATTTTAGTTTTTTGCCCCCAAACATGTGAGCCCCAAAATTGCCAAAGAACACGTAATATTTAGTAAAACAGTAAGGAATGTAAAAATTAAGGAGGGGGGCAGTTTTCAAAAGGAAAGCTTTGGAGATCTGTTTACTGCAAATAAAACATACTAAACAGTGAGTGCACATTATTTGACTTTAAGTTTTGAGATAAATGTAAGTCCGTATATTGCCATAAGAAATATGCCAGAGAGATCCTGGGTGCCCCTTCCCAGTTTCCCACGATTGTAACATTTTTCAAAAATGGCAGTACAATGTTACAACTGGGATATCAACTTTGATTCAGTCAAGATACAGTTTCCTTCGGGGAGTCCCCTGTTTATAGCCATGCCCAGCCGCTCCCACCCTCACTCCTTCCTCCAGCCCTGATCGACGAACCCTCCATCCATCTGTCATGTCATGTCATGTTGGATGCCATGCAAATGGAATCATATGCTTGCCAGCTTTGGGATTCATTTTTCCAGCCAGCATAATGCTCTGGAGATGCACTGAGGTGCCTTGTATATTCATAAATTGTTCCTTTTCCTTGCTGAGTAATATTCCTTGGTGTGGCTGCTCCACAGTTTGTCTGTTCACCTGCTAAAGGACATTGGTCTGTTTCCAGTTTTTTACTATTTTGAATAACACTGCTAAAAACCTTTGCTGCCAGGTTTCTGTGCAAACCTAAATCTTCATTTCTCTAGGATAAAAGCCCAGGAACGTACTTGCTGGGTCGTACAGTAGCTGCACGTTGAGTTTTTAGGGAAACCGCCAAACTTTTCAAAGGTGCCTGGGCCATTTCACATCCCCAACCGCCACGGACATGTGACAGCTTTGTTTGCAGACCCAGAAGGAATCGTTGTGGAAAATGAGGTGTCCTTTAGCATTTTTCCACGGGAGAGACCCAGAGACAAAATCGTGGGTACAACGGGGAATTTGTGCTCTGAGATTCTACTTCCTCCATCTGAATCTTTCTGGTGAAACAAGTATCTTGAGACATGGCTTTCAAGAAAGGAGAAGCCTTTCCTCCGACACAGCGCTGACGGGATTCCTCGTCTTCACGGACATCAGCACCTGGCTGCCTGCGCACCGGCGGTCTGAGATTGGTTCCCAGGTTCTGTCGACGGCCCCGGCTGTCGGGTACTGGGGGTCGGGGGCGAGTGGAGCCATCGGGCTGTGTGTGAAGGCTCTCCCCCCGCCGTGGTGACGGCTCTGCCCCGAAAGGCTGGCATTCCCCCACGTGGGACCCTCGAGCAGTGGCACACGATTCTGATAAACCGGGCACAGAGCAGAGGGAGCTCCATGACGCCCCTTGGCTGGGATTACAATTTGGCACCAGCGTGATGTGGGTAGCAAAGGCGGTGAGTGTGCTTTGAAGGTGGAGGAAGGGGCTGGCAGCCGAGGAAAGCGGGTGCCTCTAGAAGCTGGAAAAGACCAGGAGCCGGATTTTCCCCGGAGCTTCCAGAAGGAAGCCACTCTGCTTCTGCCTTGATTTTACCCAGGGAGAGCCCTGTTGGACATCTGACCCCAGGACTGTAGGAGAACACGTAGGTGTTATTTTCAGCCGCCGAGTTTGAGGCTGTTTTAGCACACAGAGGAAACTCGTACAGAGAACTGTAACCTCCGTTTTCTGAAGTCTTCTTGTACCGGCACGAGGCCACGGAGCGGGACCTAGAGATGGGGCAGTCAAGCCTTGGAGCCGTCTTCTCAGCATGCACTTCTGACCAGGTCCACCTGCAACGCCTGCCTCTTCTTTCTCTCATACACGAGTTTCTCATTTATTGCACATTTTAAAATGCTTTATACCATTTTGCTTTGGGTTACATAAAAAAAAAAAGGCAGGGCAAACCCAGTGATCCCAAACGAGACAGCAGGCATTTTCAAGAATAAAAGTGTTGGAGTTTTCCATCCATAAGTTTTTTTGTTGTTTTTGTTAACTACCCGTCCGAACAGCTACCTGTAACCTCTGTGGCAAAACGCCATACGTTGGTGCTGATTGTTCAAATCCCACAACTCACTTGACCTGGCACAAATGTCCACTTAGGTGGTGGAATCTGATTCTGTGCTTAAAGAAAACACAAATCCCAGAGATGTATCTGGAGAGAACAGCCTTCTCATTGGTATGGAGAAAGGGAAACATTTTGATGAAAGCACGACTGTCTTTCATCTCAGAGTTTAAGCTACGACCAGTAAGCTTATTGTGACACTTCACATTTGGAATTTTAGTGTCTAAAGTATACAGGGTTCGATTAGGATCTCTGACATGGAGTCCCAATGATGCCTCATTATTTATCATTACTGGATTCCATCATAAAACAGCATCAGCCACGGCATTTTTAGCACAGCACAGAACAGAATGAGATAGTATATGTGACTATGGCAATGTATAACTCCCATAATTGATTTCTTTAAAAAAAAAAAATGAGGTGCTTCTGAACGAGGAAAGGAAAAGTAAGAGGGGAAAAGGGATTTATTTGTTAGGGCCGGATAGACATATTTTCCTTTAAATGGATAAATATTTGCTGAACTTCTCTGAGCAGCCTCTGGCTAAGACACTGAGGAGGGGGACGTGGAGAGCTGAAGGCGCTACTGGGAGCGGGTGGGGGCAGAGACTGAGAGTGGTCCAAAGCCAGGGGCGCACTTCAGAGGCAGACCTGCTGTGTGCTGGGGTGGTCTCTAAATTAAGGGTCCACAGACTGCAGACGGCAAGCCAAATCCGGCCCACTGCCTGTTGTTGTCAATAAAGCTTTATTGGCCCACAGCCACGCCCCTTCATCTATGTATATCTTCCCACCACAAGGGCAGAACTGAGACTGAGAACATCTGGCTGGCAAAGCTGAAAATACTTACTGTCTGGTCCTTTCTCTAAAATGTTGACTCCAGCGCTAAGCAATGCTTTATGAGAGCTTCACAATTACCAGATGATCTGTTAAAGGGGGCCGTTTCCCTGTGGAGGATGTAAAGAGATCCACGAACAAAACAGAACCCATTTTCCCTGTTCTTGGAAACTTGGGCAGGATAAGAAGGGTGTGGAGGGAGTAAGGGTCCCCCTGAGGGTTTAGAGTGAATATTAGTCTTGGAGTGGGGGGCTGGGGTTGACACTCCTCCACGTGAGAACAAAAGGTAGGACCCCTTCAAAATTCGAGGGTGACTGCTGCCCACGTCTCCAAATTATTAAATTTCCAAACCACTGTTGCATCTTCAGCTCCCGCATGCCGAAATCAGGTCCCTGTAATTCCAGTTCACAGCGGAATTGCAAAAGATTTCCTCGTGATAAATGAGTGTTCTGGAACTTTTCACTCTGGGCTGATTGGAAATAGAACGGACTTGCTGCTCTTTTGAGCGACAGCCCAAACACACACCGATCTGGATGGCTTTTGACCTCAGCCCCTGCTCCATTATTCTTGGGGAAGCAGTGGTTTGTAAATGAAACAAATCACCCCATGTCCAGCCAAGCGTGCAGAGACTGGCGTCTGCCTGGGTCTCGACCCAATGCTTCCCATCTCCTATGGATTCATTTTCTGGGTTTTGAGCTCAGCACATAAACCCCAACCAGTGTAGACAGAAGCAAATCAAATTTTGTAATCAATACCCCAAAGCAGAACTTGAAATCAAGCCTCGGAAGCTTTGAGGAACACCTGGAGGGTTGTATCTGTGAAATCTGCATGGGTTATCAGATATTCCTGGGGGCACCTCCCGCATTTTTTCTCTGAGGTTCTATTTTAGGCGCTTTTATCACAAAGGGAGAAAGATGGAAAGGCTTCCTTTCGATCTGTTTTCCAGTACTGACAAATGTTCTCCTAGTGGAGAACATGTAGGCAGCTCCTAGTTTAAAACCCACCTGACGCCTGCTTCCTGCCCCATCCGCTGCCCCTGATCTCTTGTGGCACCTGGAAAAGTTCCCTCCCGAGTGTCAGGGAAATGGTCGCTCCTCCCTGGTCCAGGAAATGGGCTTTCATGAAACGGCATTAAGTCTGCGAGGAGGCCCAGGCGAGCCCTTAGCACAAGGTAAGAGCTCAGAGAGTTGTTTTCCATTTGCTCTTCCTGCTTCCTCTCTCCTGGATGAGGTTATTGGCAGACCAAGCTCACAGATTCCTCTGTGTCCGTGTGGATTTGCTGCCTCCATATTCAAAGATGGAATCCGTGGACTTTCTCCAAACTCGAAAGCTTGCAGGGGCGCTGGGATCCAGAGGCCCAGGGCCTCTGAGGGGGGTGACAAACCCGCTGGCCAGGCCCTTTGGCCGTTAAGTACCACTGACTAATGCACTGAAGTGCTGGAAGCCGAGGATGGCTGAGGACAATAAATCAGCTTCTGGAGAACCAGAAGCACTCCTCACTCTGATTTTCCACGAAGCCGAAAGAAACAAAATGGAACAAGATGCAGATGCTGTCGAATGCCCTAGCGCTGAAGCCCAGAAGACTTCAACACGGAGTCGGATTTACGGGAGACACGGCAAACCGGGGCGCTGAAAGCGGCGTCCCTGCGGCGATTTGCTCACCAGCGGTGTTGAGTGTAGCAGGGAGATGCCTAAGGAAGCCGCCAGAACCAACCGGTTAGAGGTTTTTGAAACGCACGGGGGCTGATCCACAAGAACAATAAATCCCATATGATGCAATGCAGGACGAGCTTTTTTATTTTCATTTTCCAGGAACGTGAGAAGCGACAAAATTAAGAACCGACGCAAATGTATCAAAATGTCTGAGTAAAAGAGGGGTAGGCGAACGAAGGAAAACTACCCTCAGAGCAGCGTTTTTTTGGAGTTGTCACCCCAAGAAGAGAAGCCCGTTGTAGCTGGTGGTTATGTCTGCATGCTGGACTCGGAGTGAAAACCTTCTGCTCTGCTGGTTTTGATTTCTCTCCGGTCTTGGCTTCCTGGTGGCAGCCAACACATGGGCAGAGGGTAGCTCATTTCAGAATCTCTAGGAAACCAGAGCAGCTTTATGAATTGGGCTAAAGAGCCCCAAATTACTTAATTTAATGCTCGGCTCAGGGCAGTGAATTGTAAATCTGTGTAGAAGGCAAGCTGGAAGGAGGAAAGCCCATTGGCTGTGAGATCGGGTTCTCTCGTTGGTGGGGAGAAGCTGTAGGTAAACTGGCATCCAGTTGGAAGGTTATTTTTTTTTAGTGTCAGCTTCAGGAACACTTCAGGACCACGAGGAGACAGAGCTCTCCCAGTCGAGCTGGGATGCCCCTCCTTCGCCAGCCCTTTCAGAATGCCAAGCCGGAGAAGTTGTGGATCATTAATAAACAACGGGCGCCATCTTTTCTTCACCAGTTGACATGCAGCGTCTCCGGAGAGCGTCAGATTCCTCTATTTATCATTATTCATGCACCAATGTCCTCCAATGCGTTCCAGGTCCTTCACGGCCCTCCAAAAGGCCACGTTCCCCATTTCCAGTTTGCCAGTCAACCCATTAATTTTTCATGGCGAGTCCTCTCGTCACGCCAAGCCTCACCCTATGAATAAATGATGCCCACGGAAACAAATCCTGAGACGGTGCCCGTCAACGCTCTCCCTCCTGCTTTTTTCTGGATTTTCCCCTCCAGAACGCAAACTGCGCCTTTCTTTTGATTTTTACGTCCGACCTCCGTGAAAGAAAACGCGGAAGAAAAAGTGTCTGGGCACATTGTAAATGACCATTTTTTTCTGGAGAGCTTTTTGGAGGAACTGCTTCCTCCTGCTTGGCTGCCAGTGCTGGAGGTGAATCTTGTGTGTGTGTGTTTTTTGCAGTCTTACGAACCCAAGAAAATGTCAATTTTTTTTCTAGTCCTTTAAAAATCAAATTACAATGTGACATTCAATAAAATATCCTTTGTGCAGCTAATAAAAGTGAGACTCACTGCCTTGACAATTAAACCACGCGGGTCGACATGCCGCCTCTGATACCGTTCACAGCTTACGCTTTCATGTCAGGCTCCCCTATACTTAAAAAAAAAAAGAGAAAGCCCCGTTATTTATTAATAGCCTTCTATGTTTTAAAAGTTTCTTTTTCTTGTGTGGAGGGGGAAAAAAATCATTTTCCTTTTAATGGGGTGTCAGATTTGTTTTCCAAACCTTCTAAGAGGTTATCGTTGTTACATATGGACAAGCCGCTTTCTTCCGAATCAATGAAAACTGTGTTTCCAGGGTAATTGACGGCCTTTCCTCAGTGGGCCCGTGGAAAACTTAATTTCACCATTTTGCGAAGTGGAGGGGAGGGACCTTGCTTGGTGCTTAACTATTTTCACATGGAGGGGAAAAGAAAAGCCATGCTCCTCACACGTACTAAATAACCGGCGGCCGCCCCACGTTTTGGGCATCTTGGCGGGCGGGTGGGGGTCAGGGCTTACAGAGATGTTCGGTTCAGTTAGGTGGGTCATAAAACCTGCTGGCAATTAAGTCTCCACCAGCCGGGAGCCAGAGCCTAACGTGGAGAGGAAAGCATTGGAGCCGGGTCGCTGCTGGCCCTGCACGTCCAGCGGAGCTTTCTCTGGGGCTGGAGGACCGGGTCAGCCAACGGCCAGCAGCCGGGCTTGGCGAGCTGACCATGAGGGTCCCTTGGGGGCTGCAGGCTGACTCCGCTTCTGCCCACGTGAAAAGGGCGTGTGTTTTTCTACGTGGGGGGCGTGAAACATGCTCGCCATCCTGCTTAGATGACGCCCCCTGTGCCCATACAGGTGTGGCTTGACCAGTCCCTGCAGCTGACCTGTCCTGGTGTCCTGGCTCTGTCGTAAAACGTTCCACGAGGTGGGGAGTTTAAAGCAACAGGGATTTATTCTCACAGCGCTGGAGCCGGCATCGAGGGCTGTGCAGAGCTGGGCGCTCTCCGGGGCCACTGGGGGAGTCCCCTTCCGCCTCTTCCAGCTCCTGGTGGCCCAGGAGCTCCCTGGCTCGTGCCGCACCTCTCCGAGTCTGACCTCTGTCCCCCCACGGCCTCCCCGCCGTGTGCCTTATAAAGGCACCACGCGTTGGATTCAGGGAGCTCCTGATGCCACGTGACCTCATCTTAACTAATTCCGTCTGCAGAGACCCTCGCTCCATGGAAGACCTGCTCGTGGGTCTTGGGGGTTACGACTGGCACATATCTTGTCCACCCCACAACACTGGCCTCCTCCAGACTGCAAGCTCTCTGAGGGCAGGGCTGTGGCCCGCTGGGACCCCTGCCAGACACAATAAATGACCGTTGATCATCGCTGCCCACTTCCAGCCTCAAGACCCTGGGGCTCAGGGAAGATGACTGATTTGACTGGCTCATTCCCAAGAGATGCAAACCCCAAGCGTGTCAGGCTCCCCCTTCCGCCCACACTCAGTGGGATCGTTGACG
>JAKSZT010049032.1:1047709-1074061 GCA_026826555.1 Tolypeutes matacus | reverse complement strand
CGGCCACGGAGCTCTCCAGGGAAGATGGCAGACAGGGAGCAGACGGCTGTGTTCTGCAGATGGAAGCTCTGGCTCCCTGTCTGCAGGGCTGCACGGGGCTGGCCTGGCTGCTCTTTCCTGCCAGGTGGCACCTCCAGCCTGCTTGCTCTCTGCCTCTGGAAACCCATTCCTTGCCTCCTGCTTCATACCTGAGGTGTGAAACCACCCCCACGAGAGACTTTTGGGAGGATCTCCGTTTCCCAATTTTCCTGCACTCCGCACACACCTTTCCAATAGCCTTTCCTTAAACTCTCTTCAAATGGCCCCATGGGAGGGGCTCCCCGTTCCCTCTTGGGACTCACCGCAATGACTCCTGTTACATTTTCACCAGAAAGAAGCCGTCACCTGTTCCGTCTTCATTTAACACCGCGTACCGAGAGCCTTTGAGTGCCCTACTGGTGTCACCTGCTTCCCAGCAAGGTCAATTATGGGGAAGGACCGGGCACAGTGGATCTGGGCGCTGTGCCATATCTAAATTCTTGTTTTTCACCTGAGCCAGGAAGATTCTGGAGGAACAACACGGGTTTGTGTGCGGAAACCTGGCATACAAATCTCCCCCTCCTTTTCAACTCTGGGCAACCCTGTTCAAATCTGTCCCCATGAAATGTTCACAGCACTGTGTTTTTTTAAAAAATTTAAGGATGAAAAACGATGTAAAAATCACTTTGAGCATGGTGGAAATGTGTTGAATAAAATGTGTTGTACCCAAGAATAACTCCAACCTACATAAGCATGGAATCTCACGGAGAGGAGAGGGCGAGCAGGAACTGCTGAGCTGTATTTCAATGCTGAAATTGACACAGAGATTGGCCACAGCCCCTCCTTCCTTGCCACATGTCTGTGGTCAGTCACCCGCGGGCCGAGCAAACGCGATTTGCAGGAAACGATAATAGGACGAGGAGGAAACATGGGCGCGCTCGACATTCAGACTTGTAATTCATCACGAATCCATAAAACAATTAGCGATGAACTAATGATATTGCTTAACAACGGGATTTTTGATTAATGTGTAAATAATTTAACGGATTATTTCTTTGGTTTTCACAGCGCCTGCCATTATTTACCAGGCTTGTCATGACGGCGGCGGATTCTCTGCCGTATAAAACATCCCCCAATCCATTGGAGGGGCTGGGGGCTTTTAGGGCTCTTGGGGTGGGTGCCAGCGGAGCTATTAACATGCACATTAGCATGATCCGTTGTTATATATCATGGTTTGAAAGTTCAGCCGCCCAGCCCAGTGGGACTGGGGGATGGCTTTGAAGATTTTACGACACAATAACTATCCATTTGATAAGCAATTAAAAATATATTTTGAGACACTCGGGGAGTGAATACAATGGGATGGGGGAGTGAGGGGGGGCAGCCTCCCCCGTTGAGATCTGGCTGTGATCCTCTTTGCTTCTTGAGTCTGGGGACAATTTTCAAGAACCCGTAAGCTCAGTTTTGGGTACCCCACATGGAATTACGATGAGGGCAAAGGATGGAGAGGTCCTGCATTTCCAGCGTGTCCACCGTTCTCTAAAATGCCTCTTGCAGCATCCAAGCTCCTTGCTTTCTTCTTTTTCTGTGTGGCAACCTTTTGGTCCTGGATGTGGGTATCAATGAATGTCGATTGCAAACTTTTAATTATCCGTGTTCACGGAAGCTGGAAGGCAGGGGATAGCCCAGATGCTCCAGAAAATTTGAGAAACTTCAGGAACTCCAAAACATCGACGGTGTCAGCCTGAAAAAGCAACCTGCAAAATAGAGAAGGGTGGGTTTTGAATTCTTAGATTTTTTTCCCCTGCCCACCTGGCAGTGAAATGGGCAGAGTATAGCTGAGAGAAAAGTCATGGAAGCTGGTTCTGAGCGTGAGTCATGTTATTTCCACGTGCTGTAGAGGCATCTCAGGGTCCCCAACTTCCCTCCCTGCTGAGACACTTACTGTCTTTGAGTTAATGACTTGGGGTCCTGAATTCTTGTGGGGCTGAAGATGCCTCACTCTTCATTTCTTTGGGACATAAGTTCCATTTTGGGCCTCTATGTTATTATGTCATGAACGTGACCCAAAATATCCCCTCAATAAATGCTTGCTCTCCCACCCCCCTTGTACCCCCAGTGCTATTCTGGATGTTTTGCAGGTTTTTATTTATTTATTTTTAGTGTAATAAATGGTTACCTTTTTTATGCTCTCAGAACTAATTTAAAAATAAAAGCATAGGATTATGCTTTATTAGTTCAGAAGTAATTTAAAAATAAAAGCATAGGATCAAAGGCAAGAAGAAAAAAACTCAGCCTTTTTGTTTGTTCTTTTTAAACTGATTACATGGTATGGTCTGAAAATGGTTAAGCTTCCTATTTTGTTTCCCCAAGTTGGATTTATCCCCATCCTAACAAGGAGTACAGAAAGGAAGAGAAGGCAAGCCTCCTCTCTGGACTGGCAAAACTGACCTGCTCAGCGTCCACACCATGGAGGTCAGACCTCACCTTCTGGCAGGTGAGGCAGGAAAACCCCAGAGGATACAAAGAGAGAGTTCTCAGGTGAGTCAAGTCACGGCAGCTCCCTTGAGGAGGCTGCCAGGGACATTTAAAACCTGACGTGCCCAAAGCATCCTCTCCTTGAGGTCAGCGTTGAGCCAGGGTGAAAGGCATACCTGGGTCAGATTCAGGCAGGTGTGCTGACCCTAATCCTATATGGCCAGCTACAGGAGAGTCATAATGTTTGCTCAAAAAGTGCCAAAATGTGGAATTCAAAGAATGTCCAGTTCCTCATAATACATCTGGGAACTGGAGTTTGTTTGTTTCTCAAGCTGACCTGTCCTTCAAATCAGTATTAGGGGCGGGGAGAGAGCAGAGAACCGAGTGTGCCTTATGGGTTCCCGTTGTGCAGAGAGAACCAGAGCTCTGAGGAGCTCAGTGCGTCTCCTGGGGTCACCCGGCAGGCCAGGTCCTCGACACCCTGAGAGGTCTGAGCGTGCGCGTGCCCAAGTGCGTGGTCGGGGGAGTGGGGAGGCTGTGGGAGGGCAGTAGCATGGCACGCAGGAGACACCCATCCTTGATCCCTTCACGAGTGCCCTTCTGCATAAACTCAGTGGTTCTGGTAGCTGACAATCGGTTACCAATCAACGAAAACTCATGTTTCATAGCAAAAAAAAAAAAGTCTGACTGTAGCAGAAGGATGAGGCTGGGCAGCCTGGGCTAAAATCTTGGCCCATCCATGACCATCTACGTGGCCCAAGCAAGCTCTCCAACAGCTTTGTGACTCAGTCTCCCCAGCGGCATGGGAGAAGAGGCCCCAATGGAGACGCGAGGACGTTCAGAAGTGTCTGAGAGCCTCCTAAGCGCGCTATCTGTGTGTGGCTGTGGCTACTGGGGGTCCCTTGACCTCAGGGACTCCTGCCCCACATGGGGTAGAGTTTTACCATCTTCCCCTGCAAAAGTGAGAGCTCGGGACCAAGGGCAGCCAGCAACTGCCCTGAGAAGAAGGAGCAGGGAAAGTGGAATTCCTTGCAGGTGAATCTTCAGCATCCAGGGGCTGGGCAGGGCTTTAATGGGTACTCTCCGTCCACCTTCCCATGTGGTTGGGGGCATGGACCCCAGGTTAGCCCCGGGCCCTGACTCCTAGCAGTGAGTGTATTTCCCCCAACCCGCAGACTCCCAGGTGAGCACAAAAGCTGGGCAGAAAGCCAGGGGCCAAGACAGGTGATGCTATTTCCAACAGGACACACCTGGGCCCAGGGGGTGGTGGTGGTGGTGGGGGAACTGGGCTGGCTCTTCTTGGACAAGGGACACCCCCATCCCCCAGGACACCTCGTGCCCTGGCCCTGTTTCTTCTGCAAAGTGCCTGCGCCTTCTGTTTGCGCCTTTGGAGTCCGCTCTGGGCGAGGCGGCTGCGCTGCTGAATTAAAATATAAGAAATCATTAGTGGATTCTTGGAGCCCCCGGGGGCCTTTAGGAGACCCGGTGAAACATGGGGTCCGATTTATCAAGGTGTTTGGAGCGTCCAGCTGCCAGCACTTCCACCTCCAAGCAGGGACGAGCCTTGTGGGGGCTGACAGCCACTTCGGCTGTCTGACAACAGGTAGCGCGATTGCATCTCCGCGCGATTTTATTCATTGTTTCCTTGCGGGTGATTGATGCGCCCAGGCGCTAATCTGTCTGAGTGATAACGGTTTTCCTGCTGGTGCCCAAGTCCGCGCCACCCGCCACCGCTGACTACTTATTTCGTGGCTCATTTACATTTCAATCTTGGCCTCATGAATGTAAAACCCGGGCTGCAAATTAATAACAAGGAGAATATGAGGCCGTTCTGGAGGGGGGGTGAGGGGACGACAAAGCGCGCCCCTTCCCCGCATCTCCCCCACCCCCCCCCCCCCCAGCCATTGCGCGTCGCGGGCGCCTTATTTATCCGCCGCGGTGAATGACATTAAAGAGAAAGGCATATCCGGAGTGACACAAATTTATTTCTGTCCCCAGCGCTGCAGTATATTTTCATAGAATCGGGGGGCTATTTGGGGACAATTTAGTTTCCATGAAAAATTTAAATGGTTTCTGTGGAGATAGTGGAGTGAAATTTAATTTGTTTCTCATTTACTACAGCAGGTATGAAAAGGAGAAAAATTGGATGTCTGATGGGTTGAAATTGGTGTCCTCCCTGTGTCCCGATCCCCCCAAGGCCGGGGAGCCGCGTCCCCGAGATTGCGCTGCTTCTCCCGCGGCTCCCTGCCCCCTCGGAGGCCCGTAACCTTAAACCAACTTACAGAAAACCTTTGGGGAGGCTGCCAATCACCCGGAAAACAACGTTTCCATCGATCCCCTGTCTGCGTGATTTATGGCTTCATTTTACGGTAATTGAGAATTAGTGGGGGAGATTAGCAGAGCTCAACACTCCGCCTTGATACCCGCGCTAAGCAATTTGTCACGATTGGATGTCGGTCGCTTTTCCAGTTACACGGGGTCCCCATCTAATTGAATTTGGGGATAACGCGGGAATTAATTTGACGCGGGGACGTTTTGAGCTGGGCCGCGCGGCCCGCGCCCGCAAAGCGGGTCTGCACTGGGGCGGGGGGCAAGGGGTATCGATCCTCACGGTTTCCAATCCCGGCGCGCGCTAAATCTTATTTAAGCTCATATGAAAGCAGTTCATCCGCGGCGATCTGCGGCACGTAAAGAATATTACCTTTCATTTTGTCTGACTGCATCAAGATGAAGTTTTGAAAATTTACTTCTTGCAGCCAATGCAAGGAACGTCGCAAGTCAACAGTCAGAATCGGATTACCCGGCCCCTCCGGTGGGCTGTTTACAGGGTAATTTGCTATTTAGGCAGCAAATGAAAGTACTGAGGACCCCCATCCTGCTTGGAGAAGTCGCAGCGCCCTGGGAGATGGGGGTGGCAGGTGGAAAAGGCCCCGGGCCTGGAGAAAGGGGCTTCTGGCCAGAGCTCAGCCTTGTCAGAGGAATCCGCCTCCAGATTTGCATATTTAAGGTCTGAGGTAAACTAGGGGAGTGCCGGAAGATCTCTTTACATTTGAACAGAGAAACAGAACTGAATAATCCCCTCTCGCTGGGGCAATTTTATGGAAGACGCGTTTGAGTTTCTTAGAGGGGAGTGGGTGTGGAATATTCTGCCTTTTTTTCCATGCTAAACTTGCATTATATTCAAGAAGCAGTGTAGCGAGAATGCTCCAACCCAAGGACCCCTTTTAGAAGAGGAACTGGGGGGGGAAATCTCTCCTACCCAAAGCCCTTCTATTAAGGAAACTTGGGAATTCTTCATCCTCTGTTGGTCAAATCATTTGAGAAAACTTTGTGACAGCACTGAGAGAAAATACACCATGCGTGCTCAGAAAATGCAGTGGAATTAAGAACAACAGCCTGGGAGAAATAGTCAAAGCTGGGTTTTGAAAGACACACACACACACATGCACAAATACACAACCGTGAGTGAGAAAGAGCATTCCAGAAGGGCTGAGGAGGACATCTGGATGGCCTCCTCCATTGGATCTCCAGCCTCCTCAGGGCAGGCAGAGAGGAGCTGGCCCTCCAAGTTGGTGGCTTCCTGGAGGAAGACATGTAGACTTATCTCTACATGTCCACCGGAGCCCAGTAGAAAATAAAATTCTAACGTACAAATTAAACACCTCAAGGTCCCCTTGGTCACTCCTGGCCAGGATTTGGAGAATCAAAGACACATTCTCCAAAAAGACATCTTCCCATCCCCAAGCTCAGGTCAAGGGGTGTGACATTATTGGGTTAGGTGTGTGAGGTTGAGGAGGGCTCTCCCTGGAGAGTTGGGGGCCAGGGAAGGCTGGTCCCAGCTCTGCACCCCCTAACCCCTCTGGCTGGCTCTGTTTCCGGGGGATCCTGTACAAACTCTGATGGCCAGCTGGCACCCAAGGACCCCAGGCTTCCAGCCACTGTTCTCATCTTGAGCCACCTACTCCTTTGGTGGCTCAGGCTGAGGCACACCTGGGCCCCCAGTGGGGCTCCCCCAGGCCCCCTCCTCAACTCTTTCCCCATCTGAGGCCCTGCTGCAGGTCATGGATCTGGACAGCTGGCCCCCGAGCTTCTGCTCTTGGTTTGAACTCCCCCCATGGCCACTCGCTGTGATGGTCAGGGTGGTTCAGAGAATCAGAACCAATAGGAGATAAATGATTGATATAGACAGACAGACAGACATTGATGATAGATGTAGATAGGCAGAGCAGATAGACGATAGAATGATGTAGATGACAGAAACAAACGGAAATAGATGTACATATAGATAGATGTGATGGATAGATGATAGATGATAGATGGTAGAGTGATAGAGATAGAAGATAGAACAAACAGAAATAGATGTACATATAGATAGATGTCATAGATGATAGATATGATAGAATGATATAGAGGATAGAAACAAATAGAAATAGATGTACATATAGATAGATGTCATAGATGATAGCTATGATAGAGTGATAGAGATAGAAGATAGATACAAATAGAAATAGATGTACCTATAGATAGATGTCATAGATGATAGATGCGATAGTAGAGTGATAGAGATAGAAGGTAGAAACAAACAGAAATAGATGGTACATATAGATAGGTGTGATAGGTAGGTGATAGATATGAGAGATGATAGTTTGATAGATGATAGAGTGATGCAGATAGAAGATAGACACAAATAGATATAGATGCTACATATAGATAGATATGGTAGATGATTGATATGATGGATAATAGATTGATAGAGATAGATGATAGATAAAAATAGCTATAGATAGATGGTACATATAGAGAGATATGATAGATACAGATGTACAGATAGATTGATAGAGATAGATGATAGATACAAATAGATGCTACATATAGAGAGATACATAATAGATAAGCTAGATTATAGATAGATTATAGATAGATATAGATGATAGATTATGAATGGATATGTAGATATAACAGCTTATGGATAGATTTTAGATAAAGACAATACATTAGAGACAGATCTATGTGATAGCTATATATCTACATATCTGTCTCTAATGTATTATCAGTTATATAGGTTATAGATAAATATTTAAATAACATGTATATTATAGATAGATTGGCAGATAGGCAGACAAAGAGATTTAGTTTACGGAAAGGGCTCATGCAATTGTGGGGGCTGGAAGTCCGAAATCCATATGGCAGGCTGGAAACTCAGGCAGGATTTTATGCTGCAGTCCTGAGGCAGAATTCCTTTTTCCCGGGAAACCTCAGGTTTTTCTCTTAAGGCCTCCAATGGGACAAGACCCTCCCCCATTTTCGAGGGTCGTCTCCTTTGCTTAAAGCCCACCAGTTGTAGGCGTAAACCACGCCCAGCCCACCTAGACCAGATCGATGCAGTCATGGGGCCCATGCCCTGGGCCAGGGGGCACAGACACCCCCCACCACACTTACCCAGCTGTGCGTCTGTGCTTGTGCCCCACTCCGTCAGCATGGGTCACCCCTGTCTTGGGGTAGCTGTCCACCTCTTATCCTCATGGTCAGACTCTGGGGCTGTGGCCGAGCCCGTGAGCAGCCGCGGCTCCTCTGCCTGGAGTTCCCGTGGCACTGGCAAAGTGCAAAGGCAGCCACCACGGGCCCCCAGCCCCCAAACCCGGGAGTCAGGGCTGAGCGTTCCCCTCCTCTGCACACCTCACCCGAGCCGTCAGCCAGTTCCATCGCCTCTGCCTCCAAAATGGCTCCGAACCTCCACGTCGGGAGGCTCCCCGTTCCCATGGCCTCTCCTGGAATTCAGCAGAGCATCCGAGTGGTCCTTAAGTAACTCAATTACGTCAGGGCATTCCCCAGTTTAACAGCTCCCGTGGCTTCCTGTGCCTTCTGTAATAAAATGCAAACCGCTTAATCGGGGGGTCGCTGGCCTGGCCATGACGCCCACCCTTCCTTGCTCTCCCATCCTTCTTGCTCGGGCCATGCTCGCATTCATTCTCTCAGTTCTGGAACGTTCTGAGCTTGTTCTCACCTTCCCGTCCAGCACTCTCTGGTGCTCAGGCTCTCCCAGGGCTCCTTTGGGGCCCCAGGAGCCTGTCTCCACCCTCTAGACCTGAAGAAGCATCCCAGGCAAGCCCACCCCAGATCTGATGTTAATTTACCCCGCAGCACTCAGCGCTAGCACTGGCCGATGCCGACACGCTGGTGTGAAATGAAAGCTCCCTGCGGGCAGGCACAGGCTCCGGTCCAGAGCCAGTCCTCCCATTCCGATTCCACATCCGCAAACCCGCCTTCTCGCCTGAATTTACGCGTAACCCCCAAGTCAATACCTGAAGCTCTTTCAGGGCAATTCGAGAATGTGTGGAGCAGAGGAAAATGTGGGTCACCGCACCCACCCTTCCCAGCAGAGGTCGAAGAAGAGGACACTCGGGCTTCTTGTTTCTGTTCTCTTACTGTGAATAAGCGCCCTTTAGATATTTAAAAAAGAGCTTTATTGAGATATAATTCACATACCATACAATTCGTCCACTTAAACTGTGCATTTATTTTTTTCACTACTATTATTTTTTTTAAATACTTTATATTACATAAATGTCATATTAAAAATGTAAGGGATTCCCATATGCCCCGCTCCCTCCCCCTCCCACACTTTCCCACATTAACAACGTCTTTCATTAGTGTGGGACATTTGTTACAACTGATGAACACATTTTGGAGCATTGCCACTAAGTGTGGATTTTAGTTTACACTGTAGTTTACACTCTCTCCTGCACAATTTTGTAAGTTATGACAAGCTATATAATGGCCTGTATCCATCATTGCAACATCATTCAGGACAATTCCCAAGCCCTGAAAATGCCCCCATATTACACCTGTTTTTCCCTCTCCCTCCCCTCAGCACCCCCAGTGGCCACTGCCTCCACATCAATGACAAAAGTTCTTCCAATGCTAGAATAATAGTAAGTCTATATAGACTCTACAGCAGAATAAGAGTAAGTCTGCTCTAGTCCATCGTTCATTCCCCAATCCTGAGGATTCAGGGATGGTGATGTCCACTCTGCCTCTAATCGAGAGGGGGCTTAGATCCCATGGGGCAGGTGTATGGGACTCTCTTGCTTGCAGCTGCAGACTCTCTCTGTTCCTTGGGATGGTCGTTGTCCATCATCATCTCCTTAGTTGTCCTGGGTGAGTCCAATGAACTGGAGAGCAGGTGTTGCAGCGCTACTGAGATTCAGGTCTCAACTGGCACATGGACGGACCAAAGATTTACGTCTCTTGGACATAAACCTATCAACTCTAGTACTAACTATAGGTTCAAATAGAAGGGGCAGGAGGGCCATGTGTAGGGAAGCCACCACTGAGTCCAACTCTGTCTCTCTGGGGAGCATAAATCCAAAGTAGAGCACCAAACTCCTGAGCTGTCTGCCCTGCTTATAGTGCCACAATTTTTGTGCTTCCCGTGGGTGATTTCCTCTTAAAATGCCCCCCAAGTGACATGCTGAAGTGCTGCCTCGGGGTCCCAAGTGCAAGAAGGCGGCGAGGTACCTACTGAGAAAACAGGTGTGTTAGAATGAAGTAACAGCAGATACTGAATCAGGTGTCTTTAAACAGAAACACCCATAGAACAAGGTCATGTATGCATCAGGAGATGACGACTTTGTAACCAGAGGCTGCAGGGACCTCACCCTGCATTTCCTCCCAGGCAATGGTTGAGGATTCTGTAACTCAGTGTTTGCAGCGACTTTACGGATTCTAACCACTGAATGATGAGAACTGACTGGTTGACTCCATCAATCGTCTCCCAGCAAAGGGAAAGGCTCAGAGCTGCATCTTGCTGCATCTCTGTGTGCGTCCCCAAACCGCACAGGTGCCCGACGTCGAGAACGTAGCATGTCACCTACTTGCCTCCGTCAAGATGCTTTCCCTGGCATTGAGCTGAGGTTTCCTCACTTGGAAAATGAAAGGAAAAGATCTCCCTCCTCAGCTCTCCACGACCATCCCAGCGGATGCACAGGGACACGTCGGGCACAATTCTTAGACGAGCAGCCAGAGTGCCTGGGGTTTCGGATATGCCAGCCCTCGACCTCGCCTTGCATAAACAGATCATCCCCTTCGATCCTCAACTCAACTCTTCAATCCTGGAAATGTAGAGTCTTTCTCCAGTCCTGTTCGAGAACTGTGAACGGGGTAACGCAATGTGATGCTTCCCAGCCGGCTAAGGGGCAGGGGGAGACGAAGGTGCACCTGCTCATTCGCCCCTAGGTAAGCCTCCTCCCGCCTCCCGCTGCCCGTAAAAGAATCGCAAAGCGCTGAAGCCCGCCTCTGCTGTGACTTGCTGGCCGGTTCTGAGAGAGCATCCGTGGAATAGTTTGAACCTCGGCAGCCTACTGAGAGTGAATCCCAAGCCTCTGAAGCACCATGCTCAATTGGGCTCTCACGTTTGGTGAGAACTTGCCGCTCCCCGTCGGAGCCACAGACGCAGCGGCCGGGTGGCCCTCACGCTGGCAAAGTCGGCCAGCTGCGAGGTTAGCGGGCAGTCCACTCAATTCCGTCTTCGTGTCGGTGACCCCCCAAACCACGCTCGGGTCTGCTGAGTCACCAGAAGGGCTCGCAGAGCTCATGAAAGCTGCTGTGTCTGGATACAGTTCGTTGCAGGGAGAGGACACAGATTAAAGTCAGCCGAGGGAACCCGCGTCCGCGGCAGGGTCCAGTGCCAAACGCGGGGCTCCCGGGGTCTTCTCTCGGCGGTCAGGCCAGCGTTACTCTCCCAGCACAGACGGGCGTCAGCGATCTCGGAGTGCCCCCCGCCTCGGTGGCTAGAGTCCTTCTCATGACTTCTTCACCCCCCCGCGTGGCCGACCCGTCTCCAGCCCCTCCAGAGGGCATCTCCACACGACCATCACATCGGGGACGTGGCCCAAAGCTCCTCCCAGCACCCCCCCATCATCTGGTTACCGGCTGCCTGGCCCAAAGTCTGCAGACCAAGGCAGTCTTAGGAAGGAACCCCAAGGGCTTAGAGGTGCCCTCCAGGCAGCCCAGGACAAAAGTCAGAGTAAGTTCTTGACTACGCACCATCCAGGGTCCAAGACACTTCCCGGTGGGATGTTTCCCCTTTGCAAAGGCAGCTGGAGATTGCCGTTTCCCCCGACAGGTGGCTCTCGGGGTGCAGAGACGCCTGCCAGTCCTGCCACCCCCGGGCCACGTATCCCAGCGCTGCCCTGGCTGCGGTCAGGCACGGACCTGCGTGCTGGGACCAGGCGTGGCTGAGAATGTGCGTCCACACCGGCAGCCACGGGCTCTGGCATCTGCTCGTTGTATCACCAGAAAACCCGTTCCTCGCAGGAGTAACGCGGTTTGCGAGGACCGATTAGCCGCGTGCATTCCGCTCACAGGAGGCTCCTATCACAGTACAGCCCGGGAGGGGCGCTAACGGGGTGGGGAGTGGCTGATGCAACAATGGGAACGCAGGAAGTGGGATGAAATAGAAGCTCGGAATAGCAGCTCACGTAAAGTGAGGTTTTCTGGGTGTAGGAATCGAATTCTGTGCCCCCCAAAAAGATGGGTTGACGCCCTGACCCCCGGTACTTGTGAGTATGACCTTATTTTCAAAAAGCCCCTTTGCGGATGTGATTAGGCTAAAGACACCGAGATGAGATGATGTGGGATTGTCTGGGTGGACCCTCTTCTGCCAAGTGCCCTCAGAAGAGCCAGCAAAGAAGGCAGAGAAATACAGGGAAAGGCTGCGAAGATGGAGGCAGAGTCTGGGGAGAGGAGTGCCAGGATGGACGGCAGGTGGCCGTGGGCAAAGGATCCCCCCAGAGCCTTCTGAGGGAGTGCTGCCCTGCTGGCACCTTGATTTGGGGCGCCTGGCTTCCAGAGCGCTGAGAATAAATTTCTGTTATTTGAAGTCACCTTGTTTGTTTTAGCAGCTGCAGGAAACTCATACACTGGTTTATCTCCTTTCCTCACTGAAACCCTGGGAGGCTCCAAACCATTTTCAGGTGAGCCGAGACCTCTGAGCTTTGAGTCTTGGGAAAGCAGAGTCCCCCTAGCCCCTCAATGAGGCAGGGTCCACCTGCCACCTGTCTACCTGGGAGCTTCTCACCTTTGCCTTTCTGGAGATTCGGGCATTGGTGGAGGAGACAGAATTAGACTCCTTCCCTGTGGCTGAACTTCCAGAATTCCAGGCTCCTTGGGGTCAGAAACATGGGTTCCTGAGTGCCCCTCCACCGCTTCCGGGCTGGACAGGTCTTTCCTCCCTGGCTGCTTGGTTACCCACTTCCTGTGAGGTAGTTGTGGAATCCACCTCCAGCGTCTCACAGTCTGTGCCCAGCTCACCTGCCATTTGCAGAATTGTCTTCCAAATCCAGGCAACCCCACCCCCTGTGGCCACCCAGAAGGCAGAAAGGGTGGTCCAACGAGACCCTGACATGACCCCGCAGGGCTGCGTCTCATCTCCTTTGCTGCCCCCCTTGCCCCTTGCCGCGGGCAGCACCTGCTCCTCGACACCTGTGACTCAACCCCCAGCCCTTAGGTAACAGGTGCAGAGCTCCTCAGGACGTGGGCTGGCAACAAGCTGCAGAGACCCTCCTAAGTCAGAGATTGCAGTCTTTTGGGAGGGAAAGACTGGTCCACAACCCTTCAGAGTTGTCACTGCAGCTTCTCAGAGTGGGGGGTGATGTCCCCTGTCCCTCCCATGCTGGAGGGGGCTGTCTCTACCTGGCCCCCTCCCCAGCAGGACCTGCTGTGTCCACAAGGTAGTAACTGCCCGCCAATTACTACCAGTTACTGGGCAGTTGGGTTTGACCTGGTTTCAGTACCGTCGTCATGGCAGGGAAGGTTCTAGAAGTGTGTCCAGTAGACCGTTCTTCCATATGGACTTGAAATGTGCTCGTGTGACTGAGGTGTCGAATCTTCCTTTAATCCACCATTTATTTACTTATTTGTTCAAATGCATGGTTGTTATGCTGTGTCCCCGTAAGAGAGAGGTTCCTGACTCAGAGCCCAGCATTTGTGCACAGCTTTCTTTTTGTCTTTGTAGCTGGTTTCTAGTCGAAACACCATTTTCCATCATTACATGACATAATGACGCTCCATGCCCCCCCACCCCCTTCACTGAGGTGGTCTCACATTCGTGAAAGATTCCTTTGCCACAGTCTGCATTCTGCCCTGGACCCCCCAACAAACTGGGTGATTTTTTTTTTTTTTTTTTTAGAAATTTGCATGCAGGTGCAAGCAGGTGGTTGAGCGCCTGCTTCCCATGTATGAGGTCCTGGGTTTGATCCCTGGTACCTCCTAAAAACCAACCAACAAAACAAACAAACAAAAACAAAAAACAAAAAAACCCACAACTCTCATTGGGGAGGGGATGTAGCTCAGTGGTTGAGCACCTGCCTTCCATGTACAAGGTTCAATGCCCAGTACCTCCTTAAAAAAAGAAAAAGTGTGTTTCTTGCCCAGTTCTTTGTCAAATGCATGAGTCATGTATCTACCACTCAGGTGCCACGAGAAAACAGCTCCTTCAATTTAAAAATTAACCCATGCGTCCCCTTTGTAGTCAGCCGCTCTCCGCTCTCCCAGGCTGTGGAATTCACTCATCTGTTTCCCATCCCTATCGTTTTTGCCTCTTCCAGAAGATCACTTAAATGGAATCATACAATCTGCAGACTTTCGAGTCTGGCCTCTTTCACTTAGCAAAGTGCATTTAGCATTTATCCAAGTTGTTGTGTGGATTAATTTTTTTTTTATTGCTGCGCAGCATTCCCGGGAGGCTACAGCTGGTTTACCCATCCCTCTGCAGAATGGCATCTAGTTTCCGTCCAGGTTTCGGCAGTGACGAGCAGAGCTGCTGCATTCACGCGTAGGCTTTTGTGAGATTGCTGGGTCATACTCTAAGTCTATTTTTAACTGTTGGAAACAGGCAAATTCTCCTCAAAATATCTGTGCCAAATTGCATTCTCTCTGGTAATGAATGAGAGTTCCTATTTCTCCACATCCTGGCCAGCATTTGATGTTGCCAGTGGTTTGGATTTTGGACCTTCTAATAGATACATAGTTCTATCTCATTTAAATTTTGCATTTCTCTAATGACAAATGATGTTGTGCATATTTTCATAGACTCATTTTCCATCTTTGGAAAAATGTTAGCTCAAATCTTCTGCTCCTTTTAAAATTGTGCCCCCCTTATTCTTCTAATTGTTGGATTTTACCTCTTTTTATATATTCTAAATACAAACCTCTTATCAGATATGTGATTAGCAAACTTGTTCTTCCAGTCTGTCTTGCCATTTTTTTTTTCTCTGAACAATGTCTTTTGCAGAGGAAATGTTTGCTTTTGATAAAATCCAATTTAACAATTTTTTCTTCCATGGATCATATATTTTTTGTCATATCTAAAATCTCATCGCGAAAACCAAGGGCACTTTAATTTTAGTTAATTTTATTTGCTTCTAGATGTTTTATAGTTTTGCATTTTACCTGTAAGTCTGTGATACATTTTGAGTTAACATTTGTATAAGGTGGAAGTATGTGTTGAGTTACTTTTCTCTTATTTATTTATTTTTTGCACAGAGGCCTCCATGTTCCAGCACTGTTTGTTGGAAAGACCATCCTTTCTGTACTGATCATGTTTGGACCAGTGGGTTCCCTTGAACTCCAGCTTCAGGTGGGGTTGGGGAGTGCCCAGGAGCTGGAGGGAGGGAGGAGAAGGATGAGGCTGGATGTCCACTCTCCCACCTCCCTCCTGGATGGACACTCCCATCAAGGAACTCCTTCTGTGTTCTGGAAACTGCCCTTTCCCTGCTCCCTTCCACCTGGGGATGCTAACTGCACCCAACTTTTGCCAGCCCAGGGTATGGCACCATCCCCTTTGCTTTCTCCAGACCCTGCCTGGACCCCTGCAAATGGTCTTCAGTCTGATGGACAGTGAGGGAAACAGGCCCTGGGGCTGCGTTGGAGGGGCCTCGAGGGCTGAGCTCAGCAGCAGGTGCAGCCCATCACTCCTGCTTCCATCCCATTTTAGATAGAAGTTTCCAGAAAGAATATAAAGACCCACCCAAAGTAGAAGTTACCAGCTTTGCTTCTTGCCAATGCTGGGGATTCTTGAAGGGGGGGCAGTGTGGGAAACAGCTCACTCCCAATCTCCTCCACCTAATGTGGAGGACGCGGTATGCAGTCGTTGCTCAATAAGTGCTTGTCGGTGAAACCGAACCCAATGCAGACTTTTGTTATTCACTTCTCCTGCTTTATAATCTGTGGAGTTAATTTTTTTTTTTTCACCCTGCAGCAGCCCGGGGTGGTCCCGGGAGACCCAGGTGCAGCCAGGACAAGCCTGACTGTGAGGCAGGCATTACCGTGTGCCCCCAGCCTGCCCCAGTGACCTCCAAGCTCTCCCCTGCCAGGAGGCTCTGCTTCCTCGCCTGTTGGAAGAGGTAAAAACATCTCTGCACTGCCCAGAGGAGGAGCAAGATTTTGTGGACTCACTGACCCTCTTGTGGGAAAAGCTCTCAGAGTGAGATGCCTGCCAGTCGGTTCTGATCAGGATCACCTGTTATCAATATTTGCAGGCTCCTTGGCCCGGGGTATAAGATTAAAGTTGGGGCAGGATTCGTTCTGAATATTCCTGTGCATATCACCATGGGCCCACAGAACAGAGCTTCAAGGGCCCCCCAAGACCAAGAAAGTGATTCAGGTCAAATTCAGCCGTGGTACATATTGTGGGGGTGGCAGTAGGACTGAGGGGGAAAAGTGTGTCCCTCCTCATTCTTCTGGGCCATCCTGAAATGCACAATATCATTTTATTGATGATTTCTGAATTTCCATTTTAATAAAATAAATTGAGATACCTGCAGATAATAGCACTGTTCAATATTTATGAAGTGCCTTTTTAGAATAAATTCAGAAACTCAGTATTAGTCATTACAACCATTACATTCTGAGAACACATAAATAACAAGCGGAAACACCATTTATTTTTTGAGAATGCATAATGAAAAGCAGCTGAGCACCCGGTTTCATTTCTGAGGAATTCATCCCTCTGGCTTGGATTTATTGTGATCCTTAAGAGACAGTCTCTGCTTTGCCCGAGTCCAAAATATCGGTGTGATTATAACAGCATTCCCCCGCACTGAGGGGAAGAGCAGTTTTTTTTGAAGTCAAGGAAAGCAGTTCAGGCTTTTTAAAAAAGGCTTTTGGCGGAGAATAGGGACATTTGTCCTGCAGCCCTGGGGATTTGCCATGTGCCTCGTACCAGGACACCCAAAGAGGGAGGGCCAGTCTGAACAGGTAGCAGAATGGGGTCCACTGTGGGGCTCGGCCAGCAGGCAAAGCCACAGAGCAGACCCCGTGGGACGCAGGGACCCTCCTGATGTAACACAAACGCGTTCGGCTGACCCCTGGGGGGGCGTCCATCTGGAGAGGTGAAGCCTGAGCTCAGCAGCGATGCTCTCCACTTTTCTGATTGCCGTCCGTCTGTCTACACCAGGTGTGCCCCGGGCTCAGAAGAATCCTGTGCCTGGTGGATCTTCAGGAGGATGAGTGAGGGGCCCCACCTCAGTCCAGGGCTCCAGGAACACACACATACACACTACCTGCTGCCTCAGTTTCCCAGGTCGGCTGTAACCCATTCCCCACAAACTGGGAGCCTTAAAACAGAAGCAACGTGGGGTTCGCAGTTCTGGAGGCCAGAATCCGAAATCAAGGTGGGCAGGGCAGGGCTCCACCTGTCCACGGAGGCTCTAAGGGAGCCTCCTGCTTGCCTGCTCCGGCTTCTCGTGGTGGCCGGAGACCCTTGGCTTGTGGCCACGTCACCCACTGTCTGCCTCCATCTTCTAGTGCGTTTCCTCCACCTCGTGTGTCCCCTGTTCTGGTAAGGACACCAGGCAGGGGGTCCAGAACCCATCCAGACCCACCCATCTAGGACAGTCTCATCTCAGGACCCTCAACTTCATGACATTTGCAAAACCCCATTTCCAGATAAAGTCTCATTCACAAGTACTGTTAAAAAAAAGGAATACAAAACCATTTATTGACTAGTATTCCATTATCATGACATTGTTTCTAGTAACTTGATGATCATAAGCACAAAACTGCTGATGGATCTGTAATTGAGATAACTCTTTTTCGTAATAATAAAGTTTATTTTTAGAGTTTGAGATTTATGGAAAAATCACACAGAAAATATAGGGAATTCCCATAGAACCTCCCCCCATCCACACACACTTTCCACCTGTCATTAACGTCTTACCTGAGTGTTACAATGTTACATTTGTTACAATGGACGAACCAATATTGAAGCATTGCTGGTAACCAAGGTCTTTAATTTCTTTTTGGTTATTCTTTCCGCTGTTCAGTCTTACAGGCTTCAGCAAATGAGTAATGGTCTGTATACATTATTTCAGTATCATACAGAACAATTCCATTGCCCTAAAAATGCCCGACATTCCACCCACTCTTCCCTCCACTTCCCCTCGGAACCTCTGTTAGCCACTATCTTTACATGAATGCTACAAGTTCTTTTGTTACCAAATGTAGCTACAATAACCATAAATCTGCTCTGGCCTGAGGTTACGCAGCCCCCTTATATTTGTTAATTCCTCGGTATTCAGGAATTTGGGATGATGTCCACTCTGCTTCAGATGCCGAGAAGGGGTTTAGATCTTAGGGGGCAGCTGTAAGGAACTGTTTTCCTTGCAGTTGTGGACACTCCTTGTTTTTGGGCAAGCGGGGAGAGGGGAGTGGTGGGTCAGTCAGAAGGGCAAGCTGGCAGCCAGCTGGCTCTGGGGGAGTCACAAGCTCTCACGGACATGAATTTTGAGGTCCCCCCCGATTTCCAGCACCCACAGTGCCCCAGAAGCACCAAAATAAAACAAGAGGTACGTAGTGGCTGACTCTTTCTTAATTTTTATTTTTGTAAAGGCAAATTCAGTTTAATATTTGATATTTGTCCTAAGTGCCTGAAAACAGGCAGTCCATTCTCTCAAGCAGCATTTAAATCCCGGCTTGCCGTCTTTGGATGTCTACTAAGGTGTCTCGTCGACTGGCCTTATGCTTTGCCTTTTACGTGTTTAGTCTCAAGACAGCAAATGGAATCCTCACGGCCGGGGAGTTATCTGAGCTGCCCCTTGTGCTGGGTCCTTGGAGATGAGGCACTGCCCTGGAACGGAGAAGCAGGCAGGGCCAGCCCTGCAGGCTCTCAGGGTCTAATGTCTGCTGAGGCACAAACACAACTTCAACAACCTACTGATCATCCCTCCTCCTGGAAGGAGACCCCCTGCCCCAGCCCTGACTTCCCAGGCTAGGGTTTTGTGGGAGACCCTACAGAGTACACTTCCTGCTTGTTAATAAAGAATTTAATCCTGGCCACAAAGAAGACTTCGTCCTCAGCTTTGAAATGGGATCAAACGCCAAGGCTGATACAAGGGTCCCTGGTGGCCTTGGGTCATGTTGGAGAGTTTAAGAGGGTCCTTTAGGGTGAGGACTGGCCACACGCACCACAGGCTGGAAGGTGGGAGATTTGGGTTGCACAGAACCAGTCTCCCTGGAGACTGCAACGGGCAATCAATCAATCAGTCATCAATAAGCTATGGGGCCCCAGTGGAAGCTCTGATCTCTGAGCCTCAGGCAACTTCCTTGGTTGACAATCCCTCGTGCTTGTTGTCACACATCAGCACTTGGAGGGTAACGTGTCCTGAGTCCACAGGAAGAGGACAACAGGACGTCTTTGTCTGGTACTTTCCTTCCCCCTTCCCCACGCATTTCTACCCTTGGCTGGTTTTCATCTGAATCTTTTCCGTGTAATAAACCAGAACTTACTCACAATAGTAAACAGTGAGTTCTGTTTACTATTAGGGAGTAAGTAAACATGAGGGGGTTTTGGGGACCCCCCGAACTCAGAAGTAGGTGCTGGTGTGTAGACAGTTCTCCCTCAAACTTGGTGGTTGGTGCAACTTCTCGCACCACCCAGGGTCAGCGCCACAGATGCAGGATGGCTGTCGGCTGCAGGAGGGATGGGCTCTGATTCACGAACTTCCTTTCAGGCTCCTCGGTCAGTGAGCATCTCCCTAGGGCTGGGTAGGAGTAGGAGTGAGAGAGAGGGAGGAGCAGGGAGCCAGGAGGGTGACGGGGTCCCCAGCGCAGCCCAACCCCAGGGGCACTGAGGACATAAACTGGGGTGTCACCCTGGCTGGCCCCAGCCCACAGTGCGGCTCTTGGTCAGCCAACTGTAAGCACCCTCCCCAAATCCCACTCTCCCGTCAGGTGCTATGTTTGGCAGAATAACGGCTTCCCAAAGACGTCCATGCCCGAACCCCTGTCACCTGTGAATACGTGACCTTACCTGGAAAGAAGACACAAAACCCTCTGATTCAGAGACGGGGATGTTTTCTGCATTATCTTTATGGACCCACTGTTCTCCCAAGGGCCCTTAAAAGTGGCAGAGGAAGGAAGAGGAGCCAGTCAAGGTTAGGGTGAAGGGTGTGAGAAGGATTTGGCTGGACACTGCTGGCTTTGAGGATGGAGGAGGGGGCCGCGAAGAAGGTGGGCTCTAGAAGCTGGAAAAGGTGAGAAAACGGATTCTCCCCTAGAGCCAGCTCTGCCCACACCTTGACGTTAGCCCAGGGAGATCCATTTGGACTTTTGCACTCCAGAGAATAAATTCATGTTGTTTTAAGCCACCAAGTTCGTGATCATTTATTAAAGAAGCAAAAGAAAAACAAATACAGGTAGGTTCCCTGAGGCTCTGTCACTCTCGATTTTGACCTCTGGTCAACCAGGGACTGGATGCCCCCTTCCTTTCTGACCATCCCTCCCTGTCAAGAGCTGAGCTACATCCCATGAGTGTGCATTGCCTCTTGCTTCCATCAGGGGCTCTCGAGCCTGGGCGTCCTACATCTTTTACAATCACTGATGCTCTGCTCCCCCTGTTCTCTCAAAGAATCTGCTTCATCATCTGGAATAGGGCTTGGGAGAGCTCTAAGAGCTCCCCAGCAGATCTGAATGTATGGTCAGAGTTGAGAAGCAGAGGTCGAGAAGCCCTTCCTCCCATGCCCTTCCCTCCTCATGGGCCCTGGTGGGCTGAGCCTGGGGAAGGGCCAGCAACTGCAGCCTCCCCCGTCAGGTCTTTTTCTCTCTGTGTCTGGTTCTGATGCCCACTTCTCCCAGAACTGTCCAGGTATGGAGAAATATCACACTCATCACAGACTGATAATCTGTGCCTTGGGATCAATGGAAAGAACAGGTGGACAGGCAGGCAGGCAGATAGAATGCCCTTCTCTGATTTTTCAAGTGCAAACTGTTCCCTGCCCTTCCTCAGGGAACCCACAGTCTCAGCAAGAAGAGAAATGAATAACATCTGTTATCCATTTATCTGCCAGGGCCCACAATCCTGGACTTTAAAATGGGCTCATCCTGGTACATCCATCCCAGGTTTGGCATGAGGGGTAAAGAAAGAATGTGGGTGAATACAATAGCAGGGCATCTGCCACAAGGTGAATACTTAGTAGATGTTGGCCAATAAGCATATGAAAAGATGCTCAACCCCATTAGCCATTAAGGAAATGCAAATCAAAACCACAAGGAGATAGCACTTCACACCCACCAGGATGGCTATTGTTTAAGAAAGAGAAAATAAGAGGTGTTGGAGAGGATGTGAAGAAATAGGAGCCCTTGTTCACTGGTGGTGGGAATGCAAAATGGTGCCGCCACTGTGGAAGACAGTATGGTGGGTCCCCGAAAAGTTAAATATAGAATTACCACCCTCCTACAAAGGCTTGTCTGGGATTCCCTGTTCTTGGACACTGTAAGAATTGGAGGCAAAGAGGTGTGAACTTGGAGAAGGCTGGAGCCAGCTCATTCCACAGAGGCTCGAGATCACCCTTTCCCACACAGAAAATAGATAGATAGATAGATAGATAGATAGATAGATAGATAGATAGATAGATGATAGATAGATGATTGATAGATAGATAGATAGATAGATAGATGATAGATTGATAGATAGATAGATAGATAGATAGATAGATAGATAGATAGATTGATATAGATATTAGATAGATAGATAGATAGATAGATAGATAGATAGATAGATAGATAGATATAGATATTAGATAGCTAGCTAGATAGATAGATAGATAGATTGATATAGATATTAGATAGATAGATAGATAGATAGATAGATAGATATAGATATTAGATAGATAGATAGATAGATAGATATAGATATTAGATAGATAGATAGATAGATAGATAGATAGATAGATAGATGATAGATAGATGATTGATAGATAGATAGATAGATAGATGATAGATTGATAGATAGATAGATAGATAGATAGATATAGATATTAGATAGATAGATAGATAGATAGATATAGATATTAGATAGATAGATAGATAGATAGATTGATATAGATATTAGATAGATAGATAGATAGATAGATAGATAGATAGATATAGATATTAGATAGATAGATAGATAGATATAGATATTAGATAGATAGATAGATAAATAGATAGATAGATAGATAGATATAGATATTAGATAGATAGATGATAGATAGATAGATAGATAGATAGATAGATAGATAGATAGATAGATAGATAGATAGATAGATAGATAGATAGATAGATAGGTGGGTGGGTGGATGGATGGATAGATGGATGCATGGATAGATGGATAGATAAAATAATTAAAATATGACTCAGAAATTCCACTTCTAGGCATATATCCAAAGGAATTGAACATATTTTTGTACACCAGTGTTCATAGCAGCATATTCACAATAGCCCAGAGGCTGAAATAATCCAAGTGTCCATCAGCAGAAGATTGGATAAACGAAATGTGGCCCATCCATACAATGGGAAGTTATTCTGCTACACACCAAAGGACAGATATTGTATGATTCCACTTATGTGAAATATCTGGAAAATCCCATTCACAGAGATAGAAAATAGACCAGACGTTACCAAGAGCAGGGGCGGGAGGCATGGGGGAGTGGGTCTTTGGTGGGCTCAGCTTTTTAGACATTTTGGAATTAAAAGAAAAAGGGTGATCATGATGGTTGGTTGGCATCATTCACACAAAATGCCGATTCCGGCCGCGCCAGCGCGGTGGCGTAGAGAGAAGCTACATTAGGAGCCATGCGGTAATTAACGCAAGGGCAGGTCAAAGCACCCAAAGGAATGTTCTTGGGACCCAGGCATCTCCTCCACACGTTCTAGCTTCTCCTTCCCTCCTGCCCCTCCCCTCCAGGCCAGCTTCCTCCTGCTGGGAGACTCACTTCATCTCATTTCCTTTTCTGTGGAACGAATATCCACGACCCTCTTCTTGCTAGGCATTCGGTCGGGGGAGGGAACAAGATGGAGGCAGATGGGAAGCGGTAGGATCGTGAGGAGGAGCTTCCCTTCCCTGTTTTGTCACATATGAATGCTCCAAATTCCAACCCAGTGAAGTCCCAGTGAAGCTGTGATTCTGAGTTAGGGTAGTGTAGAGACGTCTGGTTTGTAAGCTTACAGGGTTCCAGGGCAGTCTTGGCACTGGACTTTGAGTGAACCTTGACTGGATTTAAGGGTAATGATGATGAATTTGCTTCCTGGAAACCCTAAGGGGACAATGATTCACCTGGGATGGCCCAAAGATGATGAAATCAGGACAAAGATGGAAAAAATTGCAAATGGTGCTCCAGTGGGTTTTGGGAAAGTCTAAATTGATAGGTGTCTCTTTGGAATTTGCAGAAGAAATCAGAGAAAGGGAAGTTTCTAAGAAAAGAGGACAATTTGGGTTTTCATCCAAGATCTGCAAAGTCTAGCAGAGCTGGGTGAGGGCAATTCAAACTCTAAGAGGCAATTGTAGAATATCAGAAATAAAGCAGTTTGTCATATATTAGGTAGTAGGGAAGGCATTGGAGAGAAAGTGGAAAGAAAAATAATATCCTTGAAAAGATTTTTTTCAGTTATGGAATGAGCTAAAATAGGTCACAACACTTTTAATGTTTAAGGGAAAGCAGGACTTCCTTTTAAAAAAATATCCTGGGGGTGGGGTGGGGGTGGGAGTGGGAAATAGGCATCATCCCAGACTCAAGAGTTTTATTGAGCCAGAAAATCAATAAATGCAGAGTATGGGCTGGAGAATGGATGAGTTATTAGAATACTCTTGAGTTTTGTCTGTAGAGAGATTCTTCTGGATTCAGGAAATGAGATTATGAGAACTCGAGGGCAGCCCCTGGATACTGGTGTCTCCAAAGTTCTCCATGTGAACATGAAATGAGGTGACCCAAAGGCTTTGCTTCCTGAAAAGTCAGGTTTCTTCACGTTTCCCTCAAGGAGAAGAGAGCCCCCCCCCCCTCAAGTTCACATGCACCCAGATCCACAGAGTGTAGCCTCATTTGGAAAGAGGTTCTCTGCAGAGGGAATTAGTTACGATGATGTCATCCTGGGCCATCAGGTGGGCTTCAAATCCAACGAGTGCCATCCCTGTAAGAGGAGGAGACACAGAGAGAAGAGGAGGAGGCCACGTGGGATTGGAGTGATGCATCCACAAGGCAACGGACACCTGGAGCTGCCAGAGGCTGGAAGAGGCAGGAAGAGGCAGGAAGTAGCCTTCCTTAGGGCCCCTGCAGGGAGCCAGACCCTGCTGACAATCTGATTTCAGACTTCTGGTCTCCAGAACTGTGAGAAAATAAATTCTTGTTGTTTGACGCGGTTTAGCTTGTGGTCCTTTAAGGCAGCCCGTTTCTCTCCATAGAGCAGCCAGTCCAAGCATCCTTGTTGTGATGTTTTCCCACAAGAGCCTCTCCTCAACTCTATATCTAGGATTTTGATGGTTCCGCTTATGAGACGAGCAGAACGTGAAGTGCCTACTTGTCTATACTTAATCCACATTTTCTCAGGAAGTGGCACCCAAGATGGGGAGGGGAGAAGTTTCAAGGGACCAAATGAGCAGAGGGGCTGGAAGGAGAGGGGCGGTGATGGGGTCGCTGCAGTGGAGACACGTTGTTGTGGAGGTGGTCCTCCGAGACCCCCGTGGCCGCCGCCCCTCCCCTGCCCTGCCACGCACCCAGTATACCCCACCCAAACCCCAGCATGTCCACCATGTGGGACCCACTGAAGCACCTGGTTCAGCGTCTGCATTTGCAGATGTGCAGGCATCCTACACAGGAGAAGCGGTGACCGTGCATTTAGGCAGGCAGGCTCCCAGTGAAGAAAGAGGTGATTCAGGATGTGCCAGTGTGTTCTAAGGAGAAGCCACATTCAGAATCATCTGATAATGATGATGATAAGAGCAAAGGGCGTTCTCACCCTGGAAACATAGGGAACCAGGCCAGGGCTGCTGGCCGTGGAGTCCCGGGCACAGAGTGGCATGCAGCAGCTGGAGCCAGCATCCGGGACTCTGGAAATTGGACTAAGCAGGAGGATGGACAGCCAGGCTGCTCAAACATTGGGAGGAAGTGGGGGTCCAGGGCATGATGGTGGCAGCCAGACATTGAACCAACTCTGTAGGAGAGATGGAGGCCATGGGGTGACGTGGCAAAGCCCACACGTTGGACTTGAGATTGTGTCTGTGCTTCTAGTCGCTGGGTGACCTTAGGTACATTTTAATCTCTCTGATGCTAGTTTTGTAAAACTATCTAAAAGGAAACATAGCACCTAAGTTTCCTGACCCTCAGTGTTCTCATCAGTAAAAGAGAAAAAGTTGTGCCATATTACATAGAGATTTCAGGAGAGTTAAGGAATCTGGCACCTGATATTTCTAAAATATAAGCAGCTTTGTCTCTCGAGCCCTTTGGTGGCAGATTTCACATCATAAAGAACGGGTGCCTCTTGTCCTGTTTTTTTTTTTTTTTAATTAAAAAGAAAATTCTAGAATTGGTTTAGATTTACAGAAAATCTGCAGAGGTGGTACCATTTCCATACGCCCCCCACTCAATTTCCCTTATCGCTAACCTCTTCTATTACTCTGTTACGTTGGTCACAATTCATCAACCCGTATTCCTACCTCATGATTATCTAAAGGCTGTACTTTTTTCTGATTTCCTCCATTTTTTCTTAGCACCTTTTTTTCTTTTCCTACATCCCATAGCGGATCCCCAATTCCATTTAATTGCCATGTCTCCTTGGCATCTCCAGGGCTGTGATGGCTTCTCAGAGGCTTCTGTTTTTCATGAGTTGGACAGTGTTCTGCATGCTGTCGTGTGTTTTGGAGAACGCTCCTCACTTGGGGTTTGTCTGATGTTTCTTTTTTTCCATGACTAGATGGTGGCATGTGTTTTGGGGAGAAAAGTGTCCTTCCCATCACATCATGTCCAGCGTACATCCCATCTCCTTGATGCTGACCTCATCCGTCAGAAGGAGCATTTGCCAAGCCCATCCTGTCTCTATTTCTTTCTTTCTTTCTTTGTCCCTTTCAAAAGTATCAGCAGAATGGTTCTTCCTTCGACGGGACTCTGACGTGATGGCTGAGATCGCTGGTTTCAACTTGGCTGGGCCGTGGTACCCAGGTATACAGTAGACACTTGTCCAGGATTTGCGGGAAGGTGTTTTGCACACGTGATGAACATCTACATGCAGCTGACTTTAAATAAAGGAGACTATTCTTGATAATGTGAGTGGCCTCACCTCATCAGTTGAAAGGCTTTATGAGCAAAAGTGAGGTTTCCTTAATGAAAAAAAAATTACCTGTGGACTGAAGTTTGTTCCTGCCCAAGAGTTTCTAGTCTCCACACACAAAGTCATGAGTCAATTCCTTGAAATAAATCTCAATCACTCCCTCATCCATCTATCCATCCATCCATCCATCCATCCATCCATCCATCTATCCATCAATCTATCTATCCATCTATCCATCTATCTATCTATCTATCTATCTATCTATCTATCTATCTATCTATC
>JAKSZT010049032.1:980917-1047699 GCA_026826555.1 Tolypeutes matacus | reverse complement strand
ATCTATCTATCTATCTATCTATCTATCTATCTATCTATCTATCTATCTAGAGCTTTGTGCTCAACGTGCCATAAGGGGCAGAGAGATGTCTGTGGTCCCTGTACTCCAGCGTCTGATCTTGTCCCCAGTCCTGGAAACGGTCCCTGCCTTCCTTTCATGTCTGCCCACCAGCTTCCAGCACTTAACGTGTAGATCCTACTGGTTCTGTTTCTCTGGTCAAACCCTGACTAATTTCCATTTGTATTATCATTCCTTGCAGAAGTATATTATAAACCTCTGAAGGCAGAGATTTGTACCATCAATGTGATAAGAAAATTAAAAAAAAAAAACAGCCCCAGGGTTTCTCTACCTTCACAACTTTCCACTAAAATTCCCTGAGATAGCAATGTTTCCTCAAGGATAGGGGCTACTTCTCTTTCTCCTGCTTTCCCCACCTTCCCACACCGGTTTGGACTCAAGGAGTCTGAACAAAACCCCTATGCTCAACAGTCAAGGGGTAAATTTTTTATCTGTACTTTTCAGGGGAAGTTTTTCTCTTCTGAGAATAAGGCTTAAGCTTTGTGAAGCCGACTCCCTGTAGGTAGGCAGGGGAAGGCCTGCACCTGCCCAAGTGGTGACGGCAGAGAATGGTGGCAATGTGGTCTGCTTGGGATGCTCTTAGTTACCCTGAGATGAAGTGGGGGTCCAGACTGTGCCCCCACAGCCTTCCCCACACTCCAGTCTGAAAACTGAGAGGGAAAATGATGGGTTGGAACACAAGTCAACATTTTTTCCCCTCCACAAACTCCAAAAGCGTGTTTACTTCTGTGCCTCGTTATTTCTTCCTGAGCCCTGAAGTCGGCACGGCTACGAGGCCCCTGGCACTTCCCTTCCAGCTTCACTTTATTTAATTGCCCAAATAAGCATGTTTCCTGGGCAGATGGCTTCCAACTTGTTGTTGACACCCAGGAGAATAAACAGCAGCTCTGATCTCATAACTCCCACACCCTGGAATCTGCTCGCCTGCACGAGGCTGCTGGCTTCCACCTGAGCGGCACACCTGGCTATTATTTTCTGAAGGTTCAAGCTTTGTCATCCAGATCTGGAAGGGATAAGAGTGAGGTCTCGGAGGAGGCCCCGGTTTTTATTCCTGGAACAATTACTTTGTGGTTACCTGGAGCAAAGCAGAGGCTCAGAGATGCCCCGGATACAGAGTGGAATTTTGGGGCGTACAGCTTTGGAACAGGCGTGCAGTGGCATCTCCCCATTCATCTCCGCAGAACTTTGGGCTCAACTTGCCCAAGGGGGCAGAGAGATTCCTGTGTTGTACAATGGGTTGTAGCAGCTCCAAAGCCTGGAAATGGTTTACACAATCCTTTCATTTACTCCCAAAGACTTGCAAATAACAACGGCATTCTTTGGTCTGGACAGAAGATTGGAGAACCTAGAGAAGTTTAGGTCACCACAAGACAGTGAGGAGGTGACCAAGAAATACACATTTCCAGGTGTGTGGCAAGAAGGGCTGGAGCAAAACTGAGATACCGTTTTCCCTCAAGACCTAGGATGAGGGAAGCTGTCTTAGTTAGCCAGGGGTGCTACGACTAATGCCACACTGGTGTGGACAGGAATTTTTGTTTGTTTGTTTTTAGGAGGTACGGGGGATCAAACCCGGGACCTCATACATGGGAAGCAGGCGCTCAACCACTGAGCTACTCCCACTCCCAGAAGAGGAATTTATTGTCTCACACTCTTGGAAGCTGGAATTCCAACTTCAAGGAGTCGACAGGCTGTGCTTTCTTCAGGATCCTGTAGAGTCCTGGGGCTGGCAAGCCTCAACCTTTGGGTTTCCATCATGTGGGCTCTCCTTCTGGCTTCTCCTTCTCCTGCTCAGTCATCTGTGCATCTGTCCAAATTTCCTTTCCTTATAGAGCCTCTAGTCCTATGGATTTAAACCCACCCTGATTCAACTTAGCCTTATCTGGACAGGCTCTTTGAAGGTCTTACGACAAACGAGTCCACATCTTAACTGATAATAGCACCTCCAAAGGTCCTCTAAAAATGGGTTCACACCCACAGGGACGTGGGTTAAGACTTTGTGGGATACAAGATTCCACCCCTAACTGGGGTCAAGTCCACAAGAACGTCTTGATGGCCATGATATTCCTCACTGAGAGGAAGGTTCACTTCTGTCTCGCTATGTGTTCTTGAGGTTGGATGTAAAGTGGGATCCTCTGAAGACATTCAATGTGGAAACAGGTGCCCAAGCAAGCTGATGTCCCCCTGCTCTGTTGGAGATCCGCTCTTTGCCTTACAATGCCGTGCACAGGACTTTGAACCCACTTCCCCCACATGCATCTGCCTCCTTGGATAAATTACTTCACCTCACCAAAGAGTCTCTGCTTTCAAATCCATGGAATGGGACAATGGTAGCTTCTTGCAGCATTTTGTGCCGGAGATCACGGGGAGTGAGTGATCCCAGGGCCATGGAGAAGTTCCATCATTGGGTACACTGACAGGAAGCTCTTCTGCCTTCGGTATTCCTACAGAAACCCCAAACACAGATTCGGGGGTGGGGGGCTGGCTCACAGCCAGAGTGGACCAGAGTTTTGGACTGGCTGTATTTGGTTTGCTCTTGGAATGTTATTTTTGGAAACTTCTCTTGAAATGCAGCCCTGAGGTGTTCAGCTTGCAGGGAATGGGGTGCTGGTAAGGGGTGAAGGGGAACCCCTTCACGCTTGTCCAAGGAGAGACAGAAACAATCAAATGAAGGAGCGTCCACTTGGATTAGAAAGCAATAGGTGCCAGATGGAGCCTGGGGCTCAGAAGGAGAGCGAGAAGCTAGGAGACTTTTGACCTACTGCTAGATGCTTGCTGATGTCCCCACATCCTCATTGGGTCCCAAGGGCTGAGGAAACTTTTTCTATTGTCTTGATCTTCACTCCCATCCCTTGGCCATGGTGGATCTCAGGGAGCAGGGTCAGGGGCCATTTGCCTTCTACATTCTCTCCCTTCTCCTGCTTTCTTACTGCCCATGTCTGAGTCTCTGCCCCCAGCCTTCTGGGGAGCACCGCAGCTCTGTTTTTATTCTCTCTGGAAGGTGCCATGGCCTGGCTGGGGTGGACACTTCCTTAGCCTGTGTGTCTCCGTGGTCTTCACCTTTGGTCTCCTTGGGTGCTGAAAAGTCTACTTACCTCTGTCCACCCCATGCCTTAATTTTCCATCTAGCTTTTCCATTGTGATTTGGGAACAGGTTGCCCTGGGTGGAAATTGCAAGTTCCATCATCCATCTTGTGGGACAACCCTACACTTCACCACACCTCCCCGTGGGAACCTTGAGCTCTGCCCTCTCTTTCTGGCATCACAAACTCCCAGTCCTTGGCTAGTGAAAGCATACCTTGTCCTTGCAGTTTGTGGACAAATGGGGATTGGATTTCACCGGTCTTATCACTCCTTCCCTTCTTGCTTGATCTTCAGCGCTTTGATAGATGCAGTTATCTCACTTTTCTTGGCCGTCTGTTGAGGTAGTGCAGATAATACCTTAGGTATGGTAGTCTCTGGAATGGAAGGAAAGCCAGAACTTGTACCACACCAGGTAACAGTGCTGGGAACATCTGCCACTGCTCCCCCACCCCCTTCTGGATTGGGATTTTCACATTTTCAGGTGTGTGATGAGTAGATGTCCAGGTGTGGACACACTCCGGGCCTCTCACTGTCTAACACACCCCTTCCTTCCCCATTGCCTGATTTTTTATTGAGGTTGACTCTGCTTCCTTCCCCATCTCTAAACTTTACTCTTTGACTCAGTGCTCTGTGTGGCTTGTTTTCCCAAGCTCAGAATGGTATATTTTTGGAAGCTGCAGAGTCAGACATATAACAAGTATGGAGTGGGATGAACTGAGATTCTACATAAGAAAGCTTTTTAGAAGTAGGTGGGCATTTAAAAGCCTACTGTCATCCATTGTTGATTAAATCTACTCCACAGCCTTTCCTGTAGAGAGAAGGGAAGGAAGCCCTCACTTCCCTGGACAGAATTCCTGGATCCCTCCAACCAGAGCAGGCTCCAGGCTGGTGTGAGCTGGGGGTTGTCAGTAGGGGTAGACTGGGGGCTCTCTGTGTCACCAAACCCAGTGGTGACTCTTGTGCCTCTCCCACTCCCCAAAGCATGGGAGTCTGAGAAACGCTGGCTCAGCCTCTATGTCCTTTCTCCATAGGACCAGGGAAAGAGCTCACAGAGAGGGCCAGTGAGAGAACCAGCATTTAGGCAGGTTTATGGAGCTCCTACTCCAGGTGGATTCACTTCCAAAGGGGGACAGGGAAGCACTGGGTTGAGAATGGGGTTGGGTGGGAGCTTGGAATGAAGGGTGCTTCCGACAGAAGATGCCGTGGGCGTGAGAGGGAGTGGGATGCTTTCCAGCAGCAGAGCCACCTACGGGGAGCCCACCTTGATCTCCCTGGGTGCGCCTAGGAACTCAGAAAGTGCCCCAGGTGTGGCTGACACTGAGTTGCCCAGAGGGCTCGAGGGGCAGAGAAAATGAGAGGGTTAACGAAAAGAGGCATGGTCGGGTGTGCACACTGGAAGATTCACGCAGACGAGTAAGCTGCCGGCGCTGAAAAGAAATCCTGCACGTGAAGAGGAGGGTATAGGAAGGAGGAAAGAAGCTGGGAGGCAGTTGCTGTTTTAGCTTTTGCTTTGGAAATAATCTCAAATGCACAGAAGAATCTGAAGGTGCCCCGAAGGACCCCTGTTTGCCCTTCAGAGAGGGTGGATTGACAGGCTTTTAAGAGCAGAATCTCCCTCAGCTGGTGGTTGATCGGATGCCAGGGGCTGCGTGGATGCTGTTTTGCTTTTATCGGGGTGCTGTTTGCTTAAGTGAGCCCTGTTTTAAATGGGGGGTGCCACCCCAAGACGCTGTGGCCAGGGCTTGGAGCCCCTAGGGGATTGAGGAGGTGGGCACAGCTTTCTTAAATGCACTTTAAATTGAGATGGAATTCGCATGACATACCCTTCACGTTTTGAAATGTACAGCTCAGTGTTGTCGGATCACTGCCTCCATCCAGTTCTGGAAACTTTCACCCTCCTTTTATTTTTCTATTTTTATATACTTTTAAAAATTATTCTTTAAAAGATACTTAGATTACATAAATGTTACATAAAAAATGTAGGGGATTCCCATACGCCCCATCCCGTCCCCCCTCACACTTTCCCACGTTAACATCGTCCTTCCTTAGTGTGGCACATTTGTTACAATTGATGAGCACATTTTGGAGCGTTGCCACCAAGCTATAAGCATGGATTAAAGTTTACATGGTAGTTTACACTCTCTCCTGCACAGCTTTGTAAGTTTTGACAGGATATATAATGGCCTGTATCTGTCATTGCAGTGTCATTCAGGACAATTCCCAAGTCCTGAAAATGCCCCCGTATTGCACCTACTTTTCCCCTCTCCCTCCCCTCAGCACCTCTGGTGGCCACTGTCTCCACATCAGTGATAAAAGTTCTTCCATTGCTAGAATAACTAGAAGTTTATAACAGAATAACCGTGAGTCCACTCTAGTCCATAGTTCACTCCCCAGTCCTGAGGATTCTGGGATGGTGATGCCCCCTCCACTTCACCTGAGAGGGGGCTTAGGTCCCCTGGGGCAGATGGCTGGGACTCTCTTGCTTGCAGTTGTAGCCTCTCTCTGTTCCTTGGGAAGGTCGTTGTTCATCCTCACCTCCTTGTTGGTTGTCTTGGGTGAGTCCAGTGGACTGGAAAGTAGGCGCTGCAGCTCTGCTGAGATTCGGGGCCCAGCTGGCACATTACCCTCCTTTTAGGGCAGGTGTTTTCCAGCGTGGGAACAAGCCAGATGGGCTCTTTCTCAGCGATGTGTGTCTTACTCGCTTTCCCCCGTAACTCCACCCATTTCCTTTTTTTTACCTGGGGAAAGGGTGAGAAGGAGAACTCCCCAGGTGAGGGGGCTGGGGGTCCAGACATGTATTGCCACCGTGGGGACCTTGCGTGGCTTGGAGCAGGGGTGCGGTATCCTGCCACTCCAGAGAAGCCCCCAGGTGGGTGGAAGCTTTCTGCCCCCCTGCCAAGCTCCCCTCCTCTGCCCCCCACCCTGGACTGCACATTCTCCCCCCACTCTCCAGAGCCAAGTGGGGAGGGCTGAGTTTGGGCTCAGTTCTGCCTGCCGGGGTGCAAATCCCTGCTCCCCCAGGGTTAAGTGGCTTCTGTGCCTCAGCTTCTCTCCTGTAAGATGTGGAATGATAACCTTGCAAGGGTTAAGGGAGTTACTATTTATTAAGATATAAACGGAAACTTGCATCTGTCTATTTGCTAAATGTGAATGAGCTGTGGAGCTCAAGCATGCCGTTGTATTTATGGCATTATTTGATTGTGTACTTTATTATTAGATTGTCTGTCAATTAAATAATCTGTCTCTCCACCAGACTTGAAGCTCCAGGAGAACAGACACCTGCTTGGCTCACCATGAAGTCGGGTTTTGTACAGAGAGCCAACCCGGGCATTGCGTGATTGCTGCCTGGAGGAGTACATGTCAGACTCAAACAGAGCTCCAGAAGGTTCCTTCTACACCTAAGCATGCCCCACTCGTGCTCACAGGACTGGTGAGTCCAGCAGCAGGAACTCAGCGGTTATCAGAGATGGCGGCGTCACAGTGTTTCCATAGCTCTCATGAGCCTTTATGAGGTGCTGGATTGGGTCCCACAAAAGGACTTGTTCAAACCCTAACTCCCAGCCCCACCATCGAGGCCTTCTTTGGAAATTTGAAGATGTGATTACTTAAGTCAAGGGCAAACTGGGTTAGGTGGGCCCTTATCCAGTGTGCTGGGGGTCCTTATAAGGAAAGGAAATTTAGACACAGACAGACAGACAGACGGAGAGGGACAGTGATGAGATGGGGCAGAGAAGGAGAATGGCACAGCTAGTGGGTGAGCCACCGCCAAACCACCAGAGTTCACAGGGGCCACGACCCTGCCGGCACTTGGATTTTGGACCTCTGGCCTCCAGAACTGTGAGGCGATGAATTCCTCTCCTTTACGCCAACTAGTAGTCCTTGGCGCTTGTTACAGCAGTGCCGGCAAACTAAGACCTCGTTGGTCCTTAAAAGAGTTTTTGGGCATTTGTATGCAGCCGCAAACCAAGTCCACACCATCATCACTGTCCTCAGGAGGCTCCTGCTGTTGGACGACATCCATCATCAAACCAGGAAATAGCCAGGATGGTGATGGAGGTGAACCAGGTAAGGGGTTCTTGGGGGTGCCAGGAGGGAAGGGGCAGGGGGCTTGCTGATGAGGTGGCATTTGAGCAGGGTAGGTCTTGCAGGGTGAGGGCTCCGGGGAACAAACACATTTCTTTATCTCTTAGAAAGGGCCTCTGGAATGTCCCCAAACTTAGCCACCAGCCCTGTTGGAGGAGTGAAATTAACTTCTTTGCCCCAGAGATTTCAGAATGTCAACAGTGGGAAGAAGATTCTCCGGATGAGCTAGGGGGCCATGTCATTTGTGATATTAAAGCATTTACTGTGATGCCCTTTGAATGTCCCCAAACCAAGCACGTGCAGGTCGGTGGGCTAGGACGTCCCTTGGGGGCATGTGTGTCTCCAATGGTATCTTCCTGATGCGGGCATCTTGTCTTCACACTCTGCGTTTTGTCTTTAGACCTGACCTGCACTTTTGGAGAAGGATTGGCTCTTGACCTCCCTTTGGCCCACAGACTCAGTCTTTTACCCAGAAGGGTTGCCAGAGAGGTGAAGGCCTTTGGTGGGGAATGGTTTTGTTGGGTGTAGGGGGGTGAATGGGGACTTTCAAGAAGATATGTCCATATTCTAACCTCAGGGACCTGGGAATGGGATCTTACATGGAAAAGGGTGATTCAGCTCAGCATCTTGAGATGAAGTCATCCTGTACTATCCCGGTGGGCCTTAACCTCATCAGTGGTGTCCGTGTGAGAGACAGGAGAGGAACAGACAGAAAGACACAGAAGGGAAGCCCAGGTGAAGGTGGAGGCAGAGGCGGGACTGATACGGCCCCAAGCCAAGGGCCACCTGGGCCACCAGGAGCTGGACGAGGCAGGATGGAGCCTCCCCTAGAGCCTTCAGAGGGAGCTCGGCCCATCCATGGCTTGATTCCAGACTTCTGGCCTCCAGGGCTGTGATGGAATAAATTTGTGTTGTTTTAAGCCCCCTTCTGTATGGTTATTTGTTATGGAAGCCCCAGGAAACTCATGCAGTGGGGATCTTCAGATGCAAAACCGTTTTGCTTGCTCCCACCCTCCTTCTTCTTGGATTGGACTGAAGATAACTCCCATCAGGTGTCCACGTGGCTTGTCATGATGTGGGAGACACCTTTTGTGCCTCGTGATGATGCACTATTGAAAATATGTCCTTGGCTGAATTTGGTTCGAAAGGTCCTGTTTTTCCCCCAAGAGCCTGCACAAGGGAAAGTGGTAAGATCTCCCAGTGTTTCCTAACTGTATCCCATGCATAAGTGGATGAGTTGTGGCAATATCATGCCTGCTTTCTAGAGCCAACGATCCTCATTTTTCCTTAACCACCCTTGTTTTCATGTTGTGCATCTAAGTGGCAAACGTGCCAGTCGCCTCGTGCAGACACCTCTTCATGTTAAAAAATGTGGGAACGTTATGAGATTACTTACTTGCAGTGATGTAAGCCGACTTTAATTTCATAGCTGTGGCACTCAATTGCTTTCTCTATTACCCAGCATCCTGTATTGGAAAGGCAGCCCTGCTTGATTAAGTTTTCCTCATCAAGCTTATTAGTGGCTCTTTCAGATGCTTCAGCTTCAACCTTAAAACGTCATGTCAAGTCGCCTTAAAGTCTACTTGCATCTAAAAAGGGTGTTTTAATGAACTGCATAGTCTTCATTTAACTCAGTGAATAGAAAACAGTATAAACTAAGAGTGGGAACATTGTTTTCAGGTGTGTTGTGTTACCAAGCTGCCAATTAAAACCAATAGTTTCATATCAAGGAAAATAACTTTCAAAAAGGAAGTCACTTAGATGGGTTCCTTTGTCACCAGTCTATCAGAATGCAAGAAAGTGAAAACAAATAACCTTGTCATGATATTCTCTCTAAATAAGTTTTTATTGAGGGGCATCCAGACTTCTTTTGATAAAGATAATAGCACATTGAAAACACTGTTCCCGAGCCCGAAACAAAGAAAACCTTTTACAAACCCCCTGTCTCTAATTTCATTTTAGAAAATTAGATACTCAGAATTTTGCATAAGATAACTGTATTACCGGGATGCAATTTGGTCTGGGTTGGTAGCTTTACTGGATGTGGATCCTTAATAAAACGTGTCAGTTAAAATGAAAATACAGCTTGGGTAATTAAATTTAATTGGATCTTGTCACTTTAAATCCTCTTCGTTTTTGAGTGTTTCTACAGAATTGCAGCTTCTCCTTTGCTAATTTCTTTATTGCAAGCTGCCGCAGAACCTGGCCACCTCTAATAAAGTGAGACCTTGTTTTTGGTGGGGCGTTGAACCATGGCTCCAATAACAAACGAGGGGAGGGACCAGGAGGAAGGGGCAGCGACCCGGGAAGGAGTTACCTTGGGCTTAATAACTTTCACTCCTGGCAGGTGCAGTGCAGTTGTTTTCAGCAGAGTGGAAATCCCAGCTCAGTAAAGGACAGTGGTGTTTCTCTAACAGAGTGTTTCCCACCGCAGTCCATCCTGGAGCCTGGATATCTCACTGGAAATCCCAGCTCAGTAAAGGACAGTGGTGTTTCTCTAACAGGAGTGCTTCCCACCGCAGTCCATCCCGGAGCCTGGAAATCCCAGCTCAGTAGAGGACAGTGGTGCCCCTCTAACAGAGTGCTTCCCACCGCAGTCCATCCCGGAGCCTGGAAATCTCACTGGAAATCCCAGCTCAGTAAAGGACAGTGGTGTCCCTCTAACAGAGTGCTTCCCACCGCAGTCCATCCCGGAGCCTGGAAATCCCAGCTCAGTAGAGGACAGTGGTGTCCCTCTAACAGAGTGCTTCCCACCGCAGTCCATCCCGGAGCCGGCAGCCACTGCAGAGGACAGCCACCACACAGAGGGCACGTGTTCCCTGTGTGTCTGTTGTAACAAATTCCACAAGCCTGGCTGCTTAAAACAGCATGGATGCTTGATCAACATTCCGGAGACCAAAAGTCCTAAATCAGATCTCATGGGGCTAAAGTCAAGGTGTGGGCAGGGCTGGTTCCTTCTGGAGGCTCCAGGGACGAATCCATTCCCTTGCCTTTTCCACCTTCTGGAAGTGGTCACATTCCTTAGCTCATGGCCCCTTCCTCCCATGTCTCCAAACTCTTGCTTCCATCACCACATCTTCTACTTCTGTCACCAAATCTCCCTCTGCCTCCCTTGTGGTTATATTTAGAACACAACTGGATAATCCACTATAATTTCCCATCTCAAGATGCTCAACTTACTCCCATCTGCAAAGTCCTATTGGTCTTGTAAGGCCACACATTCACAAGTTCCAAGGATGGGGGCACGGATATCTTTGGGGCATTTGTGTCAGTCCCATTGTGCTATCATAACACAATATCACAGACCAAGTGGCTTAAAGCAACAGAATTTTATTCTTTCAGAGCTCTGGACACCAGAAGTCAAGGTGTGGGAAGGGCTGTACTCCACCAGATTCTCTTCCAGCATCTGTCGGCAGCTGCCAGCCTTGGCATCCCTTGACTTGCAGTTGCATCACTCCAATCCTTGCGTCTGTCTTCACGAGGCCTCCTCCCCTGTGAGTTCCATCTCTGAGCCTCCTCTTCTCTTTAAAGACACAGTCACGTTGGATTAAAGGTCCACGCTCCTCCAGCGTGACTTCACTTTCACTTAACTAATTCCATCTGCAAAGACCCTATTTCCAAATAAGATCACATTCACAGATACCGGTGGTTAAGACATCCATGTATCTTTTTGGGGACACAGTTCAAGTGATTTTTGAGCTCACCTCAGGTAGAATCTTGTTCTCAGCAAACATGGGCGAGGGGGCATAGACGTGCAAATTGAAGTCTTCCTCTGTGGTCCACGCGAGGTCCATGCAAACTGGGCGCAGAGCTGATCCTTTCCGGGAACCGTAGATTCTCAGGATTGCCTCATTGATGGAGACATGCAAGCACGAGGCTTCCCTGGCCGCGAGCAGGGGGGGCTGTGTGGGGTCTTCACTCTGTCCCAGCTTGGCCAGGAGGGTCTGGGAGAGGGCAATGGCCAGGAAGTTGGGGGTCCCCCCCCCTCTTTCCTCCCTACCTCCTCCCCTACTGAAACATGAAATTTGTCTCCTGGGGGGAGGATTCCATCTTCTAAGGTCCACAACTTGCTTTTACAGGGATGAGGCTTGTCTCGTGTAGGTGGTGTTGGGATTTGGCCCAGATGATGGTGCATCTCACCCAGAAGCGTGACTTGGCGGAAGGACGCCTGAGCCAAAGGTCAGGAGGCAGGTGCGGGGTCTTCTCACCTGTGGAGTGAGGTCCTGAGACGGCCGAGCTTTCCTGGGTTGAGTCATGGTGATTTGGAGACCAGAGCGAGAGGGCGGAGGTCGTTTGCTGATTGCAGCCAGGAAACCTCACAGATATTTAGGCCACTGCTGTCCGTCACACAGACCCATCTGCACATGGCTCGTGGGAGCCCAGTGGGACCCCTTTCCTGTCCCCAGGCAAAGTGTGGCTGCCCCCAGGACGTCACCCTTTGAATCCACAGGCAGCAGTGCTGGCGGCTTAGCTACTGTGCCCTCAGGGCTTCATGCTGGCTCAAATCCCACTGGCCAAGAAAGGGTCCCACTGGGCCTGCCCTCCCAGGACACAGGTGGACTCTCCCAGGGCAGTCAGGGGCTGCTCCAGGGCCTGGCCTCCCCTGCACAGGTGGACTCTCCCAGGGTGCTCAGCTCTGTTCCAGGGCCTGACCTCCTAGGACACAGGTGGACTTTCCCTACCTGGTCAGCTTCCGTTCCAGGGCCTGACCTTCCAGGGGCCCTTGATTTCCTCACCCCTAAGAACTGACACTGTCGGGGTCTCTCCTGGATGCTCCGGGTTGGTGCTGGGCTTCACCAGCGGAGTAGCGCACCCCCATCTTTTTAGGGGGGCACACAGGCACTCTGGCCCTTGCTGGCTTTGACTGGACCTCAATTCCTTGCCTTCACATGGCCTGGGGGATGCTGGAGCACCACACAGCGGCTCATCAGCCACAAGCACTCCGCTTTCCGGTCAGTCCCCAAGTATGTGCTACCTCAGGCCCTTTGCTCAGCTTCTGCCATCCCCCTCCCCTCACCACTGCCTCCCGGGACCTCCGCAGACCCTGCTGCATTGACGTCTCGGGACTCGGGGTGCAGGAAGAATGAGGAGTGAACGAAGGAACGGGGAGGCTCTAGAGAAGTGCCTCTCTGAGCTTGACCTGCGCCTGTCCACCCTCCCATGAATGACCCCACATGGGCGTCCAGTGGAGGCCTGGGGCAGGGGTCAAAGCCAAGACCACCCAGCCCCAGGAGACTGTGAAACCTCAATACAATATGTGTGCCGAGTTTGGTGCGAGCTCCCCCACCCCACGACGGCATGGAGAACGAGGGAAGAGCTATCTGGGGGTCTCTGTCTCTTGGCAGCCCCCTCTGGGAGAACCCCCTTGGGCTCAGCCAGGCTGTGACTGGGTCCCTGCCCAAGCCGTAGCGAGGGGAAGCCGGGAGCTTTCAGCCTCCTCTGAGCTCCGCTGCAGGGGAATGGGAGGGACAGGGTGGTGGGTGGGCAGCCAGGAGTGCCCTTCACTCCCATGGGGAGTGAGAAGGAAGCTAAGTCTGACCCTAGAGAAGGGGAGATAAAGCATTGAGGCGGTGATGGAAGGAGGTAAGAGGGAGCCAGAGTTGGGGCTTAGTGGGAGCAAAGGATTGGAGCCACGACAGGAATCAGGCAGGGAAGGAATTGCAAGAAAGGACGGTGGTGGGTGGAAACGCCCAGAAGAGAAGGAGAGCGTGTCTGGTGCCGTGAGGGCAGGTGCCTCCAGGGAGACGGGAAAGGAGCCAGGCTCCAGGACTTTCCTGAGGAGGGGTGCGGAGACCCTCTTTGCCCGTCTGACAACAATCCAGGGCGTGCCCGGGTGTCCTCTTTCCTCCAGATGTGAGGGAAGCTGGGCTTTAAGAAAGTCCCCTGTGTCCTTCCAGCCAAGAGGGACAAGCTGACTCCTGAGAGCTCCTTGAAATGGCCACTGGGGAGAGAGGCGAGGCCCTCACACGAATCCCCTAAATCGCCTTCAGCCGGGGGCACACTCTCCTTTATGGCTGAGAGCTTCCTGGGTCAGATGCTAATTCGTTCCCTTTGGTGTCCCACCCCCCATTCAGGGGTGCTGATGCCCAAGCTAAGACTTGTGTTAATTGAGCAGAGGGTTTTTTTCCCAAGACTTGATGAGGTTGGGGGAGGAAGGTATGAATTTTATCCTCCTCCTTTGAGGCGGTGTATTAGTCAGCCAAAGGGGCGCTGATGCAAAATACCAGAAACCAGTCGGCTTTTATAAAGGGTATTTATTTGGGGTAGAAGTGCACAGTTACCAGGCCATAAAGCATAAGTTTCTTCCCTCACCAAAGCCCGTTGCCACATGTTGGAGCAAACAGCTGCCGACGTCTGCCAGGGTTCAGGCTTCCTGGGTTCCTCTCTTCCCGGGGCTGTGTTTCTCTCCGGGCTTAGCTCCTCTGGTTCCTCCACAAGGTCAGCTGTAGACCAGGAGGCTCTCCAGGCTTTCCTCTCTCCACAGGGCCAGCTGTGAACTGTCAGGTGAACGGCTCGTCTTCTCTCCTTCCTCACGACCAAGCCCCTCTGAGTGCTGACTTCCCGGAGCTCCAGCCTTAAAACTCAGCTTCCCAACTCCAGCTCAAAAACTCCAACTCTGCCCTTTGCCATGTCTTTTATCTTTGCTTTCCCACCCACCATGCATCAGGGCACAACGCCCTACTGACGTGGCCCAGTCCACGCCCTAATCATAACTTAATCATGCCCAGAGGAACAGCCCAGGCTACAAGCATAATTCATATGAATTCGTTTTGGAATTCATAACCATATCTAACTGCCGCAGGTGGTCTCTTTGCAAACCGTTCCTGGGGAAGGAAGTGAAGTTCTGGATATGTGGCACACGCCTGCACCCCAAGGGAAATATGTTTCTCGGCTTTGTAGGGAGTCCAACTCGGAGGCTTCCCCAGCTCGTCATTTTTATCATGATCTATGACTGGGGTGGGGGGAGAAGGGGAGAAGACAAGTGCGAGCCTCACAGAGGTCCTCAGGAAATACACCCCTGACTTCATAGCAGAGAGTACAGCATTTAACACGATGGGTTGGAGAATAACTACTTGATTTTAGGTATTCTCCAATCTATCATTGTAGCAAATGTAAATGGTATAAAAAATCAGTTTGGGATTAGCCTAGATGAAGACAAAATGCACTTCACCCTAACACTTTCTTCATAATATTTGTGAGAAAAATATCACCAATTCCAACTCGCTGGCATGTAAATTTGTAAAGGCTGTGATTTATCCAGTTCAGACATCTCCCTATTGCTAGACCATTTTTCAACAAGGTACCAGGGAATTAAATTTGGCCAACAGCTGTGCTCTGCTGAGCCACTTGATGAAGGAGACTAATGAGAAGATAAAAGTACGTTGGAATTGTTATATTTGGTAGAGAAAATACTTTAGCTCAGGGGTTTTCTTTTAGTGGAAATCTTTTCATGCAAACTGCATGATTTGTCTAGAAGACATCCCCATTGGCTTCCACATCTTTGCAGAGAGTAGGACGTCCAATTTGGCCAAGTTTCTGGTTTTCAGAGGTGCAGTGGATAGAGTTTTAGCAAACCTCTGAAGACAGCATGACAAGACTCTCAGAGCTAAGAGGAAATTGAGGAAGCCATGAAGATCAACTGAGGAGGGGGGTCAGTGAAGAGAATGGTGGGGTCCCAGCAAGGCCCTTGTCAGTCAAAGACCACGGGTGGGTTCACCTGCTGGAGGTCATGGAATCCAAGATGGTGCAGCCAAGCAGCCCAGAGAGGAAGCTCCGAGGCCCTTCTTCAGCCCTGCACTTCTAAATCGAGACCACCCTCTTCCAGTGGCTAGGACTTTGTCCCTCTGAGTGCCTGCTCTTTCAAAGTTATTTCAAAGCGAACCCACAAAATTGTCATGCAACAGTGCTCAGCAGAAGGGCCCCAGAAGATGTCCATGGCTCAACCCTACAGCCTGTGATGGTACCTTACAAGGCAAAAAGTGTCTTTGCAGATGCAACTGAGTCGAGGATGGGGTGACTATCCTGGATTGTCATGGGGGCTCCTGAGTGGAATAACAAGTGCCTTTATGAGGACAGGGCACAGGGAGGTTTACGCTGAAGAGGAGAAGGTGAAGGGATCTGGAGACAGGGCTTGGGAAGACGCAGCCAAGGATGCCTGGGGCCTCCTCCAGAGGCTGGCAGAGGCAGGAAGGGGCTTTGCCGAGAACCTTTGGGGGGACCCTGGCCTTGCCTCACCTTGATTTTGGGCTTCTGGCCTCCAGAACAGTGAGAGAACAGATTTCAGTTGCTGTAAGTCTCCGGGTTTGTGGGAACTTGTTATAGCTGCTGCAGGAGCCTTATACCGTGGCCTCCCCAACCCACCGGAGGCCCCGTTGTCCTGCTCTTTCCCTCATGTGATGAAACTGCCCTGCAATTCTTAGTTCTAGTCCCATCACTCATCTTTCCTGCGTGGATTTTACAGGCTCCAAAGTGACATCCTGACCTCCCTGTAAAGGAGATCTACAGGCCTCTCTCTTGCCCGTCAACCTTCCCGGATACGTGTTGTATGATTTCCATTACGTGAAGTACTTAGAATAAGCAACTTCGTGGAGACAGAAGGCAGAGTCGTGGTTGCCAGGGAGGGACGGGGAGCTATTGCTGGGTGAGTATGAGTTTTGTTTTGATGCTGAAAATGGTCCTGAAATAGATGGGGTGGAAATCACACCGCACTGCCAATCTACCGAATGTCAAAGAATTGTCCGCTTAAAACAGTTAAAATGAATTTTATGTTAGATACATTGTACTGCAGTTAAAATAAATAAATTAGTTAAAAAATAAAGGAACCCCTTTCAGTATTATGAAAACTCTCGCTACAAATGACTCCTGGGATGACATTTCTTAAAACTGAGTGACGCCTCGGCTACGCTGATAAATCTGTCCACTTAACCAATCGTTCCCTCAGTGCTGGTCTCCTTTCAAAGGTCCCTAATTTCAATTTTAAATCATGTGTTTCATGTAAAACTGTAAAACAGTTTCGGGACTTGCAAGAATCTAGTCCTCTAGTGAGAAATAGAAAGAATGGCAAGAAAGCTTCTCAGAACACAGGTCCCTGTTCAAGCCCGGGAGTTTGCTGTCTCCTCGACACAGCTGTGTTGATTCCTGCCCTACGTGGCCAGACCCTGGGGATTCGACGTTGAGGGAGGGGCGGGGTCACGTGTTCCAGGGGGGCAGCACATGCCCCCTTCAAGGACAATCACTGACCACGTTTGTAAAAGGAACGATTTTGCTTTTAGAACAGAAGACAGCGGCGTTTACAGTTAAGGGTGCAGGCTTGGAATCGGAAGTCCCGGGTTTGAATCCTGCGTCTGTGATTAAATAGATGCCTGCTGACCCCCTTGGGGTCTCAGCTCCCTCATCTGTAAAATGGGACTATGTGAGGGTGCCGTGAGCTGCAAACAAAACGAGGCGCACTGAGTGCCGAGACCATTTTCCAAGGGAATCGCCCAACACGTGCACCTGCTGTTCCTATCAGTTTGGGGCTGTGGTTATTGCTATAACAAGGAAATTTCCAGTCCCTGGAGGAAAGGCAGTGGAGGAGAAACAAGTGGCTTTTGCCCCGTGTGCCGTCTCTGACACCTTAAAGGACGGGTTTGTCGAGGAGCCCCTGAGATGCTCCCAGACCTGGGAGTCTGTGGACCTTGCACAACTTTTGAGAATGGAACCATGTCCTGGACAAAAGGCATGTCCAAGTCCAATCCGTGTTCCTGGGGAGCAAACCCATGTGGAAACAGGACCTTCGAAGATGCTATTTTTTGATTAAGGTACGGACTCGTTTGTGAATAGGGTCTTTGGAGAGCCTGTTTCGATGAGGCTTCTTCTGTAGGTCTGAGGGTCTTAGAAGCAGAATAAATTCAGACACAGGCAGGAGAGAAAGCCTCAGAGTGGCCAAGGAGACCATGGAGGCAGAGACGCAAGCCCAGGTACCCCACGGAAAACGGTGAGCCAGCCCCAGAATGCTGCAGACTCTGGGAGCGAGACGGCCAGTCGAGACCTTGAATTTTGGGCTTATAACCTCCAAAACCGTGAGACAATAAATCATCGTCATGCAAGCCACCCCGGCGTGTGGTATTTGTCCTAGCAGTAAACAGAGACGTTTTTCCTTCTTGCGACACACACTGAGCCGCGAATGGAGGAAAACCACCAGTGTCATACCAACTGGCAGAATTACTTCGAAAGGTTAAAAACTAAGCCTATGAAAATGGCAATATGGGAATTTCCAGGTAGCAGAAGAGGCGTTGGGAGGTGGAGCTTGGAGCCGTCCCCACCCCAAGTTCAAAGTCCACGTTTTGCTGCCGCAGTGAACTTCCACCGGTTCCCAAGCTAGGGAAATCTCGGGCGGGGTACGGAGCTCCCCAGCAGCTCAGCCCAAGGGGCCAGTCCTACCACATTTAAGGTCTCATACCTCTGCAAACGGTAGAGAAATTTCAGGTTCCACATGTCAGTAATTCTTCAACTGAAAGTTCTTGTAAGAAAGAGAGATTATCTTAAGACATAACCATGCAGAATGTCTTTGAGAGGTGTCATATTTCATCATTTACAGCTGCTGAATTATTCACAAGTCGCTCTGTGTACCTTGCTCCCGTAGAAACCGTCAGAAATCTGAGGGTCCCCTCCCCCCACAGTGAGGGGCGCGAAGGGGGCTTAGACCCCCGACTTGACCATGTCGCAGGGGCGGCAGACAGTTCCTGCAGACTCGTCACCTCGGGTCTGGAGCTAATCGTCTTGTGGTCAGCTCTACCCGGGGGTCTACATTGATGCCTAGCAAAGGGTTTCCGATGTGGGTGATAACGAACGACCCCTGCAACCCGGGCATATTTGAAATCTTTCAGGGCAAATGCCACGCGGTGTGTGTTTTAAAGATCTTGTGCTGGGTTGCATCTGAAAGTTCTTGGCCATGGAAGCAAAAGCAGAGCATGCAATTTTTGCTTTGAAGTATTATTAAACTAAATCCTCCCTCCCCAGTTCTAAATAAAGAGGGGTGGATTTTGCACCTTTCTGATATAAATCCATAAACCATCCCGGTGGAGAGGATGTCTACGGAACACGCTTTATACTTTCCCTGGCCTCGGCTCCCCCTCGTGCCCACGTACATCCGTCCGGGCATTTTCTCGGTGGCCTCCGTTTGAATGCAAAATGCATCCCCCCACACCCCCCCGCCTTGGAGCTGAACTCCAGGCTGATCTGGATTCTGGAAAACCTGCTGCTACACTCCATTCCCATTCAATCCATTACACCGCTCACCACGCAGTCCTCGTCACCCTGACTTCTAATTTGACAATGACAAAGAGCTCCGCGGTGATTTTAAATTTCATAATTTTAATCTGTCAAGCCTGACATTTAATTACTGCCCTTCTAACCCTAACCCATGTGCACAGACGCTGCCATTGGTTTTCCCTTAGAATTTTTTTTTTTCCCGTGCAAGAGTGGATTAATAAATATGAGCATAACTGGCAGGGATAAGACAATGTGCTCACGATGGCCTGTTAGTCCCAAATCTAGACAGATGAGGTTAATAATATTTTAAAGCGCTGCTTTATTGTATTAGGAGAGATTAAGCTAGGGCTCAGCCCTGGATGAGATGTTCAGTGAAAACAAAGCAGGAGGTCTGCTATGCAAACTCTCGAATGAGCACTTAGCTAAACAAACACCACGGTCGCCGTCAGGTTGCGAGACCCTGTGCAGCCCGGCTGTCATTTCTGGGGATTGCAAACAGGAGGAGACACCTGGGGTTAGCTAAGTGGCCAGGTGAGGACTGGGAGGGCAGGGGGCTTTGTTGGAAGTTCCTGGCTGATTAGTCCTGCACCTGGAGGCAACAGGTGCTAGGATCTCTAGGGGATAGTTATCCTCCAAGAGTTTTCATGCCTGCTGCTGAATCAACCTGCCCTGAAGCCCTCCTGCCTCTGGATTTCTCATTGGTGAGGTCACAGGTTTTCTTGAGATGGTGAGAGATGGTTTCAACCACCATCCCAGGCAATGTGTGCTTATTGCAACTGGAATGTATGGACTGAGGCTGCCTGCCTTGATTTAGGTACAAGCAGCCTTCAATTTTTACCCCATGGCAAAGTGGTTTCTTGCTGAGTCATCTTAAGCAGGGTGGGTTTTTCAATGAAAGCTCTATCAGGGAAGAAAACACATGTTTTTCTGGCATTTTGTAAAGGCCATCTGATGAGTTTTCACAACCGGAACTTTTTGTTTCTGGATGTCCACTGAGTTGGGGTCCCTAGTGGACCTCTGCATTGCTAATGCAAGCTCATGTTTTAGTTCATGTGCAAAGTGCATTGCATTTCCTTTTCTGTTTCCTAACTCTGTAGAAGCCAGCATGACTCTGTGCTCAGGGGGATGCTGCATCAGGCTTCCCTTCCTGAAGGGGTCTGTTTGCAGAATGTGATCCTCACTGGTAGTCCCCATGTAGCTGAAAGCCATGAAGCCAGGGTGTCCTGAAGCTGTGAGAGACAAGGGGGGGTGGGGGGAGAGGAGGGGGAGACCACGGACCTCAACCTGGCTGCCTGGGGGAACAGCCCCTCCAGTTCAGGTGAAGGCGCCCTTCCGTGGATTTTACCAAGGCATGCTGGCTTGGCAAGTCCTTTTCTCTCCACCCAAATGCCCCCCTGGCCCAAGGGCGGAAAGCCAGGGGAATGTATAATTTTCCTTCTTGCAAGGCTCTTGCCCCTGCCCTACTCTTTGTCTGCAGTCACAGACAGGCTTGTTTCACCAGGACCCCGTCTGGCCAGAGGACGGCACAGATCATGAGTTGACCTTGAGCCTGAGCTCCAATGCCTTCTCCCTGTACCACATTGGAGGGAGTGGATCATGGGCAGCGCCAGGGCAGAAGTGGAAACACGGAAGGAAGTGTGAGGAGAGAACCCTCCTCTGCCCAGAACCACTGCTTCTGCACCTGCCACAGCCCTCGTTATGGGGTGACTCGTGTGCCTCAAAAGATAGGTTGACATCCTAACCTCTACTTGTGCATGTGATCTCATTTGGAAATAGGGTAATTGCAGATGTAATCAGTTACGGTGAGGCAAACTGGAGTACGGTGATCCTAAATCCAATGACATGTTTCCTTTTATGAAGGGCGGAAGAGACGCAGACAGAGAGAAGAGGGTCCTGTGGAAATAAGCAGAGACTGCGGTGAGGCATCTACAAGCCAAGAAAAAATAATGTCACAAGAGTCTGGGATGCCCGCAAACTGCTCTCATGGCAAGGAGTGTGGCATGAGGATGGTTAGAAGAGAACTGCTCCCTTCATTAGACAGGTTTTCAACTCCAGGAAATTGAAATTGGTTGTGACTAGAGCAGACAAGGAACCTAACATACTTTTTCATCACTGACATGACCTTTCCTCTTCAAATAGATTATGAAAATGTCCGCGAGGCTTGTAATCAAAGGTAGCATGTTACTGTGCTGCCAAGCAGACCACATTAGCTCACTGCCCTGCCTTTCAAAGACCCACGACCCCCTGATACAATTTTATTGCTCAGAATTTGGTGCAACTCAAGCAGTCATCTGGTCTACCCCAACGTTCAGCTTGGAGAAGGATAAACCCTTGTGGCACTTTCTAGCTTTGAGTGTTATCCTGGGATACTGGAACTTCTTCTCTAGAGATAGTCGATTATCCTCATGGTTTCCAAACTGTGCTTGGAGGGAACCCTCCCTACCTCCCCTCCCATCCCCATGTCTCCTGAAAAAAGTTGCCCTTTTTTTATTTATGTATTGGCCTTTCAAGAAATTTAAGAAATGTTCTAACTAAAAAAGAGCCACGCCAAACGCTGGTCTCTGAAGTCGTTCCCAGCTCAGAGCTTTCGAGGGCTTGGAATCCATGGCGAATCCACACCACACCTGGAAAATACTTGTGGCAAAGGTGCTCTGGCTGTGTCTTACCTAAGACCACTTACTCAGGTGCTTGATGCCGATTTCCTCTCGGTTACTCTTCCGTAGGAGGTGATTGGCCAGCAGCCTCTTCGTGTACAAGTCACTGCAGAAACAATTTCACTTATGGCTAGAAAGAGCAATCAAAATATCTATAGATAAGTCAGTTGTAGAGAGGAGTAAGCCAGGTACACATGGGCATGTACCAATTTGTTAAAGTTGAATTGCTGGCTCCACCACTGTGGGCACGTTAACTTTTCTGAAAGAGAACTGTGAAATTAGCACAGTGGCATCTACCTGCAACGTTGTTGGGCGATTGGGCGTGGCCATACGGCTCTCCCGGCACCAGTCGATGGAGATTATCATTACGAGAAGAAAGTGCTGGGCTTTGCAGGGCAGGTGGGACTTTGCATCTTGGCACCTGCTGTTTGGTTTGACCATGTTATGTGTTGCCTGGACTTTTGGACGATCTTGAATGGCCTAAACACTAGCTCCCCCTCCCCACTTTGCTCCTACAAAGAAGGACCCCTCACCAAACAACCCCCTTCATCACGGGAGCCCAGCTCAGCGCCTGCATGTCCCACAGTAGAGGCTTCAGCTTCCCGCCAGCCCATGGAATTATTCCAACAAGCCAATCACATGCCCCGGTGGGAACAAGCAGGCATCCCACCCTCGTTACTACGAAGCCCACCTCCCACAGCCCCTGCTGGTCCACACTGTCCCTGTGCTCAGTCCCCGGGTGGTCCTGCGTGGTAAGTGGTGACCCCTCCCCAAGGCTGTGAGTTTCTGTGGCTAATGGACTGCTGTCCACCCCATCTGTCCAGGAAGAAATTCCTCCCTCACCAGCGGAGTGAGTCGGGGCCAGTAAAAACAGCCTCTTCCCTAATTTCTCTGAGGCTGCTTCTCCTTCTGCAAATGCTAGTCCCTGCTTTGTAAGGAGAAGTTACAGTGAACGAAAGAGAGGGAGGATGTAGCGAGCTTAGCCTGGTGACCCGGCGGGAAGCTGTTCCAAGACAGTTTAATGACTGAATTCCCCCAATCTTTGGCCTGCTGGGGTAGGACGAAGGATCCTTGTGAGCTGCCTCAGATTTTGCGAGAGGAGATTTAGCAGATCTCTCCGAGGCTTTGCACCCACGGAATGTAGAACTCATTACTGTAGGTACAGAACGTCCTTTCTGGGTCCCATTACATGGCATCTTAAGGTGAACTGAGGTTTACTCATCTGCAACCAGCACACAGAAAAAGCAAGTTCCTTGGCAGCCAGTTTCGGGGAAAGAGTTCTAAAAGCAGAAAACTGGGCAAGCAATGATTTTCAGAGCAATGCATTCATCATTATGCTAACCACAAATATGACTTCCTCTTACTGGAATGATTTTACCATACCACCACCCCCCCCAAACCTGGCTTGTTGATGAATCCCATAAAATTTGGAGTTTAAATAGGCAGAGAGATTATCCTGGATCCTGAGGAAATGCGCAGAGGATCTCAGGTGCGAGTATCAGGTTTGGCCATCAGCTGCGAAAGGCACCTCGACGCCGCGTTCTGGCGTTGGGTTTAAACTCGTGAAGTCGAGCTGGCGCTGAGACCTTTGGCAGCACTTTGGAGAGAAGGCGTCTCTGCAAACTTTGGCACTCGTCCCGGCCTCCAGCATAATGCTGTGTGTGTGTGGAGGCATTTAATAAATCTTATTTGATGATGATGATTTTCTAAGGCAGCGAGTTCACCTCCCCAGTGATCTCTGAAGATGGCTTAATTGCTACTTAGCAGGCACATTGCCTTCCAGGTTTTGTGGAAACCGGCAGGAAGCACACGCAACGCAGCACGGCACCGGCCCTCCGAGGGTGGGCAGGTGCCCCCGAGTTCCATCTCACAGTCGCTCCATTAGGTAACTTAAAGCCCGCAAGGCAGGCAAGGAGAGAGCGGCGAAGGCATCCTCGCTTTCGGTCGAAGGTAAACCACGTGTTCCCTGGAAAAGGTCATTTGCAAAGCTGTGGGGCAAGTCATCCCCAAACAGTCACACGTCTGTCTCTTCTGGAGCCCAGAGAGGAAGCGAGCAGGGTTCAGGACGACATTCAATGCCCGAACGCAACGACGCGGCTCAATGACTTGATTCAGTGGCTGCTCAAGCTAAATGACGCTAAAGTGCAGTGAAGTAACTTGCTTTCAAGCCAGACACGGTTATCCTTGGCTGGACCAACTCATCTGATTCTCTTGGTCACCCGAGTCTTAAAAAAGAAATGATTGTAAATTATGGGCTGTCTTTTCCTTATTGACCTGCAGGAGTTCTTTCATCCGCATCAGTTATATTTTTGCAGATATCTTTTCCCTGCCTGTGGCTTGCCTTTCACTCGTGTCTAAGCATCTTCTGATAAACAGATATTCCTTATTTTAATGTACTTCAATAAACCAATTTCTCCTCTTTTTGGTTATGTATTTTGTTCCCCATTTTTAAAAAAAATTGCCTCCCCCAAATCAGTAATATTTTTCCTCTAAAATTATTATCTAAAGTGGTAATGTTTTACCTCTTATATGTAGATTGATAATCTTTCTGAAATTTATTTTTCAGAAATTTATTTTTCAATGGTCTGACATTGAGGTCCAATACAATTTTTTATCCTAAATAGTCAGTGTCCCTAACATCACTTATGAAAATGTCCCCCTCTTCCCACTGTCCCCTAAGGTTAAAACAAAACTGTGCAAAACAGCAAAAAGCGAGTGTTTATGTGTGTGGGTCTGCGTTCCCCTCACTGATCTGTTTGTCCGTCTGTCTATGCCTGTGCCAGTGCTGGAAGTTTCATAGTTATTAAGAACTGTAGTTTCATAATAATTCCTGATGACTGACAGTAAATTGTCGTCCTGTAATCCCTTAAATGTTCAGATCATTCACAAAGAATCGACATCGTCCTCATTTATTTCTCTTAATAAAAGTTTACAGTGTTTGGAGTAAAGGTCTAACAGATATTGTTTTAGGCATTTTTCTTAATATTTGATCTTTGCTAAAGTAAATTTTATATTTTACAAATGTTCTTTTATAATTTTTTTTTTGCTGTTAGAATTATTTTTATATTGATCTTTTATTCAGAAAACTTGTTAAACTCACTAAATAATTCTAGTAATGTATAAAATATTTGGATTTTCAACACATACAATCATATTACCTGCAAATAATGATAATTTTCTTTCTTCCTTTTTCCCTTCCTTCCCCTCTCTTCCATCCCATCCCCCTTCTCCTTTCATTCCTTTCCCTTCTCTTTCTTTTTATTTCCTTTTTCCTTCCCTTACCCCTTTCCAATCTTCCCTCCCTCCTCCCTCCGTTCTTATTAGGCAGCTTTCTATTTCTTTGTTTTCTTGCTTTATTGCACTATTTTGGATTTCCAGTATAACATATCCTAGAAGTACTGATATGGGGCATCTTTTTCTCCCTCCCAACCTCAGAGTAGAAGTTTTAACTTAAACATTTTTCATTGAATATGATATCTGCTGAAATATGTGTGTGTGTAACTTTATATTACGGAAGTGTCATTTTATTCCTAATATGCTACCATGGTTGTTAAATCATAAATGTTGTCAAATTGTCAGATTTTATTGCATGTCCTCTTTCATTTATTGAGGTAATCTAATGTTTTACTTTTCTCCTTCATTTTGTTAATATGATGAAATCCAATGATTTTTTCTTTCTTTCTTTTTTTTTTGGAATGCTGAACAAAACTTGCATTCTGGGAATAAAACCAACTTTTTGTGCTTTTATTATCCTTTTGTTTTTTTAATAGACTTTTCTAGATTTGGTTTGCTAATATTTTGCATAAAATATTTCATCTTTGTTCATAAGTGCAATTGACTTGCTTTATTTTCTTGGCTCTCAAGCAAATTCCATGCAATGGGTTGGCTTAAACAATGGGAATTTACTAGCTCGCAGTTTTGAGCTAGGAGAAAGACCAAATCAAGGCGTCACAGAGATGCGTTCTTCCCAAACACTGATCTTCTGGGGCTGGCCGCCATCTTGGCCCTGGGCTCCTCTGTCACATGGCAATGCACATGGCGGCCCCTCCCGGCCTCTCCCTTCTCTCCTGGGTTCTGCTGGCCTTCGGCTTCCTGCTTCTCGTGCCTCTCTGTGCCTGGATTTCATTCTGCTTACAAGGGCTTCAGTGGCAGGATTAAGGCCCACTCTGACTGGGCTGGGCCTGGTCTCACCTGAAGTAGCCTCATCAGAAGGTCCCTCTCACAATGGGGTCAAAGCCTCAGGAACGAGCTAGATTTAAGAACACATCTTTTCCTGGGATATATACAACTCCAAACGGCGGCAAGCTGTAATTTTATTTTCTGTAAAGTCCTGGCCAGGTTTGACTATATTTCTGGCCTTTTGGACACGAGTCAAGAAGCGTTCTCTCATTTTAGGCTCAGGAAGGGTTTGTACAAGATTGGCATCATGTCTTCCCTAAACACTTGTTAAATTTACTGGCAAAGATATCTGAAACTGGCATTTTCTTTGTGGGGAAAATTTAAAGTATGCATTAAATTTCTTTAATTCATGTTTTTTCTGTTTGTATGTTATTTCCCAGTTTATCTAAATTTTCATTTTTTGGCATGAAGTTGTTTGTATTACACACATACACGTATATATAATCTATAGGTATATCCTTCTTTTTCTGATATTGCTTCTTTTATATTTCCTCTCTTTTTTTCTTGATTAGCATTGCCAGGGGTATTCAACTTGTATTTGTCTTTTAGCACAACCAAGTTTTGGTTCTGTTGATTTTCTCCTTTTTGTGTTCTATACTTAATTCATTAATTTCTGTTCTTGAGATAAGTTCTTAACTAATTAATTTTCAGCCTTTCTTCTTTTTATAAACATATTTAAAGCTGTAAATTCCCCCTCACAACTCTGCTTAAGTTGCATATATCCATCTTCAATGTGTCATATTTTCATTATTTTTCAGACCAAAATACTTTGTAGTTTTTATTTTGATTTCCTCTTTGACTTGTGGGTTATCGAGATGTACAGTGCTTAACTTTCAACCTTAGGGGATTTTCTAAATATATTTTTGTTATTCCCCCCACTTAATTGCTCTGGACTTGGAGAACGTACTCTGTGCCATTTCATTATTTTGATGATTGTTGAGATTTGCTTTACAACCCAGCATATGGTTAAATCTTCTGTTTCATGGGTGCTTGTAAAAAGTAAACATTCTGCAGTAATCAGATATAGAGTTGTGCCACTAGACAAAAATCCATAAAAGCATAAGATTTGAACCAAACTCAAATCTTTAATCTGTACTGACTTTTGGTGTGTTGTTTCTGTTACTGAGAGAGTATGGTAAGATTTCCTGCTAAAATTGTGTATACGTCTTTTATTTCTATCAAACTTTGCTTTATATATTTTAAATCTTTTGTTATTGGGTGTATAGAAATTTATAATATTTATATTCCTGGAGAAATGATCCTTTTATCATTAAGAAGTGTTTCTCTTTACTTTTAGTATCTATTTTTTTTTTTAAAGATTTTATTTATTTATTCATTTATCCCCCCCTTGCTGCTTGTGCTTGCTGGGTCAGCTAACCACGCCATGCGGGCGGGCCTGCCTTCACCAGGAGGCCCCGGGAACCGAACCCGGGGCCTCCCATATGGTAAACGGGAGCCCCACTGATTGAGCCACAGCCGCTTCCCTAGTATCTATTTTTTATCTGAGTTTTACATTGATATTACTGTACCCTCACTGGTTTACTTTTGGCTGATATTTACATGTTATGTCTTTTTCTATCCCTTTAGGCTTACTCTTTGTTTCCTTACTTTTTAGCTAACTATAATTGTTTTATCTTAATACAGGGAGGTGATCTTTATTTTTTTTAGTTGGATCACTTAGCTGATTTACGTTTCATGCAATGGTTGAGAAGTTGGAATTAAACCCATCATCTCACTCTGCTTGGGCAAAGAAGCAAGTAAGATTGCACAAACATTGAAAGAGAGTGGAGGAGAGCTGGTTGTCTGACAGTGGGCAGTATGGAAGACACTGGAGGTTCCCGTTGGAAATATAATTAATAAGCAAGTGTATTTGGCTTCCAGGAATATGGACATGGTCTTCAGGCCACAGGAGACGGCCCCTTTTCATTCCACGGTGCTAGGTACCTTCCAGACAATTGCTTTGTGGTGGCAGTGAATTAGAGAAGAATCAGAGGTGAGCGGGAAAGTGAGAGAGTGACCCCTTCTAGAACCCTGGGCCATCAGAGAATGGAGGGGGTTCTGGGCATATTTGAAGGATAAAAACTTCCCAGGAGTGAGGGCATTAAGGAAGGGCATGCTCATTGCCTTCAGATATTTGAAAGCCTGCCATGTGAAAGAGCTTCCCATCTGTCCTTCCTCGTTCAAGATGCAGAGCGAGGAATCATGTGCTGGGAGACCGGCTCCAGGTCAACATGCAAATGCCAGAGCTGTCCGAAGATGAAAAGGCTTCTTAATGAGGTGGTGAGTTGTCCGTTACTGGGCGTATCCAAATGCTGTCTGGATAACCGCTCAGAGAAAACCGAAGACAGGCTTCCAGCGGGGGTGGGGGGTTGACTGCCGAGACCCTTCGCGTCCCTTCTCCGTCTCCGAGTCTGTGAGGAGCCGATTAGGTGCAGTCTGTGCCAGCTTTCTGTCTGTACTTCCAGGGATGCCAAATGAATCACCACGAAATCGAAAATGCTCTCAGCGTCGGCGGGGGCTGCAGACACTGTGGAAAAACCATCCTCAGCAGCCGAGGCAGAGTCTTGGCAAATATCTTGTAAAATGAATGATGGTGCAATACTGTCTTCTTCTCAAGCCCCGCATTAGACATAATCTGTCCCCAAAGGAAATAGAACATTTTGTAACAATGCAAGAAATGCTAATCCTCACATTCCCAATTTCCATTAAAAAAAAAACAAAAAACCTGGAGAGGTTGGAATTTTCTCATCTGATGATATATTCAAAAGTTCAGTCCAGAATAATCAAGGCAGTCTTTTAAAGTCTGCATTTATTCCGGGCAAAACACCAAGGGTCCTAAATGCAGAACGCAAAGCTGGGATGAGTTTGGGACTTGGCAAGAGGCTGTCCAATGTGGGAAGCTCGAGTAGCACGAGCCTCTGGGATAGTTTCCCACAATAAATGGCTCTGCGTGATTTAGAGAAGAAGAGGGGATGATGAGGGAAGAGGGTCTTCAAAATTTCATTAAATATTAGGAAAAGATGAGGGCGATTTCCAGGTGGGGAAAATATCCTATTTTCCAGAGTCAGCAAAGAGGAGGTTTGGGAGGAGGCAAGATTTTTTAAGGCTTGTCTCCTCTCCTGCCTGGAAGTGAGGACACTCTTCTTTCACTTTTTATTGTTCTCAACACGTAAAAGTTAATTCTACGCCTTCCTCGCCATTAGACCAGGGCTCTTTGATGACATGCCTCACGCCTTTTAAAGGAGAGTTTAGGAGAGAAGTGGAGGAGGATTTCAAAGTGGGTTCGCATCCGTCCTGTGCAGCGTGCACCCCTTCTTTGAGCTTCGTGTCCTCCTCTATAAAAGTGTGGAGCTGGGACCCAGCTAGGGAGTGTGTGGCAAGGGTGACAAATGGTTCGGCTGAATTGCTTGCAGAGTGTCCCTCAGCAGTCCCTGCTGTGAACATTCTCAGATGTTCTGGACTTGGGACGAGGCTCAGAAGATAAAGAAGAAACGATGCCTTTATTTCGCAATCAGAGAAGGAACCCTGAATGTTTTAAGTAAGATTGCAGCAGGAGCATGTGCGCTCACTTCTCTCGCCAGGAACAAACAGCACAAACACAGGGCGGAGACGAGGGCTGGAAATTCACGGTGAGGAGCGGGCGCTGGACCCTTCTGGGGGCTTGTCAGGGAGGAGGGGTCTCTGGCTTTGATTTCGTAGGGAACAGCATGGGTCTCCTCCAGAGGCTTTAACTTGGAGCGCTGTGCGGCTCACGGAATGCATCCGTCCGTGGCACGTGCTTAAAGCATACCCTTGTCAACTCAGCACATCACAGAGGTAGCTCGGGGCTGATTGGCTCCCGGGCCAGGGGAGACGGCAGAGCTGGGAGGGATGCCGGGCTGAGGACTACCTTCTCCGTTGCCTCACCTGCCAGCCAACCGTGGGACGTGGGGTTCTGTCTGGAACTCTGTGTTTCTGAAGGAGAGTGATCAAACCCCGCGGCACTGAGACCCTTCTCCATCATTCAGTCCAGCCAACCCACACACAGTGGGGTTTTTATCGCCAGCTGCACCTCTGGACTTGGACCCTAGAGAGAGTCACTCGTCCTCGGGCACACCCTAGATGGTGGAAGAGCTGGAATCCAGAGCTCTCAGGTTCCAAGGAAGAGGCCTTTCCCCCGTCTGAGTCCTGTTGATGCCCCCTCAGGCTCAACAATGAGCCCTCTCTTCAACTTGGCCAACCCTCTTCTCCCATGCTTCCTCTGAGCATCATTTTCTTCACTGAGCTTTCAAAATGCTTCTTGAATCTCCACTGCACTTTGCATGTGGAGGCTCAGCTGAGCTTAAGAACTAACTGTAGGACTGAATGCTTTCTGTCTTGAATGCCTGCAGTAGGGAGTGAGCTCAGAACATTTTCCCAACACTAGGTTTCATCTTGTTCCTATAGTAACGGATCATACAGAATGCATTGACGAGTAGTGACACATCCACAGATATCAAAGGGTATATCTTTGCTTCCATTTTATACATACATATGTAAATATGTCTATATATCTCTCTCTATTTTATATGTGTATATCTATTGTTATACTTAAAATATAAAATGTATATTTATGTATAATTATAATATAAAGTTATATTGATATACACATATGTCAGGAAATAGGCTTCAAATTCATGTTAAGAGAACAGATGCCAGGAAACTGCTTTAGAAGAAAATTGCACCACATTTTTTATTTCTTCTTGCTTGGAGTACATGTGTTTAATAACAGTGTGTCCTTAGATATTTTTGAAACGTTGTGGTTAGTATAACTTGCATGAAATGTTGAATTTGGAGGGTGAGTGAAATCTTTTCCTTAGGATGCCCCCTCAGTGCCTTATGCTTGGTAGATGTTTAATAAATATTACTGAAGAGAGAGAACTCCTTGGCAAGACAATTATTATACTGTACTTATGCGGGTCACTAATTTTAGGAAACCAGATAGTTCATTTATAATGATCCGCCCAAGCAGGAAAAAGCATGGACTTGTCATTCCACCCTCTATACAGGGAAGTCTGCATTTTTAAAATACAAGTCTAACCGAGATCTCCAAAAGGCATCTAAAAAATGTCTTAATATGCATAAACCCTTAATTTCCCCATGGTGGGACAGCTCAAAAATAGATGAATGGATTTCTGAAACTTCCCCAAAAAATTATTCTTGGACTAAAACTCACATTCAGTACAGAAAATAATGGGTAAGCATAAAATACTTAAAAAGGGGGTTAGAGTAAAATTATAATTTCATTCTTAAGAATAGCCTGGTGATAATAGGAAAGTCATATTTCAGGTGGATTTTAGAAGTCTAATCTGGTGATGCAGAAACTCAAAATGGTTCTAATGATTTCCATGTCGAATCTGTGGAGCACTGTCAGAGAATCTCCTCGTAAGGGGACAAGAAAAATGGCATATTATTCATTTGTGTACATTTACTCGACAAGGTCTTGCTAGGCTCTATGCTAAAAGAGGCAGAGTTTCATGAAGTGATGCCTTCTCATCTCACTCATTTTATCGAGAATAATTAGTATCTATGCCTTGTTTGAACTTCTGGCTGTCTGGCATGTGGAGACTCTTGATTATTAGCTCCAGAAGAGTACGATTTGGCAGCTCTTAGAAATCAGAAACCAAGAATGAGAATTTGGATGCAGAAGGAAACATGATACAGGAAATATGGTCATCTGCTACATATATTTTAGAAATTGAGAAATGAAGTGCTTTGGACAAAAAAAAAAAAAAATAGGAATTGTAGATTTTTTTTCCTGAAATTTTCTTCTTATTTAGAATTGAAAACTACTCTAAAGAAACCGGGGGAATTTTTAAAAGAGTAATAAATTTACTTAGCATCTGTTTGAAATTTAAATCTCAGCTAAATTGAGAAATAAATTAAAATCTTTCTATTTGGTTTCAATTTGGTTGATGATATCACCAGAATCCAGAATTTTCATACTTAAAAATTATACTAGGTTACCAGTCTTCAATTTCAGTTAGATCACGTACATGTGAAAAACCAGACGCACTGATTTACTCTTTAAGGTATAGTATTTCGGACACACACACACATTTATCCTGACCGTTTCCTCATGGAATGGATTTCACATTTGTGCCTCTGATGTCCTTTTCTGTTCATCTTTTTTTCCGTCTCTAATATGTTGAGCTCTTCTTTTTTCCAAGTAATTCTATTTTCTGAGACAGGTGAGTTTAGAAATGGCAACTTTATCTCCTGGCTGCACAAGACCATTTGTATAAATTTTCTCTTTACTTCTTCTGCCCAAGCCTAGCATTTCACTGAAATATCTTCATTATTATTAAACAAGAGTTTTAAAATATTTAAAAGGCCCCCAAGAGTGTGCGTGTTAGTTTTTGGATGCTGTAGCTGTGTTTTCCAGCAATCATCTGCTGTCTCTTTCTTTTCCTTTCCACTCCACTGTCTTGGCCATCATTCCTGTGTTGGTTTAAGATCCCAAATTTTGCTCTCTCTGCAGCTTGAACCCACTCCTTTGAGCTTTAATCTATATACCAACTGTTCTAGACATATGCACCTAAATAACCTGTAACTCCCTGTGACAAAAATTCAGATGTGATTTTTGTCTTAGGTAACAAGAATCCAGGAGGTCCAGAAAATAAAAGCTATCAGGCAGATATCTCTGGAATTCTTTTGATTTCCTCACTCTGATTGCAAAATGGCTGCTGTAGCTCCTGCTATCACATATGCATTCCAGGTGGGAAGAAAAAAGCAAGAGCAAAGGGCAAAATGGGGGAAAAAATCAAGCAATTTTGTTCTCCTTTTAAGGAAATTGCTTGAAAATCCCGCCAACAACTGCTGTGCTTCTTTCTTTTTGGCCTGAAAGATCTCCGTATCTCCAAGGGAGGCTGGAAAAATAGAAGAGAAATGTATAATATTTGACTGGGATTCTTGCCAGTCCAGCAAATCTGTGCTTTCAGAGTGAGAAAGAAGGGGAGACAGGACACAGGGAGGGCAGGGACTCCTCCACCCCCATACTCGGTCAAAAACCGCATCCTCTGGGACCCGTCTGCACACACCCCCACGCCCCCACCCCAAGTGCAAGCCACCGTCTTCCTGGAGGAGACCTTCAAGGTTTCCGATCTGTTACCAAAGTCGTTTAAAAGTTTTCCAGAAGGAAGATTTCAGCATCTCCGCTTGCGCTACTCGCCAAACGACCCATACAGGATGAAGGCCGCCAACCAAAAGGAGCCCGAGGAAATGACGCCGGAGAAGGACACAGTGCCTGCTGCAGTGAGGAAGGGGGTGCGCAGGCTGCCGCAGGGGGTCTCCCCGGCCCCTCCTCGGCCGCCGCGCTGCAGTTTTACTTTAAAGGAGCCCCTGGGAGGCAGGACGGCTGCCCCCACCTGGGCGAAGCTGCAGAGGCTGCTGTGTCCTGGCCTTCCTCCTCCTTTTCCTCCTTGTTCATGGCGGAGGGTGTGTGTTCTATCGACAAAAACAAAGACAATTCGAGTGCAAAGAATAGCATCCTCCGTCTCTTCCGAGCACCAGCTATGTGCCAAGCGCTGTGTGCATTGGGAGACACCGGGGGAAAGGTGGATAGAGCCTCTGCTCCCTGTGCCCGCGGAGGAGAGAGTGAACGTGCGGCTGCACTGAGCAGTGGGGAGGGGAGAGGGGCTGGGCGAGTACGGCCGAGCCAGGACCTGGCATCCTTTCCACGCGGACACCCCCGGAATACCCCACGCCCTGCTGCCCCGCAGTCTGCCTTGTGGGAGGAAGGCCCCCGTCTGGACCTTCTGCGGCGATCCGAAGGGACGGGGGCTTTTTGTTGAGCTGTGAAGGTTTCTTGGAGGGAAGGAATCTGGTCCCTCTGGGCAGAGGTGGAAGGCTTTAGGGGAGACATTGGAAGAGGACCCGGCAGATTTGAAGGTGACTCCTTGGCTCCAGATGGAACTGCAGGGTGGGGGCCGTTTGTGGAGTCAGCTCGGTTTGGGGTGTGGTTGATTTGGGGTGCCTGCTGGACATCACTGGCGTTGGGGGCAGGAATCTGGAGCTTCGACGGAGGATCGGGGATGGATATCCAGCTTTGGGGGTCACTGGCTTTTAAATGGCAATGAGTGATGTAGATGGGCAAGGAAAGGGGTGCAGGATGGAGCCCTGGGGCACCCCAGGCATGTCCTTTGGGCTTTCCAGGTCGCCGGCTTGGGGCTTAAACGTGGACGTCGGCCTCTCCTGGTCCACAGATGGGACATTGGTCAAGGCTAATGGGGACTCGGGTCTGTTCCGAGCCCTTCCCCCTCTCCTCCTCTTCCCCCAGACGCGGCCGCCCCGTCCCCCTCCCTGCATCCCTCCCTGGCCGCTGCCCACCCCTTCCCCTGCCCTCCATCCAGAGCCTGCACCCTCTGTCCGTCTTCTCCAAGCCTCCCTCACCTCCTCCTCCCCTGCATCCCGCGGGCTTTTGGGCCTCGGCTGTCTCGTGGCCTTTCCACATGCTTCCCTCCACCTCCGTCACTAGTGGACACGTCCCTGCTCTGCAGCTGGGGCTCTCGTCCGTCCGACCACACACCTGCCCACCTGCCCAGGAGGACGCAGTGGGGACTTGCTCTGGAGCTGGAGGTCATGCACCCAGAGTCCGCAGCCCCCGAGGAAGGAGCGGGAAGCCCAGGGCCCCTGGCTTCCGACCCTCTGCCTGTGGTCTGGACGTGAGCTGCGTTCGAGGCGGGGGCCAGTCTGCCATGGACGCCGCGACCTTGAGCTCCCGGACACCCTTCCACCTGAGCCGCAACGTCAGGGTGTGAACGACGGCCAGGCACCTGCTCAGGAAGGCTCCGCGAGCGCCGTCCGTCCTCTCTTCCCGCAATCGGCCAAGACGCATCGTGCGAGCCGCGCGCAGAAGCCCTTTCTTCCCGAGTTTGCATCTGAGGGACAGGGACCAACTCTGCAACCAGCAGGGTGCCGATGAAGACTAGAGGAGCTTACAGACCCTCCACCCACTGAACGTCTGTCCTGCTTTCCAGGCAGAGCTACGGGTGCCGGCAGGGCGTGACTGTCCCCCAGCCCACCTCCCGCCTCGCCGCCCCACCACCGAGCTCCCCGAATCCAGGCCAGCTGGGGCCGCGTTGCCCCGAACGGCCCCGCCTTTGAAGACACTTGCGGATCCACTCACTCATTCATTCGGCATGAGTTCGTTTTTCTGTCGTTGGTTTAATGCGTGTTTATTAAAAGTCTACTGAGCACGGTGCTTGTTGGGACTCTCCATTTATTATCATTATTATTATTTATTGTTCTCACCAAACCTACAGAGCAGACACTGCCCCCTTCCTTCCAGGATGGGGACACGGAGGAGCGGACCACTGTACCAGCTCCGCATCCGCGTCTGCGCCTGCTACGCCACAGACGGAGGACTCTCGGTGCTGACTGCCATCCTCGGTGCACCCCAAAACCTGCCCCTCCAGACGTGGTGAACTGCTTCCACGTCACAGAGGGCTGCTTTGGAGCCCTCGTGCTCTCAGTCCACCTCAATTCCCAGTGGCTGCCAATATGCACTTCACTCCCCTGAGATGGCTCCTTCATCTGTCTGTTCACTGTCTGCTCGCTGTCTGCTCATTGTCCTTGCTTGTTGTTTCTGCTCGTTGTCTTTGCTCATTGTGCCCACTCATTGTCTGCTCGTTGTGCCCGCTTGTTAACTGCTCATCTTCTTTCAAAGGAGCCAAACCCGGGTCCCCCCATGTGGGAGGTGGGTGCCCAACCACTTGAGCCACATCCACTCCCTGCTCATTGTGCCAGCTTGCATCAGCTCATTGCATCTGCTCATCTTCTTTAGGAGGCACTGGGAACCGAACCCGGGACCTCCCATGTGGGAGGTGGGCACTCAACCACTTGAGCCACATCTGCTCCCCCGATATGCACTTTGTGTCCGTGCCCCCCTGCATGGCGCCCACATCACCGGGTCGGCGTGTGGGCGTGGTCTGCCCAGCTCTGCAGCATGTGTGGGGCAAGCCTCCGGTATTTGGTTTTAGAGTCTCTACAAGCCCGACTTAAAAATACTTGTTTTGTGGATCCCCTGAGACACCCCCCATAGTCCAGCAGGTAAGGAAGGCGGAGTCAAGGTCCACACAGAGTTTCCTGAGCAGAAATGCCTCCCCGCAATCACCATCGTCGTCGTTTCCCCTCCTTTTAAGTAGGGACACGTGGTTCCTTCCCATCAGCTATTGCTGGGGGTGCGGTGATGAACGGAAACTCGCCCCAAGAGGCGCCTGGCTTTGTCCCGGCTCCTGGAGGCCGCCTCCAAGCCCTTGGGCTGCGCTGCCCAGTCGGCACGCCCTGGTCTGCCTGGGGCACGGGGGCTCACAGAAGAGTCGGTGACAGCGCTGGTTTGTGGTGGGTGCTTGTGCTCTGGCCCTGCTTGACCTCTGGCAGTGCCGGAGATGAAGGTCAGCCACGGAGTGCATTATTGAACCTGAGGATGGCTTTGGGTCCCCAAACTGGCACGGAGTGTCAGAAGTGAGGGCAGTCTTGGCGACTCCAAATTAAGAAGTTTAAGTGGCACCTAATTTAAATATTTAACTTGGCTCATCGAAGGATAAGTTGTGACACGTGTTAAGGATGATTGTCAAAATAATGCCTCTTTGCTCTCAAAAAAAAGAGAGATAAAGCCATGTTCAAAGTATGACTGACAGTTTGGGCTCATGTGGTTTCATCTGGGTAGTCACAGTTGATTTTGTAAACATATTGGCAAGCGAATGTTAAGCGGTCAATTCACTAGATTTAGGAATAGCAGTAATGTGAAAAAGAGAATGTGCACATTTCAGAGTTAACTCTGAAAATGAAGAAAAAAATGCCCCCACCCAATATTACGGCAGATCTTTAAAGACTAATTTTATTTTAACATTAAGGTTGTGCTTTGGGGAATACCTTTTCTTTTTAAATATTTAACTAAATGTTCAGTGTATTAAATCATTTAGCAGGAAATACGTCCTTTTATTCTGGTACAAATTAAAGGACTCGCAAAGATCTCTCCCAAAGCTCAATTTTGTAGTTGTCTCAGCTGAAAACGAACAGTTCATCATTTGAACAGAAATTTTAGCATCACAGAAGTTACAAGACTGTGTCCTTTTATCACTGTTTTAACAGCAAAATTGAGCAGAATGTAGAAATACTAGTACAGTGCTGATATCTATTATTATATCTGCCTCTAGCACGTACAGGGAAGACTATGCAGTGATGACAATGAAGAAAAGCCATGTGGAAAGTAATTCTAGTTCAGGTTTCAAACAGCATGGATTACACTATTGCTAGACAATAGACGAAATGCAAACTTGAGAAGCAAGCTCAACAGACCATTTGGCAGTTATGCTAAAATGACATCAGGTGACGTGCAAGTTGTTTACACAAGAGCCATGCATTGTAAAGCTCTGGAGGCATCCTAAAATTCACTTCTGTGCGTTTGTTCTTGAATTACAGCAGATCGTACACGAGCTATTTAAGTCTTACGAAAGGACAAATACATATTTTTTGTGAGTCAGTGACATGCAATAATCAGAATGAGCAAATTCAGAGAGTCAGAAACTTGGCATTCCCAGGGGCTGGGTGGGGGGAGATAAGGAATCGGTGAGGGGAGAATGCTTTATTGTGCAGAATTTCTGATTGGGGTGACGGGAAGCTTCTGGTGCTGATGTGATTTGACACCACTGAATTGTACATTTGAATGTGGTTAAAGAGAAAAATTTTAGGTTGTATCTATGCTACTAGAATAAAAATAATTTTAAAAAACCTTAGGAATGTACAGCACAAGCAGTGAACCCTGATGTAAACTATGGTCTATAGTTAGTACAATTACACTTTTCTTTCGTCAATTGTAGCAAAGATACCACACTAATGCAAATTGTTAATAATATGGGGGTTATATGAGAACTCTGGATTTCCTACATGATTTTTCTATTAACCTACAACTTTTCCAATAAAAAATTATTTTAAAGAGAAGTGTAAGTATTTTTCCCCTTGAAGGATTATTTCTTATGTCCCTGGAAATCCTTAAAATAGTTGAATCATAGACTCAAGACTTAACCTACACAGATCCATTTAACTGGGTTTTGCTATAAGTTTGTCATTTCGAGAGTGTTACGTCAATGGAATCACATTCATGTAAGCTTCTAAGATGGGATTTTTCCACTCAGTGTAACTTCCTGGAGGTTTAGCCAAACTGTTGCTTTTTGTTCGTGGTAGTATCTCATGGGACAAATGCACCACAGCTTTTTAACCATTCACCTGTCATGATTCGTCTCCAGTTTTTGTTATTTCAAATCCAGCTGCTATAAACATTTGAGTACAGGTTTCTGTGTGAACTGAAGTCTTCATTTCTGTGATAAATGCCCAGGGGTGCAGTTACTAGGTCACACAGCAGTTGTGTGTTTAGTTATACATTTTTTAACAAACTGCCAAATTGTTTTCCAGAGTGGCTGTACCTTCTTACATCCCCACCAGCTATATATCAGTGATCCAGTTTCTCCACATCTTCACCAGCATTTGGTGTTGTTATGATTTTTTTTTTATTTTAGCCATTCTGACAGGTGTGTAGTGATAGCTCATTTGGTCTTAATTTGCATTTCCCTAATGGTTAGTGATGTTGAAAATCTTTTCATGTGCTTGTCATCTGTACATCCTCAGCAGTGAAATATCTCTTCATGTGTTTTACCCATTTCTAATCGCATTGATCTTTTAATTTTTTTTTTTTTTTACTGTTGTGTTTTGAGAGTTCTTTATATATTCTAGATAATAGTCCTCCTTTGGATATATGGTTTGCAAATATATTCTCTTACTCTGTAACTTTCTCTTCATCTTCTAAACAGGGTCTTTTGCAGAGCAAAAGTTTGCAATTTTGATGAACCAAGACAGAGAAATGGAGAATCTCTAGGGTGATACACCCACAGAGAGTCTGCAGACTTTAGGATTTTATTAGGAAAACAGATATCTTGAAGCGGAGGACACGGCTCCAACTTTATTTCCACCATCACCATCATCTGGGGTGTACTTGAGCCCCTGAATTTACACTGCATCACTCTTTCCCCTGTGGGATATGTAGATAATCATTTGTAACAGGTAGCTGTTTCTGCATAACAAATGACCCCAAAATTAGTGGCTTAAAAGAATCAATATCTATTATCTCACACGTTTCTGTGGGTGAGGCATCTGAGAGCGGCTTCCAGCTCAGGGTCCTCTGTGAGGCTGTGGTCAAGATGTCCCTGGGTGTGCAGTCGTTTGAAGTCCTGACTGGGGCTGGAGGGTGCACGACCGAGGTGGGCTCCTCACTCTCCTGGCAGGTCAGGGCAGGCTGCGGGCAGGTGGCCTCAGCTCCAGCCACACGCACAGGGACAACTCCAGGGCACTGCTTGAGCATCCTCACAATATGGCGGCCAGCCTGCTCCAGTGTGTGACCCGGGGGAGCGTGAGGCAGGAGCTGCCGTGTCTTCCATGAGCTATCCTTGGAAGTCACATGCTGCCGTTTCTGCAAATCCTATTGGTTACCTCTCATTGTGGGAGGGAACTGTAGAGGGTGTAATCTCTGAGAGGCAAGGCTCATCGGAGGCCATCTTGGAGCCTTTCTAACAAATCCTTCATTCATTCATTCATTCATTCATTCATTCGTTTGTTTAGGAAATATTTTAAGGAAAACTCCTCTGGGCCAGGTAGTCTTCGAGGTGAACAAAACAAAACTACTTGCAATGGAATTTTTGTTGTAACGAAGAGAGACGACCATAAACTAGAAAAAATAAACACAATTCATTTCAACACGAGAGTTAGGGGGGAAATAAAAGAAGGTCATTGGCTAGAGAATCATCTGTCCAGAGGGAGTTGGGTTCTGATGAAGGCAGAGGACGTGGTTTCCATAAAAAGGTGGAAACTCTGATGGCCCCAGGGGTAGCTAGTTGGCCAGAAGTGAGGGTGGTCCTGGGACCCTCTTGAACTCTCAGCTGGTGCTTGAAGTGAGGACTCTCAACCTGTGAAGTTTGGCTCAATCCGGGTAGGGTCTGGACTCATCACACATGGTTACCCTAATTAGAAAGCGCCATGGGAAGAGGGCGAGTGGTCAATGTGCTGCCACATTGCAGGACGTCTGGCATCGAGGTCTTTCTTATTCACTAACACCCTCTACCCCCACCAGTGTGATGGCCAACCCCACCCTTCGAAACTCTAAATACTCCAGAAAAACATATTCTTATCTTAATCCACTCCTGGGGCTGTGAGCCCTTGTAAGTAGGGCCTTTGGAGGAGAGTACTTCAAGTTAAGGTGTGGCTCACCTCAGTCAGGACTCCTATTATTACTCCTATTTAATATAGAAAGAGAAAACCACAGACGGAGCAGCCAGAAGCTGGAGATCGATGGAACCCAGAAGAGAAGGGAGAGACGAGGAGACACCACCACTGGACCAGAAATCTCATCTTCCATTTCAACTGTCTGTGCTCATGTTGTGTTCCTAGAGCATTTAGCCTCCACCTTGTGCTGAAGTCTCCACTTCTCCTGGACGTTTGTGAGCTGTGGTATGCTCTGGTTTCGCCTTTCTGGATGAGTCAGTTCTATGGCCATTGTCAGCTCCAAGAGGTACCTGGGGATTGGGCATGTTCACCCAAAGCCCTGGTGTTGGATCCCAGATCTTGGTGACGAGGGCATTTCCCATCACACATCCATCTGCCCATTTACCTATTCTCCAGGCAGATTCTTGATGTCTCTCCTTGCGGACACATCAGGAGGATTAAGGACTTGGAAGGGGAGGTCCCTAAGATTTCCCCTCCTCAATCAGCATTTCCAAATCACAGTACAAAATGGGGGTCCAGCATCATTGAGTGAGGATTTTCTCCTTCAACAGTTGTTGCAGTTGGAGAACTCTAGACTCATTGAGTTCAAGAGTCTGCAGCTCCACGTGGGGAGAAATTCTGTGCCCAGGAGCCCTTTTCTCTCTCTAATCCTTGGCTCTGATGGCAGTAAATGTCCAAGTACAAGTGAACATTCATTTGTTTCCCAATTGTGACTTTCTGTTTCAAATGGCTTTTGTTCCTGTGGAGGAAGGATGAACTGGTTTTCCCCAAAGCCTGATCTTTTCTGGATGACCTGACTCAGAAGTTCTCTGAGCCCCAGAAGAGGTGACAGTGGGGACAGCAACTTTGGACCTTCCCTGACCTGCTTGCCAAACTCCACACCTAACTCCAGCCAGAAATTTCTCAAACTCACAGACCACCTGGTGCTTTATCTTGATCCACCTACCAGTCAAATAGATCAGACTCCCAGCAGTTATTGGTTTTGAATGGGGACAATAGTCAGCAGAGTAGAGACCTATCCTTCAAAGGACACTCAACTCAGCTACTTGAAGGCTTCAAGCTTTGAGCTCTTGAAGGATATATGGTCATTATATTATTTCAGTGGATTAAGTGATGGGATATTGAACAAAAAATGGGCTCCAACTCTTTCTTTCATGTCAGAAAGGCTACTAGAGATGCCACATTGTAATAGACTGTATTCATTATCTATGACTGTGTAACAAATTATCCCAGAACTTAGTGATTTAAAGCAACAATAAGCACTGATTATCCCCAGTTTCATGGGGAGAAATTCAGGAGTGGCTCTGCCAGGCATGTATCACTTTGGGCCACACATGAGGTTGTGGTTATTGGAAGGCTTGACAGGCACTGGACAATCCACCTTCAAGGTGATGCATCCATGAATCAGCCACAGAAGGTGGACAGGTTTTTCTGACTGTTGGTAGGAAGCCTCTGTTCCTCTCCAAGTGGGCCTCTTTGCAGGGTTGCTTGAGCAACCTCACAACATGGTAGCCAGCTCTGCCCAGCATGATCCAACATGGCAGCACACTTGCCAAGTGTGATCCAACATGGTGGCCTCCTTCACCCAGGGTAATCCAACATGGCGGCTGGCTTCTCCCAGCGAGATCTAACATGGCGGCCAGCTTGCCAGGTGTGATCCACCATGGCGGCCAGCTTGCCAGGTGTGATCCACCATGGCGGCCAGCTTGCCAGGTGTGATCCAACATGGCAGCTTTGCCCAGTGTGATCCAACATGGCAGCCAGATTCACCCAGCGTGATCCAAGAGAGAGCAAGGCAGAAACTGTTCCATCATTCATGACTCAGTCTTGGAAGTTACACCCTCTCATTTCTGCAGTATCTCTTTAGTCACACCAGCTGGCACTGCTCAGAGTGGGAAGGCATTGTGGAAACCTGGGAGAGGCCATCTTGGGGCTCCCTTCCATAGTGACAACTTTCCTTGGTGCTGCTGACGGATGCTTCTGCACACTGAATGACCACATCAGCTTAACCCTCAGGCTACTTTGGACCTCTTGAGTTCTAACATAAGCAGAAAGTTCCCATCTGGCTGAATGTTAAATATGTGTATTTAGAGTTCAACCCACATAGACCTCTATTCCAGCTCTACAGCTTGTGATCTTGGATGTTCGTGTTCTCACTTTCCTCTGATAAAAATAGGGAAAACCCTTCAACATATGTTTTGCAGGTTAAATGATATACTGTCAATACTTTGTTGGCTTGATAAACATCTGCTCTCCTTCCCTTCCGTCTTAGATTTCTAGGGTAACCTAACTAAATATCACAACTGGGTGCCTTAACACAAGAAGAATTTATTTCCTTACAGTTCTGGAGACTAAAAGTCCAGAAACAAAGTCTCAGTATGGCCACACTCTCCCGGTCATCTGTAGAGAAGAATCTGGTCCATGTCTCTCCCCTGGTTTCTGGTGGACCAGGTGCTCTTTGGCTTGTAGGTACACATGGCCTTCTCCCTCTGTCTGTGGGTCTGTCTTTCTCCCCTTCTTATAAAGCCAAAGTCCTACTGGATTCTTAGCCCACCTTCCTGCAGGAGGACCTCACTATAACCCCCCTGATTCCACATGCAATGATCCTATTTCAAGTAAGTTCACATTCTGAGGTGCTGCGGATTAGGATTTCAACATATCTTTTGGGGGAACACGATCCAACTCTTAACATCTCCTCCCCTGTCCTTATGATAAATTTGCCAACCATTTCTTGAGACCTGAGCTATGAAGAGACAATAGTGAAGCCATCCCAACCAACATGGAAAAGCAAGGATGGCAGTTCCGGCCAATTCTTGGCTTCAGGGAGCAGAGGGAAGATTCTCTTTTTAATGGACAGAAGCACAGAAACATTATCAGTCAACTACCGACAGTTTATGACCTTGAGCTAAGTTCACTATGTCAGAAGATAGACCAGGGTACGTCCCATGCTTCGGGCTTTCCTTCTAGCCATACCTTGGGAAATTGCCTCCCCGTGGGTTCTTGGGAAAGTCACACTTCCCTTCAACGTCAGAAGCCCATTGCTCATTTTGAAAATGTCCCACATCATGTTGTGAGGGCAAGTTAATGTCGCTCGGGCAAAAACACAGAACTGAGGAAATTTCCATTTCCGGCTGACCATTTCTGCTCTCTGAAGCCAACATGAATCTTCACTCTGTTCTTCTTGACTTCTTGCCCTGGAGTCTCAAAAGGAAACTGTAGATGATGCTTAAAAAAAGAGAGAGACAAAGAAAATGACCATATAAAAGCAAACAGACCAGACAAGCCCAGTTTTCCTTTGAAATGTTATTTCCAGTGCGAGATGAAAATTCCCGAACAGTGGGAGCAAATTCTATAATCTACATGGGCCTCCCTTCTGTACCTACCCAGGTCCTCACGTACCGTGGGCTGATTGGTAATTATTTTTCCATTAAGGAGTCAGTCCATGGCGTGTGTCTGTTACACGAGCACTGGTTTGAGGGTTAAGCTACCTCGCTGGCCGATGTTTAGCTGGAAAAGGTCAACCACTCTAAGATGTCATTGCACAGCTGGTTACCTGGCTGCGTGAACTATTCAACCTTTTTTTATTCTACTTGTCATACACACATGGTGACTTAAAAATAGCGTTTGCATCCAAAATGCTGCTATATATCTTCCTGAAATATTCCAGATTTCCCCAAACCGTTGCAGGGAAATGGATTAAAACTGAAGCCATCAATTCCCCCCTGGTGCCATAGCTCACTCAGATGTACTTCCAGGAAGGACTTGGCAGAACTAATCTGCTATGGAAAGGTGTTCCCTAAAACTCAGCAAGCATTTCCCTTCATATGCTTCCAGACACTCTCACTGCTTTTCCAGGCTTGTCTATAATTTTCCATAATTTTGCTTTAAGTCTCAATATACTGCAATTTGATTAGGGAAAATAATCAATGTTGTTAATGCAGTATTTACTTGTAATATTTTCAGTGAGCTAAGACTTAGGTTCCCCAAGATGAAAGATGATTTTAAAAATTGCTAAAGGTAATGATTTTTTATAGCTTAATTTAGATTATATTGAAAATTATGAGGGGGCGAAAACCCAGAACCGCTGCCACCTTATTAAACATCTCGTTTTTGCAATTTAAATACTACACTCAGTCATATATTTTGTGTATTCATATTTCACCAATAAGCATTAATAACCTGGTAATATCTTTATTTCCATACGGTTTCTTTAATATACCACAGGGACCTGAAAGCAATGTTCACTCAATAATTATTTCCATTAGAACTAGCATATTTTGGAAAGAGCTCGTGTTTCCTCCCAGGTGGTGAAATTGCTTCTCTCTGGCCCCTGCCTTAATGGAACACATGGAAAACACTTACCAGTTAAAAGCACACAACTCTCCCTGCTACACAGCAAATCTGGATAGCTTGAAATCAGTTTCCAGGGATGCTCGTCTCTCCCCTGCTGGGACCCAGACGTTGTATCAGCAAGCGAGCTTTGAAAAGGAGCAAACTAAAATCTCCGACATCTTCTCCCCTTACTTTCCCTGCATTAAATGAAGCTAGAAGCTACATGAGACACCCTCACTCGGGCAAGCCTCCCCGTTGGCTTGGCCCTCGAGGCAATGGGTCTGGGGCTTAAGGCAGGAATGGGGAATGCACATTCCATGCTGCCTGAGAGGTAGAGTGTAGCCTGCTTTGGGGCCACATCCCATGAGAAAAGCAGCGGCTAGCAGACAGAAACAGGGCTGGCTCTATGACAGCTGGTCTGGTGCAAAATGGAAACTGCCGACCCATTGTCCTGAAATTATGAGGAATTTCAGGAGGCCAGAGCAGAGCAAGGAGCTGGCCACACAGCCCTTCTGAGCCCGGGGCCCTACGCGTCTGCAGCAAACGCATGTCTCTGGGTTGAGAATGTCAGTGGGAGAAGGGGGTCCAGCTTGGCTGGGAAGGAAACTTTGGAAAAGGCCGATGCCAAGGTCCCACCCGGGGAAATTCAGATTTAACTGGGCTGGGCTGGGGGCTGAGCCTCAGGATATTTGTGATTCCAGTGCATGGCCATGACCCTGCACTGATCCAAGTGGCCAAGGAGTAAATACGGGGAATGTGGGGGAGCCGTTGGCAGTCTTTCTAGGGGGGTGGTTGGTCCCCCCAATTTGATTAGGGAAAGCTAAGCCAGTGGGTGGCCCCTGGCTACCTTAGGAGGGATTGCCTTTCCCCAAAACCATTGTTTCTGTCTGATTTAGGGGCCCACCCTCCGGGCTCTCTCTTGCATTGCCAGGGAAGCAGTGTCACCTCTTTGGTGCAGCTCCAGGTATTTTTTTAAAATCAAGGATTTCCATCTTTTAAAATAAATAACTTCCCAAACCACCCCTGAGGAACCCCCTGCGTTTGCGGGGCTTCTGGTCTACCAAGACCACATTTCGATATGCTTGGGGAACTCATGACCACGTTTCAGAACGTGGGGTATTTTCCTTTAAGCAGTCTTCCCCCCCAAAAAAGAAAAGGTGGGGAGTGAAATGTTTCCCACCCTCCCTGACACACAAAATAAAATAGGTAATCAGACACGCCACGGCCGAGGCACTCAACAGCGGACAACAAGTTCATCGTGTGGATACTTAGCTCCACAGTCCAAAGGCTGATTGCATCTGCCCTCGGGGCTGCTGAGGGTGGGCTCAGCTCTGCCCCCAGTTTCACACCCGCATTGGGTTCAGCCAAAGCTTCCTTACTTCAGAGGACGGCATTTCCAAGCCCAGCCGTCTGGACGAAAACTCGCCAACGCTGGGTCCTCGCAGAGCCTGGGTCCTCCAGCACCTCTCCCCAGGCGTGTGGCTTCGACGCCCCTGGGGTGGGCCTCTGCACCCGCAAGGCGCCTGGTGAATTCCGGTGTCCATTCCGAGGCGCACTGGCCAAGGGCGAGAACTCGGGGCTGGACCGTCGGCCCCGGGAGCCAGCTTGGAGCACGTGGGCTGAGCTACGGGCAAATGATGGAGACGATGCCAGAGGAAGGGGAAGGCAGAGGCCCCCAGCCTCAATTTCCGAATCTCTACCGCGGTGTTTTTGAGTCAGAGCCGCATTTTTTCATCATTTTCAACAAGTTGTATCCTCAACGAGTCATTCTCACTGAGCCACGCACTTAGGATTTTTTATTTAAAATACATCAATACCGAGGTTTATTCTAAATGTGTATGTGTGTGTGGTTTGTATATCTCTGAACATGTGGGTAATAAATTATCTCTGATCTATGGCATACACGCTTCTCAAAAGCAAAAATGAAAATTGGATTCCTTTAAAAAAATTAGGAAAATCCTAACATTTTACCTGCACAGACAGAAGTGTTTTTTGTTCCCAGGGTTTTACTTTAAATTGTCGGACTGATAGCAGAAAATGGGGGAAAGCAACATTTAACTTTATACACAGTAGATAAATCAAGTCAATTCAAAATATTACAGAACTGCTATGAATTGTGTTCAGTGAAAACGCGCTCCAGTGTTTGGCTGCTTCAACTCTTCATTTTTGACGTTGCTGTTAGATTCGTGTAGATTTCCTGGGCAGACGGTTAGCTTTTCTGAAACATGCCATCAGTTTGCAATGATTAGTCTCCAACCGTTTTCTGGGAGTAGTAAAAGCTGCCTCCTCTTGTCTGTAGCAAAGTTATTTGATAATTTCAGAACTATAAGATGCCAGACGAGGCTTTTCTTCCCTGCCCCCCATACGTTGGAGATATTTCTGAAGCATTTGCTTCTGCTGGGAGTTTTGCCCAACAGCTCAGAGGTTTGAGCAACTAGCATGCATGACAAAACATTTCTATTTCCTCAGTTTTGCAAGCATGGGCATCAAAATGCAAAAGGTGAAATCTCCATTTCCATCGTCCAGCTTGCATTTGGGGTCCACGTCGTTCTACTTTCAAAGAGGGGCTGGGAAAGCAACTTTTTATCTCTAAGTCCATAGTTTTAGAGTGTTCAGCATTTCTGCAGAGGATTCCAAACTCTCCATCTTACAAGAATCATATATCCTTATAAATATTATCGTGTATTATACAATATTAAATATTACACTCATACATAAATATAATGTATAAAAATAATATGTTGATTAATATAGAATAATATATTAAATTTTTAAAAATTGACCAGAAGATTATAAATATTAAAAAAAAACAAAACAGTTATTGAAAAAAAGCATTCTGCAGATGCCGGATTATGTTTTAAATGCATATTTACGTTTGCAGATAATACACAATTGCCACTTTGGCTCTGCTGAAGGCCCAGTCTGTGGCTTAGCATCGTGCCTTGAGTGTACTTCAATTTTCTCAATGCTTTCCTCTCCTTGCGCTCTCAACTGTAAATCCCTTCTGCCGACTCCTAAATCCGGCCCAAAGCCGAGGATCCTCTCCGGCTGGGACCCTCTCCGTCTGACAACTTCCTGCCGTGGGGCTCCTGGGAACTCTTTCTGGATTCTTTTTCTGGTCTTGGTGGAGAGGCAGACCTCGCTTCTCCCGGCGCAGGCCGTGTCTGCTGCCTCCGAGGCCGCCAGCCTGGCCGAGAGGGGCCGCCGCTGCCGTTAGGACAGGGTAATAAGTGCAAGCTTATTTTCTGTCTCCACTCACTTCTAAAGGATCGCAAACCCTCAACTGCTTTTCTGCCCTTGCTGGAGCCTGATGTTGGGGGGCCCTGCCACTTCCTATACGAGGGAGTTTATTGGCAGTGCCCCCCACCCCTCAAAATCCCACTCTTCATTTAACGTTCTTGAAAGCTGTGGGGTCCCGGAGAGACTACATGGCTCCCTCACTTTTTATTTCTGTTGTTTTCTCTTGCCTGATTTTGCTTCTTTTTTGTTGTTTCTTTATTTGTTTTTAGATTTCTTTCCCACTGGCTTTTCTTCCAGTTTCCTTGTATTTTTTCCATTCCTTTAGAGCTTCCGGTTGTTTTCCTTGACAGGGAGGAATCAATCTGAATCATTTTTAAAAAATGCTTAATTTTCATAGTTCTTGGTCTCATCATAATAGTAAAATCAGTCTACGTTGAAGCAAGATGCCTTGAGTTTCTCATTGCTCAAATGTTATTCCTTTTCAGATCACAAGTTGAGGGATGAGACTGTTTCCTGGTCCCTGTTCTGCCTGCGGAAACTGTCCTGCCGGGAATCACAGCATCCGGGAGAACCTTCTGGAACTTTTCTCTACCAGGTCAGATTGGAAGCAGAATTACCAGGGTTGGACGCAGCTCATCTCAGGAAACACCAGCTTTCATGTTTTCTATGGACGCATAAACTTAAATGCGGAAAATCCCCAGCTCATCTTGGCGCGTCGCTTTGGGGGAGAATCTCAGAAATTGCCCTGAGATGGAGCCCTTTCCCGGGGCCTGTGGTCAGTGGCATTGGGGATTATTAAAATAGACGCTGATGTCACGCAGCCAGCTCTGTGCAAACTCCAGAGTTGGCTCAGAATCCGGTCCTCGGGAAACGGTCTGTGGAACTCTGGTTTCTCCTTATTTCTGCAGTTTGCCGGTGAGAGTTACAAAATTTGAAGCACTGCCTCTGCTTTATGGACTGTTTCCTGAAAAACATACCTCCCAGCCCGTGGCGCGAACTTAACTGCTTCTCCTGCCGGGGAAGCATCTGGACCTCCACTTTTCCTCTCTAATTGGCGCACTTTCGGCTTTACCTGGAGCTGTGGGCTGAGCAGGGCGCAGGCTCACGCACAGGCCCGTGTCCTTTGTCGCTGTCGATTTGCGTTCTCGGAATCCAGACCCTCTGCGACGGCCTGATACCAGTCTTTGAGATGCACACACGAACTCACGCTACCGGTGAATACCATTTTACTGTGGTCGGAGCGACGTTCTTATTTGCCTTTTTTTTTTTTTCCAGCAGGAAAAAATAAAGCCCCATCCAGGCAGTAAGTGACAGAGGCGGCAGTGGTTTCCTACAGGGCTGGGAAGTAATTATAATGCAGCTGGGCCGATTACCATATCAGGTCGGAGGGCACCAGGGGCCCAGGGAAGGGGGGGCAGAGGAGAGAAATCAAGGTGTGACGGGGTCACCCGGTAACCTCAGGAGACGGCAGGTGAGCACGGATGAGGCGCCCCGAGTCCGCGGCAGAGGGGCTGTCCTCGAGACCTGGGGGAGGGGGACGTGGGCTTCTGACATGCCATTTGCATTCGAATGCACTCCTGCTTTTTCTGGTTTACCCCAGGTAGCTCCCCTGGCACCCACAGGCTCGCTCCACAGGCACACAGAGTCCGTATTTGCATTTCCGTCCTAATGCTGAATTCGCCTAACGCGATTCAATCTTATTCTCCCAGAGGAACCATTAATATTTTAATTTAATCAGAATTTCTTGAACTTGTTTGCCAAGCCAAGCAACCTCGTTACCTGTCAGCCTCCATCAGCTTGTCATATTAGAGGGGCTTGTCCCCTGAATCTAATCTGCTTTAAATGATTTCGTTGGGCGGTGGTTTATAAATCATTCCGGAATGGCCCTGACACGTGAAGGCTTAGGTAGGTAAACAATTCGCGCTTGTTTTACTTTAGGCAGCAATGGACTTTGCTAGATCAACTTCTTATTGATTTCCACGCTCCAAAAGGTCAGAAACCATTCTCCTTTACATAAAAACGTCATTAACAGAGGTAAGCGCAAGCGCCCCTAATTGAGCCAAGACCCACTCGCGGGGAGGAGCCTGCCTTTGGGACGGGCTCCGAGGGTCCACCAGGCCCCTTGTGGAGTTTGAAGCGATTAATTCCTTCCGAAAGGCTGACGTTTCCCTCTCCAGTCAAAACAGAAATTAAGTGAATCCTTGGACTCGCAGAGTCTCGGCAGATTCGAGGCCAAGGCTCTGGAAGGCTGCAGATAAGGAGGGATGTGGCGGTACACGAGGATCTGACGCCACGGGAAGGGCGGCGCGTCCTCGACAGGCTGCTCTCGGGGTGGAGAGGAGTGTGCAAGCACACTCCACACGCCGTGCGCCTGTCAGCCTCCACCAGCTGGCCACCTTGGGACACAACACTGCACACATGCACACACATATCTACTCACACACAATATACACAAACAAATGTACACACGTGCACATATGAACACACAACACATGCACACGTGTATATGCATCTACCCTCACACAACACGCATGCACAGAACACACATGTGCACGTGCACAACACATGCACACAATTTATTTACACACAGTGCACACACATGCACATATGCACGCACACACACACCACACACATGAACACACATGTGTGTACACACAGCACACAGGCACACATATTTACTCACGCACAGGTGCATGAACACGAGTACACACAAACACAATGCAGACATGTGCAGACATATTTGATCACACAACACACATGGGCACAGAACACATGCATGTGCACACACAGTACACACGCACACACATATATATTCGCACACAATGCACACATATACACATATGCACACATGACCACACAAGGCACATATGCACACATGCTCACACATTTAATCACACACAACACACATGCACACAGAGCACACAGCATGATGCACACACATATTTGCTCACACACTACACATGCACACAGACATGCACACATGTGTATCCACACATGTACACACTTGTGCACACACATGCCCCATGCTAAGAGACAGCCATAATTCAGGTTCCCTCCCTGGGTCTGCAAATCCGCAGCTGACATAATCAGCCGAGCTTAGCAGGGATCTTGCCGCCTCGAGCTGACACCCGACCAAGCCAAGGTGCCCCAGCACAGGGCTTTTCCTCCACATTTTAATTTAAAGTGCAGTGCTTCTCTGCAAGACGGCCTTGCACACCCACAGCCCTGAGACTGTGAAGAGACAAGGAGTTTCCCCCCAGGGTGGATCGTCCTCAACAAAAAGGCAAAATGGCAAGAAATACTCGCAAGTGCTAGAGCAATGCAGGGTTCTCAGAAGCTGTGATTCATTGTGATTTGGTTCTGGGAGGCTTGAGAGAAGCGTGGAAATACGGCCAGCGAGAGGGAGAGGGGAAGGGGCTCAAAGCCCGTTTTTATATAGCTTGAACGTGCCCAATGTGGGACGATATGACCCTGTGCACTGGGGGGGCCCAGAGGGCAGGCCGTTGGCTGGTGGTCCCACTGCTGTCAATCTTCATCCTAATTTGACATCAATGTGATTTTCACAAGTTTGAAAATGAAACAGGACGTCCTCATTGGCATAAAATGTCGAGCATGTGATCAAAGGTGTGTTAAAAATATCTCGTGACAGCGGCTGCTCCTGTGCAGAGGAGCATTTAAAAATCGTCACAAACATACACTTTTCCTTTTACTTAACTTTACGGAAATAGGGGCGAGTCCACCACGAGGCCGCATCAGAACCCCAGAGTCAGTTACGTGGACACAGAAATTAAGAGATTCCAGCTGTATGTGTTGGAGGGGACATTTCCTGCTTAACACGCTACAACTTGCACCAGGGGTGAAATGGGATGCACTAAAATTAAATTCAAACTACTTTCAAATGAAAGCATTGCAGTTTTGTAAATTTAGATTTGGGGGGAGGCACTGCTGGGTAAGAAAACAGTCATTTCAAATTTTCCAAAGTGAATTTCTTCAGTATAGCCTTCACCAGCTTTTTCATTTTTGAGTAAAGTGGGTTTTTTTTTTTGCTTTCAGTTACTTTCATTTCTGAATACCAAGAAATAAAGTAACTAGGGGAAGAAATCCGGAAGTGCTAAGGATTAAATGTGTTTGACATGGAAGGGAATAGGGAAGTATTAAATGGAGGGAAAAAGAGCTTAAACAAAACATACATGTCGTTTTCTGAACCTAGAGACCTGATGTCAGATTTTGTGAAGTTAATTGAATCTGTAACTATGAATTATAACTGCAGTAGGTCAAGTTAGCTTGAGTTAAAGCTCTCATAAGAAATGACTTTGCACTTAGAAAAACAGGTGAGATTTTCAATGAAAACATTTTAAGAATCACCTGTAGCCTGTTTTAATCTGACTGTCATGAGCTCAAACCATTTAGTCAAAACAATGTCTTAGAAAGTAGTGACAGCTCTGTGCTAACCAGGGTATTATTTTGGAAGGAATAACAAAAGGGTTACTATATTTCGTCAAAGAATATTAAATACATTAAAATTTTTAATGCAATGTTTAAGGTAACTTGTTCTAGGGCATTCCTCTGATATTTTACATAATTCTTTGCCACGTCTTCAGGAGTTCTCCAATACCTCAACCGCTTTTCCTGGGTTCATAAATGAAAATGATGGAAGATCATTGAAGTCCACATCTGCCTTTGAAAGATCATGGTCCAGTTTTTTTTTTTCAAATTAAAAAATAGTGCATTATGAGTTTTATGGATTGGAATAAGCAGAGCAGGTTTTCTTTCCCCAGGCTTGTTTTCAGAATAGCAACTTGAGAAGGGAATATCTTTTGCCTTATTGCTTTTTAATCATTTCTGGGGCTTTTTGGAAGACTCCCCTAAAGGTGTGTGCAAACCCATCCCCACCCTGCTTGAATGGAGCCTCCAAAGAGCCCTCAGAGTGGGGTGGGGGACAGGCTGGGACCCACTGATGTCCCTGAAGGTCGGGTCTGGCTGAGCTATGGGGCTGCAGCCGGAATCCCCATGGACAATGGGGAATCCAGACATCGGAGAATCCAGGTGTGCTGGAAGTTAATCTGCCTTCTAACCATCCCCCTCTCCCCCAAAATAAAACCACTATATGGAGGATAAAATCAATTAATTTAGCAATGGAGATGGAGAAGAATCTCAGAGTTCAGAGGGAGAACACCAACTTTTGTTTCATTTGTATTCCCAGTGCCCTGATGGCATGGATTTCTTAGATAAAACCTGAAACCGTAATCACTGACTATTCATAAAATAATTATTCAATGGAAGGCTCAGGCTGCATTTATATTTGAAATATAATTTCGAGGAGAGGCTGCAAGCGCATGGTAATGACTCGCAGTTATGAGTTTGTGCTCAAGAATGCAAAACTGTAGCTTTTAATGATGAAGCGCTTGATTTCTACCCAGATAAGTGGGAAATAACTTAATTAGCCTCTATCTGTCAGTGTGGGGGCCGTGAGGGGTGAAATGGGCTAGAAGATGCCACCCCCCAAAATCAGGGTGGACTTTGGAAAGCGGAAGGTGGCCTGTTTGAGGCAACATTTGAGTTCGCCACATTTCTCGTGGTTGCTTTTAGCCATTCATTGCAGAAATATGTGTTCTCTCAGAAATATGGAAAGAAATAACAAGGTGGGAAGGTGTGTGTGTGGGGTGGGATATATGGGAATCCCCTATATTTTTTTATGTAGCATTTTTGTAACCTAAAGCTTCTTTAAAAGAAAAAATTAAAAAGTAAAGAAATAACGAGGTGAAAAATCTAATTCGGGCCTTCGTGCCTGGGTGTCTCTCACTGGTATGGATTCCTGGTCTGGACTCCAGCCTTAGGGAGAAGGGTCCCTTCATGGATCCAATCTTCTGAGCCGCCGGCTCGGGGCAGAGAGAACCCAGTTCCTCTAGTGCCAATTAGGCAACTCCCCTAAAAGCCCTCCAAGCCATTCCTTTCCTGAGACCCCACAACAGCCAGCCCGGGAGGTTGGTAGTTGGCTGAATGCAGAGTTCTATCACCCAGTTACTCCCCTGTTTGTTCCCAACAAGAAAAATTTTACACAGCTTCATAGGAAAAAACAATGTAAGCAAAGTAAATGTTGTCTTTCTCCTTCCAAAATCTACCCCTAGGAAATCATGGGTATTGCTTGCTTTCCCCTCTGTTAATAAATGTGGGTCCAAGATATTGGCTCAGCTCCCCACTGTCCTGCCCCTGCTGGAAGCTCTCTAGTCCTGTTATGCACAGGGGGTTTCGTACGGGGTCAGGGCTCAGGGCGCCTTATCCATACTGGAGGCTCAGATGGCTCTGTCCTCCACCATCGTTTCTGTACTTCCTCCTCCCAGAGAGGGTGAAAATGTCTCTCCTTCTTCCAGCCTTTACTGGCTCCCAAACCCTTTCTCAGGAATGCAGGAAGATGATTCCCTTGTGGCAGAAGGAGGAACGAGTCTCCAGCACCATTCTTGACAGAGAGCTGGCTGCACAATTCTACACAAAGAGCAAACTCCCCACAATGTGGACCCCACTTTCTGAGAGGCCCTGGCATCCTCAAGGTGGCCACATAAAGTACAGAAGCTTCCGAGTGAAACCTTGAAAATGTTTTTAGTATATGTACATATAGAGGTGTCTAGTTATCTTCGAGTTTCAGATAAATAATTGTTTTCAACATAAGTGTATCCCAAGGAATGCCAGGGATGTACTTACACTAAAAAAAAAAAATTGTGTCTCTAAAATTGTAACTCAACCGAGCAGCCTATATTTTTATTTGCTAAATCTGACAAGCTATCCCAAAGCCCCGAATAAGGAGGGACTTTGACAAAGGGGTGCCCAGAAGTAGCCGGTGGGACCTAAGAACCCATTTTGAATCAGACATTGGGAAAATGATGTGTGGCGGTTTTCCTACTTACTTGTCCTGCTCTCTAGAGACAACAGGGGTGATTTTTCCTAGTGAAGTCATTAGACTGTGCCCCAGCCTCTCATGCAAGGTCCAAGGAAGGCTCCATAATGAAGAGTGGAGCGTATTCCCAGGGATTAATATCTTCGTAAAATTCGCAGAGGGTATTTCACCCGCTGCTGGAGAAGTGGCTGTCTCTTTCCGTTTCAGTGTCCCCTCTGAGTTCAGTGACATGTTCCCTGCATGCCTTGTTTTGATTTTGAAATTTTTGGATCCTAAATGGACCTGCAGTTCCCGTAAGCCTCTGCCTGAAGCTACTACCAAGGGGTTTGGCCAGGACGTGCAAAGCCACTGTGCCTGTAAAGTAAGAATAATGCTTCCCTTGGGAGCTGATTTCACACAGAGTGGCTGAGGCAAAGGGAATATTCCAGAACATACTCTTAAACCCAGCTGGAAACCAAGTCAAAGGAAGCAACGACTTCATGGTAACTCATAGCCTGCAGAAAGCATGAAAACCCAAGCCTAAAAGGAAGTGAAGGTTTTGGGGAAAATGACCTCTTTCCTTCCATGTGGGGGTGGGCACAGGGTCAGCTGCAGTATTTTTAGGCAATCAGGAATTCCCCCAAACTGGCAGGACCCCTGGACACCTGCAGTCTTGCTGTCTCCTAAACTCCTGTCCTTCTCATTCCCTCTTTTTTTTTTTTTTTTTTTTTTACCCAGCCCTCTTTTTTAATCTCAAGGACTCCCAATGATATTCCATCACTTTTATCCTGTTTTCGGAAGTCCAGAGAGTTTATAAAAGACTCAAAGAGCTGTTTTGAAATCCCCGACCTTCAAGTAGGAACAACCTAAGCTGCTAGAGGTTGCAACCAGCTTCATCAATAAACATCCACATAATCAAAAGGCAGGTGCAACAAGGAATAACCATAAGCCCCCCCACCCCCAGAAATGTAGGCTCATCCCTTGCATAAGAGAGCACAGGGTAAAAGAGTTGGAACACGGTGTAAAGTTAAAATCAGCCTTTCCCGAGGCTCAATGTGGAAAAACAACTTTATCTTGTGCTGCATTTCATAGAGATAATTTCCAACCTCTGAGGAAGGTCCTTCTGGTGAACATGTCTTTTCACAGATGAGGTATGTGAGTTGATCTGGGAATTCCCGAATCATTTAAACTCTTCTCCTAAAAAATCCACTATGGAGAATAGTTTCCAGACCGAGAATTAAAAAGAGCATGTTTATACGGCTGCCCATCATGAAAGTCGCTTCTGGAGCAAGTTTTAGGGCAAAAATTACTCATTTAGACCACGTCCTTCCATCGTTGTCGGCAAAAGCAAAATTGGCTCTCGTCAGCCCAGTTCTAGGTCTGTCGCCTTAAACCATAGGAGCCAAATTCCCATTGGGGTGAACAATTTCAGTTTACAGCTAGAGCTGTAAGCAGGAATCACCCCTTTCTATTTCCCGCAAGCTGCAGCTAGAAGTAACCACTCCTTAGAGTTTGCGATAGCTGTCGCCAGGTATTTCACTGATCGGCCACCACCAAAAAAGCCTTACGTTCTTGGCAATCGGTTTCCAGACTGTAATTCTGGCTTCGTTGTGGGCACCTTCCTCCCTGCCTTTGGGTGGGACAAGCAAGGCTCCTTGATGACCAGATTCGTTTCTTCAAGTTACAGCAGACGACGGAGATTTCACCCCAGTTTGTGCCAGACAGATGTGCGTCTTGAGTTGAAATAAAAAACATCGGTAGTAATTCTACATTTTATATTTCCCCCTTATGATTTTTTTTTAGAGGAGAATGACTAGAACAAGGCAAAGACGGAAACCCAGGTTTCGGCTTCTAGAGTCTGCCATTAATATACGTGGCCCGAAACAAAGGAAATAGAGTAATAAATCCAAAAATGTGTGCCATGCAGAGTAAACACTTGTGCATTGCAATCCGTACCGGATGAGATGTGAGCTCCGCCTCTGATGAGTGCACGGGCTAAGGTGGAGCCTGTCAACAAATGAAAGCATCAAGAAGGAAGAGAACTTGTCCTGGAACCGGGATCTGTGTAGTTGAGTGGGGAGAGGAAGGCGGAATTGCATGAAGCATCTTCTTGGGAATGGCATGCTCTGGAAAATTCAGCAGTCTTCATTAAATTATGGCCTGTTCCCCGGAGACGGAAGTCTCTCAGATGTTTTTTCAGGTGAGATGAGGGGGAAGCTTTTCTCTTGGGGGAACGTCCAAGGTCACCCAAAAACAATCTTGGCCAGAGGCCTCCCTGTCCCTTAAGGAAGGGAAATTGAATCCTGAGTTTCACACTAGGACTGCATTTATAGGAGGGGTAGGAGCTGATGCTGACCTGGCCAGAGTTACTGAGAGGCCCAGGGCTAGGATGGGGACCCTTCCCCCAAACCCAAGGGACAGAAATCTCTGTGATCCAGCAGGGTGCAAATGCACAGATTAAACTGGGACCTTGCCCTGCTCCTTTAAATCCATGGCATGAAAAATACATTAAGCCAACACTCTGCAAAGCTTCCTGGGGGTGACGAATGGACTGCGTCCCAGCGTCTCCATCACCCACCAGGTAAATTCCTTGGCGGCATTTCAGGAAAGGCAGCTTCCTGGGGACTGGGAGGCAATCACAGAGACGGATGTTCCATTCTGGAAAGGAGGCTCTTTTACTCTTTTCCTTTTAATGCAAAGAAGTTGTAAGTTCTCCACCGCGCCACCCTCCCTCCAGCCCTCCATAAAAGCCAGGACGATATTGCACGAGGAAAATGTCTGGGAGAGAAAATTGTTTTCAGCAGTCTCGGGCACCGTTTGAATAATAAAGAGGGAATCAGTGGTAGGTGGATTTGCAGCAATTTTCCTCTTGGAGCTTGCAAAGGGAATGCGTCTGTCTGAGGAAAGGAACGTCTAGGGGTTCAGAAGGACCCATGAGAAGGAGGGGGGCTTGGGAATTGGGGAGCTGCACACACACACATGCACACTTGCACACTTGCATAAGTGCACACACGCAAACACACCTCCTTTACATTCCTCCAAAGAACACAACCCTCTCTTCCACGTTGCTTTCCTGTACCTCTTTTAGAACTAAAAAATAAGAAGGAGCCACACGGGCTAATGGCACAGATAATTCTTTCCAATCAAATTTTCCAAGGAAGCACCACCTTGGACCATTTTTCACTGGGACATCTTTTTTCTTATATATTTTGGTTCCCACCCCCAGGATCCTGGTGGCATTATTTTTTAAGCTCCCTTCCCCTTGGGCGAGGACATCGTGCAAAGGAGAATTGCCTTAGTGGCTTAGTGTCAGCAAAGCACAGAGTTAGAAGAGGTGGGTGGTGGTATCAGAAGAGAGCCTTCCTGGTTGCTCACCCCATCGTGGGGAAGGCCAGACTGAGGGGCTCCACCCACCTACTCATTAGCCTGGGTTTTACGGCCCACCAGTGGATATGAAGGAGAAGCCACCCAAAGTCCTGAGCTTTCAAAAGCAGAAGCGGGCTGAATGGCAGTCTTTCCTCTGCTCTGCACGTCTGAGCCCACGTGGGGAATGAAACTGGAAAACGGGGGGCGTGTGGTCCTCCGCTCTCTGCCGGCCCTTTGCTGGCAAGGAGGCACAGTGGGAGCTGTGGAAAGCCTTGGCAAAATTAACGGGGTCATTCCTTGGGCTTCCCCGTATTCGGTGTGGATGGCAAGGAGATGAAAGCACGCCACCTTGGTGGAGAAATGTTAACCATCGTGAGCTGCCAGGGCCAAGGAGATTATTGGGTTGTCAACTTGCAAGGTGGGGAAGGCGTTGGCTTGCTTTTCACTCAGGGACCCCTGCTCACCTCCAGCGGGAGAGAGCTGGTACTGTGACTATCCTCTATGGCGGGACCGTTTCACGATTGTGGTCTCTAGGACACACGCGTGTGGGCAGGGGGTCGGCACAGAGGGGTCCGTAAACATTCGTTGTGAGCTCAAGCAACTGCCGTTTGATGTTTGATGAGCCTGCCCCGATGAGCTTGTGAATTTCAGGAAATCGTTGCACTTTCATGACACAATTTCCATTGTCACTAAGCAGAGGTGCAGTTTCAGGTTTGGGATCTCTCCACTCAGATACATTTGCTTCATTTTTTTGCATGAAATATGTATATTGTAATCCTTGCCGAGAAGTCTTTGAGGAAGCCCACGGAGGGTTTGGGGCATAAAACGCCCGCTCCCCTGCTCCCAGAAACCATGCATCTCTGGGGGGTTGAAGTAGAATGCCCTGTGTCCAGGGCGTCGGAGAGGCATTGACACAGAGCTGCTCTGCGTCGTCTCTGACCACCTGCTGATGGCGGATGATGGGTTTACAGGACCGACGCGGCGTGTTCTGGAACAAGCGAGGCCAGCCAGGGCACTCGGCTGTCCGAGACCTCGCTCCACCTGCAGGTAAGGGCAGCTCGCTGGCTTCTTGACCTGTGTCTCTAGGTTTCCACCAAGAGGGACCCAGAAGTTGCATTTCCAACGAGCTGATTGGAAACCTCAACACTGGAGGAATAGGATTTGCTCTGCCTGGGGCACTCCTTCCAACGTGGGATTATCCATCGCGGTATTTTCTCTGGGATGAAGCCACCCAGGCGCCTTGCGGGGCAGGAGGCCAGGGCAGAGGTTGACACAGGAGGGTGGTATTTGCCAGATTTAAAACTTCAAAGGGCCCAAACACTTGCCCGTTATTATAAGAAACAGGGCACCAGTGAATATGTTTGTACGGCAGTATTTTTTAAATAGACTCTATTTTTTAGAGCATTTTACATTTACAGAGAAATTGAGCAGAAGTTACAGTTTCCCTATAGCTAACATCTTGCATTACTGCGGTGCTTTGTTTCAACAGATGAACCGATCTCGATACATTATTATTAACTGAAATCCAGAGTCTGCGTCAGGGCGATCTCTTTGCGTTGTAGACTTCTGAGGATTCTAACAGATAAATCCACCATGACAGCAGCCTAAGAAGAGTTTCACTGCCCTAAAACGCCCTGTGTCCCACCTGTTCAGCCTCTCCCAATCTCTGGTTCTGTCTCTAGAGTTGTGCTTTTTCCAGAATATCACGGAGTTGGACTCATACAGACTTGTCAGCCTGGCTTATCAATAAGCATTTAGGTTCCGCCTCATCTTTCCGTGGCTTTTCATCACCGAATCATTCTACGTTGTGTGGATGGACCACAGTTTGTCCATCCGTCCACCTGGATGACATCTTGGTTGCTTCCAGTTTGGGGTGATTGTGAATAAAACTGCCATAATCTTTTGTGCGCAGGAGTTTGTGCAGACACATCTTTTCAACCCACTTGGGTAAATTCCTGGGAGCACGATGGCTGGATCGCATGGTAAGCCTTTGCTTAGCTTTGAAAGAAAATTCCAGACTGTTTTCCAAAGTGGCTGCACCAGTTTGCTTTCCCACCAGCAGGGAATGAGGGCTCCTGATGCTGAGAGCAATATTCTCCTGACAGGAGCAGGATGGATACTTGGAAGAGAAAGCAGAAGTGGGAGCTACAACTGCGCAGGAGTTTAGACAATGGGGCTGGTGCAGGTGGCGGAGGACAAAAATAAATAGTGATTTATTGGATTTGACCCATGGGGTAAAATAAAAATCCACAGATTCATACTGATATAAATAATCACGTGAATATATAAATAAATGGGGGAGAAGAACTTGTTCTTCCTTAGAGAATATTCTCAATTAATCAAAAGAAAAGAGGGACATTGTTAAAATGTATTTTTTACTAGAGAAGTTGTAGGTTTACAGGAAAATCATGCAGAGTTACCGTACACCCTCCCTTGTACACACAGTTTTCTCTATTAGTAATGCTTTGCCTCGGTGTGGTAACTTTGTTATACCAGATGAAACAATATTATTAAAATTACCCTGTTGGGAGGCAGCTTAGCCCAGTGGTTGAGTGCCAGCTTCCTTCATACGAGGTCCTTGGTTCAATCCGCAGCCCCAGTACCTCAAAACATATATTTGTGTTGAGTCTACCCCATAGTTTGCATCAGGGTTCACTGTTTGTGTTCTTGTTTTTTAACCTTTTTATTCTAATAGTATATACAACCTAAAATTTCCCTTTTTGACTACATTCAGATATAGAATCCAGCGTTGTTAATTCCATTCGCAGTATTGTGTTACCATTATCTCCGTATATTTCTATCATTCCAAATAGGAACCCTGCACATTTTAAGCTTTAATTCCCATTCCTTATCCCCACCCCATCCCCTGGTAACCTATATGCTAGATTTTGCCCTATGATTTTGCCTATTCTAATTATTTCATATCACTGAGATCAAACAATATTTTTCCTTTTTTTTTTTCTGAGGTACCAGGACTGGGGATTGAACCTGGGACCTCATGTGGGGAAAACCAGAGCTCAACCACTGAGCCACATTGGCTTCTGTATTTTCCCTTTTTTGCCTGGCTTATTTCAGTCAATATGATATCTTCAAGGATAAAATAAAAATCTTTGCATCCATATTGATATAAAATAAACAATTGAATAAGTGAGTACATGGGGGAGAAATGCTCACTCTTCCTTATAGAACATTCCAAATTAATCAACAGAAGAAATGGATGAAATTTTGAAGAGACATTTTGTGTGTGGGTTCAACAATCCCTGAAATACGGCATGAAAAAAAGAACGAGGGGACAAAAAGTATTGTGACGGGATACGAGGCAAAAGAATGTAGATTTACAACTGGCATCATGGGGAAATTAGGGGACCGATCCCAAACCGAGAGAGCTGGGAAGGAGAACCCTCCTAAGGGACTTGCTGCTTTCCCTTGTTTTTCCGATCCCAGGCGGTGAGGAGCAAACACGGTACTCTGCCTTAGACGGAGACTTAAACTTCCAGAGCTTCTGAAACGCCGCGGCGGGCACTCCACACACTACAGAGACGCAGGCTGGACGTGGCAGCTGCGGGTCCCATTTCACCGAGAAGGAAACCGAGGCGAACACCACGGGGACTCCTTCTGGCTAGATTTCAGGAAACGTCCTTCCTGCCCGCTCATCTGTCCCTCGGGGAACGGGGCAGTTTGAACGATGGCCCCCCCAAAAAACACGACTGAGTCAAAGCCCCAGTCCCGAGCAGGAGCTATTGGAAATAAATTCTTCGCGGATGTAACCGAGTCAAGGTCTTACTTGATCGGGTGGACCCTAAATCCAACGACTGTTACGAGAAGAGGGAATTTTGGATGGGGAGATAGACTTGGCAGGGGAGACGGCCAAGGGGAGATGGGGGCAGATACTGGGGTGAATTTCATGCAAGTCCAGGAATGCTAAGGATGGCTGCAAACTGCAAGAGCTGAGGACTGGCTCTCCGCTACCCACAGCTTGGTTTTAGATTTCTGGCCCCCAGAACCGTGAGAGATGGAACTTCTGATGCCTTAAGCCACCCGGTGCGTGGGGTTTAGAACTCAGACCCCGTGCCCTTAGGATGCGGCAGCTTCTGCAAGGGCCATGGTGATGGGTGACAGGCGGCTGCTCCTGGCCGGGACGTTGGGGAGGTCAGGGCACCCCCTGGCCATAGAGGTGCCCCCTCGTGAACAACGCGCCAGAGCAGCCAACTTCCTAATTGCCCCTCGGCAAAGGGATTCCCTCACCGGGAAAGGTTGATGCCTGTTCCGCCTGCCCCTTTTCACCTTGGACTGGAAACTATCTAATGATGGCAGGAGGCCCATCAAGGAGGAGGCGCTTTCGGCGTAGCTTTCTGGACATGTGCGTGTGTGCAAATAAGGTCCCTCCGAGCCTGTCGCTGGTGAGGCTAAGAGCCCCCGGGCTCGGCGGGGGCTCGTTTAGGTGCCGGTGGCTAAGTCGCTCGCCTGGAAAAGCAGACCCCAAACCCAACGCCTTCCCTCGGTTTTCTGACGAGGACGCGGTTAAGCTCGCGTGCGGAGGATCGATGCACGGCAGGAGCTCCCTGCGATCCATGTGAGGTGAGAGAAAACGGCACGTGAGTGTTTCCCACACGTGCACAGCCAAGAAGGGAAGTAGCTCTCATCCACCAGTCGCGATGGGAATTCTGGCTTTTGCTGACAACGTCAAGTAGTCCTACTACATCTTCTTCCACCCCTTGTAATGAATTTCAATGCCACAGACCAATTTATTAGAATCCGTTAAAGACTGGACTATTAATTTTTAATAATTTAGCAATTTTTAAATTTGATAATCTAATTTCTAATAATAATAAAGTCTCTAAAAATAAGAATGTATTAAAACTAATACCCACATCAAGGTCCATTCTTTTAAAGAATATTTTTAAATGGAAGCCCAAATGGAGAAAAGCAGGGGATCCGCCAGCAAGCTTTGCTATTTTGCTACCTCTGTATCCCCAAACTCTATCCACTGCTTCACTTTTCACCGCCTTCAGCCAGTGCCCCAGAGATTCCCATCTTGAGACGTAACTTGCCAAACTGACAAAGGGGTCCCCCTAACTCTTCAGTCCCAAGGAATGTGTCCAGAAAATTAAAGTTGGGCACCTTGGGGGCACATTTACTCTTATCTTTGTTAAAACTGTCGAGGATTTTTTGGTTAAAGATAAAATTCAGTTTCATAAATATCAGCATAATGTGTTCAAGTACAAGAAGCAAATGTTCTGTTTGTTCGTGGTAAAATTAGGGATGAGTGAAATTTGGTAAAAAGGAATGAACATCTCTTGTGACTCCCGATGTTGACAGCACGTGTTGTTTCCATTTTTTAGTGCAAACTGCGCATTGGGAGGTTTGAGGCAAAGAGAACACGCCAGAAAGGAAGGTCCCCCGACTCAAACCCGAGGCGAGAAATGGCCGAAAGAACCAGATTTGGGCAAGTGATAATCCTTAAATATTCCAAGTCTCTCTGGAGAAAAGGAACTCAGCCTTTCTGTTTTGTTTTGTCTTTTTCTCTCTATCTCGCACCGAAGGAATAGAAGTAACGCAAATGGACGCATTGGGGAGAACTGTTTTGGTTCTGCTCATGGGGAAGTTTGTAGGGACCATCCATTTCAGGAGATGGGACCGAGTGTTCTGTCATGCCGTGCCTCCTACAGTATTTTTAATTTTTACTACACAACTCGTGCCATTGTGTCCCCAGAAAAGGCATGTTGACGCCCTGAGCCCTGCTCCTCTGAGGGGAACCTCATTTGGAAATAGGGTCTTGAAGATGGGGCCAAAGTGGAGTAGGGAGGCTCTAATCCAATAAATAGGACTGGGGTCCCTATAAGAAGACAACTGGACACAGACGGACAGACAGGGAGAAGGCCAGGTGTCGACGGAGGCAGAGGGTCCCCGGGGCAGGAGGAGCTGGGAGGAGGCGTGGGACCCTCTGTCTTCACAGACTCAGGGGGAACGTGGTTCTGCCCACTCTGGTCTCCAAAACCGCTGGAGAATCCATTTCTCTTTCTCAAAGGCCCTCAGCTTGTAGCAGTTTGTTACGTAGCTCCAGGAGACCAGGATGTCTTATCATACTTTATCACACGTGGTATTTCTCCTGCACTAAACCATAAGCTCCCTGAGACTGGACGTTTGACCCATGCCTGATCCAGGCAGTGTGCCAAGTCCATGCCCGTGGGTCCCGTTTCTTTAGGACAGGGGCTGCAGGCTTCCAACTGGAACAAGGTTCCCCGGGAACGCCTCGCTTCCTCTGAAAAAGGAAGCGCGTCCTCCATCAGTCTGAGCCACAGCGTGCCATGCTTTTGTGCTCCAGCCTCGCAGTGGAATATCACGCAGCCATAAAAAGGAAAGGAGCTCTGACCACGCTACAATGTGGATTAGCCTCGGAAACGATGCCCTGTGCATGGAGCCAGACACGAAAGCACCGGTGCTGTACAACGTCACTTCTGCGACATATTAGACGAGGCAAATGCATAGAGACGCAAAGCGGATTAGAAGCTGGCAGGGGCTTGGGCAGAGTGTGACGCTTCTCCGCCGTGACTGCAGACTCCTGTGCACGTGGCCGATGCAAGCACCATGTGGCTAAAGAATCAACTGCGTTTTCCTAGCACCAGCCTGCTTCGGGGGCTCGAAAGAGAGAAAAGCAATGTGGGAAATTCTCTTCCATTCGAACGAATATTAGCCAGTTTCAGCACATTGAGCAACGAGAGCCACAAATATTCACAGATTTATGCCAGGGGCGAGTTGCCTCTTTGCAACTTCTCATACTTAAGGGGAAAATTCTCCCCATCTCTCTCCAGTCCCTCGCGGCACCGTGGAACTTAGTGCAAGTCATTTCCCTGCTAGCTGGAGTCCACCCCCCCTTTTTTAAAAGTTGCACTTTCCCCGTACTTTCCCTCATTGCTGTCATTAGCTGCAGCTTGAAAGGGCAATAACTCTAATTGTCGTTCCTCTGTGCTGCACGGACCCCCCTCGACCTTGCTCCTTGTGCCAAAGAAAATGCTGGCTTACATTCCGCTTTCTTCATTTCCATTTTCCTGCCCACTTAACAAAATTATATTCAATGAGCTGTGGGAGAAATTCACATCAACGGGCCATGTAATGCGATTTCTGGTATATATTCAGGAAGAGAAAAAAACCCACATTTTCTTTCATTTCTGTCAAAATCAATCAAGTTGTACGAAACTGAACATAATCTCTTAGAAAGAAAATGAAGCATTTCCAGGAAAATAAGGCTTCCAGTACATGGTAACATGCACACATTGAAGAGGTCTCTCTTTCAGTTTTTTTTTTTTTTAATCATGCCTAATTAGGTTTTTTTTAATCACCCACACAACTAAGGCTCTCGCCTGCATAATTTATGACGTAGAGCGGCCGGTGTCAGAAATCAAATGTTGTAAATTAAAAATAACAAGTTTGAGACTAGTGATTCAATTAAAACCCTAGAAAACATCGGATTATGCATAATTGGGAGTTTGTATGCAGAGATGCGCGACGAGGCTGTCAGGTTGGATGGGGGGATCGGATCGGGGATGTCAGGAGCACTTAAATCAAGTTGGTAAAAAAATTAGGAAACAAAGGTGATATTTATTATTAACTCCCAGTGTTCAGAAATAACACGGAGAGGTCTTTAAGCCGCGTGCTAAGATGACGAGGCTTTACCTCGAGCAGACGTTCCAAACTTGGGAGGGCTGGTGGGCCAGGAAGGAGGGTCCTGGGAGGGCATCTTGCGGGACGCCGACACTCGCGGCCGGGTGCACAGAGAGCGCGGGGTTTTATTCTCTGGAGGACAAGGAGCTGGGTCCTCCGTCACCCGCCTTGTCCTCTTCCTCGTAATGAGAATGTCAGTTCCTCTTAGTCGCAAGGAGCCCAGCTCGACACACTGAACTTTCCAAAGGCTTGCGTGTAGGCTCGTGCTCCTGACAGGGGTGCCCGTTTGAGTCTCACAGGACACCCCAAGCACATAGCATAGACGACAGTCTGCGGGTTTCCATTGCCAGTCCGGGAAGAGGTGACTCGAATGTCACTTGAAAAAAGAAACAAGCAGGGAAGACACCAGAACCTATGGAGGGAGAAAAGCTTCCCAGTGAGCGAGCTGAAAGGTGCAGGGGCGCCAGGTGTGTCCTGAGCAAGGGCAGGTGCTGATGTCCAGGGGGGCGGGGGAGCTGGAGAGACTTTCCTCCGGCCAGGGATGCTCTTGATGGGTGCTGGGCAATCGGATGGGGCTCTGGGAGGTGAGCCAGCAGCTGTGGAAGCAAAGAGACACCTGTGCAGAGAGGCTGGTACCTGGCCATGGGAGGCTCGCGGTGCAGCCTCCAGCCCAGCTTCCTCGCAGAGTCCGCAGCAGGGGAGGAGACTCCCAATTTGCTATTTGCCTTTCCTTGGCTGGGGAAGGCCCTGGGGGGACCACAGTTCTGAGAGCAGGGGTGGGGCCAGGAAAAGAGGACACGGTGGAGTCTCAAGCCTCCTTCTGACTCTCGCCGCTGGAGGCATTGGGCCAGCGGACTCGGCTCTCTCTGCCTCAGTTTCCTCATCGGTAAGGTAAGGTGTGGCAAGCATGGTTCCTAACTCATGGGGTGCGAGAAGACCTGGGCTCACACAGGTGAGGCTTGGCCCAGCTCCTGGACCGTTTTTGGCCATTGGTCGAGTTCCGTGGTGGTTGAGGACTGATTCACAGGTAGGGCGTCCCACGAGGGAACTCCTTGCTCTTACAAACATTCATGTTTTTAGGATGGGGAGCATGGAGCACCTGTGCTCACTGCTACACCTGCCTTGGATTTTATCTGACAGCTGGAGGGAGCATCACCTGCAACGTGCAGTCAGCATACCTGAATAGAGACTGACCTTGGCGGAGACCTTCCTGTAGCTTCCAAGAACCCTCCCCGGACCTTGCTCTGGGGAGGAGGGCACCTCTGTAATTCTGTAACATCTTTTTTTTTTTTAATTTATTTATTTATTTACTTTTTAAAATTGTGGGTAAAAATCAAATTTTTCACAATACATACCAATATTTGTAAAATGATATATAAATATATATGCATATATGTGCATTTGCTTACATAAATGTTATATATATATATATTTAAAGGTGTTTGATTACCCAAATATTACACAGAAATTACAGGGATTCCCATGTTCTCCACCTCCCACACCTCCCACAACAACCCACACAAACATCCTTCATCAGTGTGGCACATCTTTTGAGTACCTGGGATGCAGTTGACTCTGAACAAGACAGGGGACGGTGTGACTCAGCCTCCAGATGTCGGCTGCAAACAGGCAGCAGGGGACGGTGTGACTCAGCCTCCAGGGGCTGCAAACAGGCAGCAGGGGACAGTGTG